>UFQX01000408.1:0-346533 GCA_900497675.1 Arapaima gigas | reverse complement strand
TTTTTTTTTTTTTTTTTTTTTTTTTTTTTTTTTTTTTTTTCTTCTTCTTCCCCTCTTAGTGCTTTTGTTTCATTGTGCTTGTAGAGACAAATCTTATGTTTGGTTGTCCCCAAAGATACTAATACTTTGTTATGAAGCCAATGCTGATATTTTATAACCCATAAAAGTCTTGTTTGCACATCTTTTTCAATGGAATTAGTATTGGGAAGTGTACATTATATTGCACTGTATACATGTTTTTAGTACGTTTTATAGTGCCTTTCAAAAGTATACCCCTTGAAAGTTAAATTACAAATTATACATTTTTCTTATCAGTATTTTGTGAACTTTTTTGCAGATATTTTAAATAAAAGTGGAATGTGTTGCTTGCATAAGTATTCAAATTCCATACCTTTATATTTGTTGGATACTTTTTGCTGCAGTAACAGCTTTGAGTGTTTTAGGCTAAATATGCAAAGCTTTGTACACTGTTTGGAAGTTATTTTCCCGTTTATCTTGGCAAATCTGCAGCCACTGGTTGACACTTGTGGACTACAGTTCTGAAACAGTGCCACAGATTCTCAGTGCGATTAAGGTCAGGGCTTTGACTGGACTACTGTAGGAAGGTTTTGTTTTTGAACCATTGGATTTCCCTGTTAGCACTGTTGGATCAATAATTAGAAAGTGGAAGCTGCATCACTCCACCCAGACACTATGTAGACAAAACTGTATCGAGCAACATGTAGACTTGTGAGAGAAGCTCCAGAAAGGCCAACAATTGCTTTGAAGGAGCTACAGAGGTCAGTGGCTGAAAGTGGAGGAAGGGTGCACCAGTCCACAATATCAAAAGTATTGCATAAAACATATCTGTATGGGAAGGTGGTAAGAAATAAAACCTTAATAAAAAAGAATCCCATCAAATCATATCCGGAATTTGCCACAACTGTAGAAAAATGAGTTGTGTATCTGGTCAGATGAAACCAAGACAGATCTTTTTAGCCAAAATTCAAAGTGCTATATGTGGTGCAAACCCATGACTCAAGAAACCTCATGCCCTGCAGTGAAGTATTTTGGTGACAGTATCGTGCTGTGGATTTTTGTCAGCATCCTTTCAAAGTTGAAGGAACACCAGATGGAGCAAAATGCAGGGGAAAACCTGCATCAGTACTGAGAAATGGAAGCTTGGATAAAGTTCACTTTTCAGCAGGATTATGATCATTAGCAACATGAGGCCAAAAGCAACACTGGAGTGGCACAAAAACAAAAAGGTGGTGAATGTGCTAGAGTGGTCTACTCAAAGTCCTGAATTCAATCCTATTGACAGTCTATAGCACCATTTCTAAATTGCGGTCCACAAGCATTATCCAACCAACTTGGAACAACCTGCTGTAGATTTCCCAAGATAAATGAGATAAAATAACTCTGAAATGGTGTGCAGAGCTGCTTTGTTATTACAAAAAAAGCATCCCTGCATAAATAATTTGTGGGATTTGAAGACTTATGTATGCAGTATATTTCAGTTTTTCATGTCTTAATATCTGCAAACAGCTTATTTTGGCTCTTATACTCTAACAGTAATTGTGAGTTCACAATAAAAAAAAAAAAAAACTGATTTGGAAAGTGTAAGTATAATTTGTAATCCAGTCAATGTTAACTTTCAAGGGGTCTGAACACTATTGCAAGGCATTATATATGGAATCCACGAAAATATAATGTATAATTAATAGCCTTAGTACAACTTGTAATAAAAATGTTACTTTTAGAACACCAGTAGTAGTGTTATCAGTGACTTTTTCCAATGGAACAGCAATCGAAATCCAAATTGTTGCAATGGCACAGTTCTGTTTTTTACTAGATTACTTCCCCCTCAGTGTTCTATATGAAGTTGTCCCTTTTTGCACTTTGACAAATGCTGGCTAGTTCCAGTTGTGTTATTTTGTGTTTTGGCAAAATAGGTAACTATACAAGACATTGATGGACAGATGAGGTTTGACACTTTGCAATCACATTAGTGTATCTGTGTTATTGTGTGTTGAACAACCATAACAGTGATAAAAAGATTCAAGGAGCGCTCTCCCTGTTCTTGAACAAACTAAAATGAAGTGCTCAATGCAAATGTGGATATGCTGAGAGCATGTGTCCTGTTTCCTTGCACAGTATTGCCTCAATGATGATGATGATGATTCTTATAAATTGTTTGCAAATAAATGTTTAATTGGTACACAATTTGTGGGTCTGTTTGTCCTCAAGGATAAAACTTGCTGTCAAGATGTACAAATGAAACATTTGAACACAATCTACACAATTCTTAATGTGTATTCTAAAACTGAGTTAAATCAAGTAATTCAGTATAATTCTGTTATTTTGATTCATAGCCCGTGAAAAGCCGTGAAAATTCCAAAGCTCCGTTCAGTTCGGGATAATGACCGACATCGCTGTGCTCATTAGAATTCGCGCACTTCATTGGTTCTGGTCTCCCTCGAGCGGCCCGGATTAGAGGTAACGATTGGACGAGCGATCTCTCGCAGCCCCGGCAACAGAATACAGCGTTCTGAGCGCAATGACGTCGTCAACCCACGAGATGGGAGCAGAGAGCCACGCGCCTGTTTGCCGTCACTTGCGGAAAAGTGAAGGAAACCTGTTTACACGTTTCATGAGTGAAACTTGGGAGAAAAATATGCAAAGCAGGAGGTGTATAGTGACGAATTATACGCATTTATAATAAATTTTTTTTAAATTATTTGACAACCTCAAAAATGTGTCAAAAACGTCGGCCACGGCTACAGATTTTCGGGAAAAGATATGAGTAAAACACTAAAAATGGCATCTAGGAGCTTTGAAATAGAGGTGTCTGACAGAAATGCACATGTGGAAAATGGAACTGGACGGTAATTGAACTGACAGCTTCATGTGGAAGCCCAGTCAGGTAGGTCGGTTCCAGTTTACTGCCCTGTACGTATGTTGCTTTGGACACGGTGGGCTCACGGCTGCTCCCCGCAGCGCCACTCAGTGACAAGGAGATTCGGTGGCGGAGGAGACCCGGTGCCATGTTTAAATTGCACAGCTGATGTGAACTGCCCTTGTTTAGTCGCATACTATGTATAGTTTTTTTTCCTCTTACGGTTGAAGGCAAATACTGATACACTTACCGTCGTAACCCTCATTAAACCCGACTTGTAATTAAACCAGGCGGGAATTAAGAATCTCTATCCAGGCAGTTTCCTTTGTTGAACCAGCACGTTTAATTTCCCCAAAATACACCTGAAGCACAGGCGTAACGGGTGGAGGGGGAGTTGAACGAAGCCCAATGCCCCCCCCAATCATAACTGTATTTGCAGGGAGAACTACACCGAGTTCTATAGTAAATGTTGGTCCCCAAGTTGTTAGTTGTTCGACTCTGACCCGAAGCTGAACTGGGGCGATTTGGGACCGACTCAGGCGGACCCCTGGCGACCCTCCACCCACCCCCCCAGGGTCCACTTGTCCTCACCTGACCTCCGCTCATTTGACTCTCTAGCGGGGACCGGGGTTTGCTCTGTTGTTGCACTATGAAGAGGGCGAAGCTTTGAGATAGTCGTACAAACTGGGATTTCCAGCACCCCCCTTTCTCAAACTGTATGAAAATAAACGTCCAGTTTATTTTCCTTATTGTTTTGATCGTGTAGGTCTAAGCGAAAGGCTTGCATTCGAGCCTCTAAACGCGATTTGAGAATTAATCATAAATGTGTTTCAGTTGAGTAAAAATGATAACCTCAGTTTTCTATACTATGAACGCGTAGGATAACGTTTTCATGTAGATTTAAGTTGTTAACATACAAATAACACTCTACCTTCTTCGAATTTAAGTAAGATTAGTCTTTATTTACTCTGCGATGCTAGTTTCATAGGCTGTTGCCCTGGATAAGCTCTGAACCGCTGACCAGAATAAAGCGGTCAATCAAAATGGAAGGGTGGACGGATTAGGTTGTATTTCTAGATTTATTTAATTTTTAAAATTTATTTATACTATTCTATTTAATCATTTGCCTGGCGAGCTGCCTTTATAAAACAAGTACTGCATATATTTTTGTATATTAATATATGGAAGAATGCCACAAATATGTATAATTTATTTAAATATGTGCTTTTTATGAACATCATCAGATTATTTTTTGCCTTTATTTACATCGCTCTATTATGTTGTCTAGTGCATTAATAACCATATTTAAGACTTCATCTTAATGCTGGACATAAAAGTATTTTTTTCATATTACCAGTTTGTTATTACTGTATATCACTGATTTTTTAAAATAAGTATCGTGAAAACTGCAATGTGTTCATTCATATACTGTATTTCAAAATCTATTTTTTTAAGTCATCTATTTTTTTTAACTCAGTATAGACCTACATTCACCCCACTGCCCATCTAACTGGAACAATATCTGTGTCACGCCCCCTGCTCTGCCTGCTGTTCTGCCCAGCCCCACAATTGCCAGCACCTGCTCCTTGTTTCCCCGAACAAGGTATAAAACCTGTGTAGCCCGGCACGCTGGTGTGAAGTATTGCCCATGTTACTACTGAGTAGGGCTCATGTTAGCCTTTCTGGTAATTGACCCTTTGCCTGTCGCTGACCTTTGATCTAGCCTGACCATTTCTTGTACTCCGTTGACTTCTGGACCTGACCCTTGCCTGTGTACTGACCACGATTCTGGAACTTCCCTGGATGGTAGACCTCAACGACTAATTTGCGCCTGCACACGTCTGCTTCCTGCCAACAGCATCACAATCTGTCTGCTTATGTTTTCTGGCTTCTAGTTGTTTAAATTTTCAAATATGCCCTGCCAGAGCTGTCAGATAATAATTTCACAGATTAAGGTGTACTTTTAATTAATCATTTAAAAAAGAACTGATAATTTAATGTTTTAAATAAATACTTGCCTTATCAAAGGGAGAGCTGTACTCTAACTGCAAAAAAAGACAGACGACCAGACAAATGTTTTCAGATGTTGCTGTCATCAGCTCTCCAAGCTGTTCCCTGTGTATGTCATGCTCATAAATTCTGTACTAGATAGAACACAGTGTTATGTCAACACTGAAGAATTAACCATATCAAGGGACAGAGAGAACTTTCCATATGCTAGATATTAATGTGAAGAATGTGTTACATAAACAGGGAAGAAATCACAAGATGACATGACTTTATCTTAGTTTTTTCTGAATACAGTAACATTTTAGTAAATATATAAAAAATACATATTATTCAGGGATTTTTTTGTTCCATTCTGTCACAGGTGATAAAGGTTTTTCTGGTTCTGGAAACAGCATGTCATTGGTTCAATGTCTTAAGTGTTGGGATTCTCATATCAGCTCAGCTCATGTCAATAACTTCCTTATTACTGCAGTTCCAGTGTTGGGTGCAAGGACTTGACAACAAATGACTACCATCAATTAATTGCATGTGCTGGACTTAAATGTTAGACCCATTATTATGTTACCAGGTGTGTCTGAGTTAGAAACGGCACGATATGCTGTTTTGAGTCACCAGAAATGTATCATTTATCATTCTCAAATGGCTTGCGTTGCAGGGTAACACTAAAATGGTACTAAATGATAGAAAAGCAACATTAGTTCTCCAGGGTGATTCTTTTACTTTTGTTTGCTTATTTTCTGTGTAAGACCCTGTTGTGTAAAATACTGTAAATGGTTCTTTCATAGTGATGTTTTAGAATGAGCCCTGCAAATAGACCTTTTTTTTTGTTTAACTGTATGGAACAATGGATTTGACCTGCAGACTCATTGGCATTGGAGCTCTAAATCTGTGGCCGAATCCAATCATGGACGCTACCATTATGCCCATAGAACCCAGGTAGTTACTCCTGAGTGTATTTAATATTTAATTTGAAAGCTTGAAGCTGGGAAATATTCTGTTTTTAGATAGCTTAGTCAGAAAATGTACACCAAATATTTATTATAGGCAGGAATAATTTAAAGAGATATGGTTACCATTTTAACCTTACTTTCATTTTTCTTTAAAATCTTAGAATTAAATAGTTGTAGCACACAATGGTGGAAGCACTAGAAGGATGAACACATTATGCTTTGTGAAAAGGCTATCAATTGGCAAGACTGTTAAATGCTGCAATGATGTATGGGGTGAAGGATGTATGTGAAAGCTGCTGTTGGTTCTTTGTTCTGTTTAACACTATTTATATGAGGGATGAGTACATGCCTTTTTGTGAGGGATATCTGGAGTCTTTTTGCTTGTCTAGGATGCAAGGTGATCAATAGAGTTGTTATTCATCACTGTGAAAATCTTCTCTTTGTTGTATCGAGTATACACTAGCTATTTCACCTGCTTCATAGTTACCCAGATAACAATGTAAACATATAAAGTATCTTTTAGTATCTAAGAATATTAAGACTTGTGCTTCGTGTCCTTATTGTTTGCTCAGGTTTTCTTGTGATTTGCTGGAACTTGTGCAAACTGATGAATGAATGGTAGAAGACAGCTTCTTAAAAACTAAGTAATTATTGAAAAACAGTGAATCTTTACAGTCTAATAATGCTCTCCAGGTTCTTTTCTGGCTTTTAAAGTAATTTGGGATTGATTGGTAATTATCGGTGACAGCTGTGCATGCTCCCCCACTCCCCATCCTTTGAGCGGTTTGCAGGCAGCATCAGTTTAAAACACTCAATATCAGACTCTGAGTAGCCTTTTTTGTGCTTTGTCAATAAAATGGGTAATGTGTCCAAAATATAACTATGCAGGCCTGCCTGATGTTGTTGCTGGTTACTATTAATATTACCATTGAATGAAGCTTCTTTTTGCACCAGTGTTATATTGCTTATATACCTACACCCAGTAAAAGTGAATGAAATTGTTGCCCTAGCACCGATATCAGCTCGAGTCACAGATGGTACTGGATGTATATTTTGCTCACACTTCACATTGAATCGTTTACAGATTCCATCAGCATCCCCCTCTGTGTGACACATTCAACATAAGAGTAATTAATTACTGTATATTGTTTTAATGCAGCCAGTTAGTTGTCTGTGGTTAAATGTCCAATCTGTTGCCTGCCACCCTAGTGTGCTTCTCTGTGGTATGTAAAAGTAGTCTAGTCTGTATGGCCACACTGAGGTATTTACCAAGGACTATGCGGACAGATAAACAGTGGAAAACCAGATGTCTGTCTGGCAAGTGGGTACATCTTCAAGAGCATTTTAAGTTGTAGAGCTTTAGTTGAATGGTTAACAGATTGGTGCCTGGTATGTTACTGTTTCCTGGAAAAGTAACGTGCTGTAGCAATGCACAGTATTTTACTGGAATGTGGTGTTATTATTCTGCAGCAAGGTGTTCTTATTTTATCAATCCAGGGTAAGTACTTTAATAAAGGGTTTTGCAGCACAAGTGGAATTTGA
Organism: Arapaima gigas; assembly: GCA_900497675.1. NCBI lineage: Eukaryota > Metazoa > Chordata > Actinopteri > Osteoglossiformes > Osteoglossidae > Arapaima > Arapaima gigas. The sequence goes on along the minus strand of UFQX01000408.1, from coordinate 339,153 downwards.
ATCCGACACCTTCAGACTGTAGGACGTTGTGCTATCTTGGACCCATTGATGTGTTAGTTACAGCAACACACATTATGTTGGAAGAACTGTCTAAGCATTTGTTAATGAATAATTTAAAACTATTGCTGTAGTATTTCTGCATTGGTTCCATTTGTCAGATTAAGTAAAAACATGTCTGAGTTTTTAATTGCTTTCAGTTGATTACTATAACTGTATTTTCCATCCTTACTGAAGGTGCAATTAAAGACCAGAGTAGAGGTAATTTTAGAGCTTGGTTGAAGTTCTGAAATATGTTCCTGTGAAGAACATTTCTTGACTTGCAATTAAGTTTGTAATAGAACTGGTAAGAAAGATGGGTAAATGTTATCTTTCATTATTTTGAGAGGTAGAGGTATCTTTTATTATTTTGAGCTGACCGAGTGAGCTTCTGTAACTTGTTTGTGCTATTGTCTGCCTTTTGTGCACATTCTACTAATTATGTGTGATCTGCTACTACTTGCAAGCCAGGGGGCTGGTTTGGTTATTAAAAATGAGTATTATTATTGGCCTGTGTTATTACAATTCATGTTAATTTATTCTGTATGTCATGTAACCTTTCATGTAAAATGAAACATTTATGCTAGTTCTTCAATTGTCAGTTGTCTAAGTTTTTTGTGGCAATAATTAGTTATTGGGTGAAGAAGTAAACCATCAGATTTACTCTAAAAGATTATTTGCAGTTATTACTGCTATAACATGGTTACATTATGCACAAAGCTATGGAATCAAGTGCCTATACACTATGATCTTTCAAAATTCAAAGTGTTGAGCTGAATTTAATTCTGAGGCAGTATGACCTTTGAAATCAGACACTGTAAGGTCCTTGTGTTGTACTGCAGAAATTGCTTACCTACAGAACAAATAGTAGAGGTTCATTGCAGTGATAGAAAAGGTGATTTTTAAATTCTACCTGGGATTACATGGAATACTGTACCTTTAACAAATTAAGTTACTCAAATTTTATTCCAGAAGGTTCTAGTAGGTATACACTCTGTCTTTGCATAATAGTCTACTGCACAGTTTGCACCTGCTGTTGTGCCAGGTGGTTAAGGGCATCCACCCCATGAAGGGAGGTGGGGTGTTGGTAGGTTTGCAGAATACAATTCATGGAGGAATGCGAAGGTTATGCTACCTTTTTAAACACTGTACATGATTGTTGGCTGGTGTGGCAAAGGGTTGAATTTAATTTAATACTTCTGTCCCAAAATGTTGTTTTTGCAAGATATCAATTCAGTACTTCACTTTTCCAGTTTTCTTCTACTAACTATCACTAGGTTGCCTGTACTGTACAGGCATGCAATATATGATCTCTAACATGGCAATTGATGAGAAGCCTTCATATTATGCAGTGACTTTATATCCTACAATACTGTAAGACAATTTAGTGAGCAGACACTGACATCATGATTTCCAGATGATTGTCTGGGTTCTGAGACTTGTCATAGATGAGTTCTCATTTGGTTTTTCAATTACAATGCATTGGTAGGGATAATGTAGAATTTTCAAACTGCTGCTTATCATTTATTAGTAGTTGCCAGTATTCCTTGATCAGTTGCATAAGTTTTGTTCAGTACAAATTTGTGACATCAGGAAATAGAAACTAAGATATTTAAAGGTAGTCAGGATATTGGCAAGTGTTGATTCTCACACTCTGCAATTTGTGATTTCCAGCATCCCATAAAAATTTGTCATGAGAAACTGGGGTGAAATAATGGTGTTTGTCTTCAAACATAGAAGAAATCAATACACTGGTATTAGGGGGGTCATTTGCCTTTTATTACTGTCTGCCCTGTTTTTTCAGATTTTTCCAGGAATGCATAAACATTATTTACCATGATGTCTGTAGGACAGACAGTAAAGAGTTAAAAAGGGAAAAGAGGACTGATGAAGAGAAATCTTTCAAAACCCACAGATTACTTTGCTGTTAAGGTGTTGTTAGATGCAGTTGCATGGGAAGCACATCACAATAAAGAAACTCCCTGAGGCTTATATCTGCAGAGGTTCACAAGTAGCCTGTAACGTACTGAACGTATCGTGCCCCACTGTCTCTCTAAAGTAGTAAGCATACGGTCATAGAATAAACAGGTTTTGCACTGTGTTGATGTAATTTACAGTAATGTCATTTGTCTGCTGAAATTTGATCGCACAAGAACTGTCACTTCTCCCACATTTGTTGGGGGGTGAGGTAACAACGTTAAAGCATTGTATCTGCTAATGAGCTGGGGTTGTTCCACGTATCTTGTTATCTTGTTTCTTCTGGATCAGGTGATGGTGCATATTCTCAAGCAGATCTAAATGACTATACTAGGTAACAGTTTTTTCTTTTATATCAGATCTAGTCATCACTGCTACATTTCCTGCTTTGAAGTTTAAAACCTATTTTAACTCAAGGGGTGAATATAAGCACACACCTTTTATAATACACATGCTGTAAGCCATACACCTTATCTCATTGTACAGATTGCATGTATCACTGGGGTACATGAAAATATTTAGCTGATTGTTGATGTTTCTGTGAGCAATGAAGAGGAAACCATGCACATTTTTTCCATCATGTGGAACATTGGACAGTTTGTAACCTGGGTGTCTACAGGGTTTGTCTCTGGTTTTCAAATCTGGATCACTGCCAGAGCTATTTATTGATGAGGAACTAAGAGGGCTTTTTAGTGTTTAATTTGAGTTTGTTGTGTCTGTTGTAACTCCCTTCCTCAGCATGTTCCTTGTGAAAGACTATTGAAAGATTTGAAACAAAAGTACATGCAACAGAATTTCTCATAGAGGACCATTTACTTCCTGTACCCACGCCAGTTGAGAACATCTTGGTAAATTGATAAAGCTTTCACTTACATTATTAATTTAAGACAATAAAAAAGCACTTGATTTTTTTAAAATTCATTATCAATTATCAGTTACCCTTTGAACTTTAAGGGTGCTTGTAAAAGTTCAGTTTTGCTTTCATTAGTAGCAGAGCCGTATGTCAGAACAAGTATCGGTTTATTGGTTACATCTCTGTGGAAGGGTGACAGTGGGACACTGAGTAGACAGTAAACAACGTAAACATACTTCCACATATTATACATATAACGAGTTGTGCTGATTCATAAGAATAATTTCTTAAATAATGAAATAGATGAACATGGTTTCAAATATGAGGGAAGATTATTTCACGCATAGGGACCTGTAAATGAATACAGCTGAACTTGGGTGGTCCTGAAATTAAGGAGATGAAGGTGAGATGAGTTTTGGGTAGTATAATGGTGAATACTTTCATTACAGACAAACCAGTTGTCGAAATTCATGGGAAGGAGATTACTTAAAGACTGAAAACATTCAAGATCTCAAGACTCCTAAATGAGATGGAGAAACTGGTCAACGGCGTTAAGAAACTCACCATTGTGTCAAGTCTTTTTTGGTAAAAAAAAAAAAAAAAAAAGATGTTTGTTTTAGAGACCTTTTTAGGTATCCCAAAGAATATTACAACAGGAAAAGTAAAGGTAAAACAGAAAATAATACAGGGTGATAAGAAGCTTGGTGGAAAAGATATTTGGTATGGCTGATGATTCTAAAATTTTTAAAAATATTCTCGGTTATATAGGAGACATGGGCTTTCCAAGCGAATTTGTCACTGATAATAGTCTGGATAATGGGTATTTGGAAAGGCAGAGGTGTTTCTCATATTTGTTAATGTGATCATTACTTAGTTGGACAAGCATATAGGAACTTTTAGTAGCATTGAGCGGCAACTTACTGGCTTTGAACCAATTATCAACTTTAACTTTTAAATTAGTTTGATTAAGCTATAATAGTTGACATCAGAAACAAAAATATTAGTATCACTGGCAAAAAAGATTTTAATAATTTGTTGGAAATACAGTTTAGGTTGTTGACATATACAAGGAAAAGGAGGAGACCAAGAATTGATCCTTGGGGTACACCACAAAAATATGTAAATAAAAACATGGCAACATTCCAGCAGACATTGTTTACAGTTACTCAGACAACTTTCAAACTATTTCAGTTCAATGTTGGTAATACTATATAAGCACAATTTTGTAAGTAAAATATTGTGATCAAAAGCTTTTGATGAGTCACTATAAACTCCAGTGATAAATTAATTGCTGTCACGAGCTTGACAAAATGTATCTATCTATGGACCAAGGCCATGGAGTTTAAATGATTTCAAGTTTATTTTCATGGTTTCAAGAAATAAATACTTAGTGTTTGTATATGTAAATTTTGTTATGTCAGTACACTCTAGCCCTAGGCATGACTGTTCTGTTTCTTTAACATTAAAGCACTTTGTTTTTTTTTTTTTTCTTTCTAAATGGGTGCATCATGTTTGCTTGGCAACATATCAGTGAAAAACCCAGCTATGACATATGAAAGTCTGGGGGGTAAGAATTTTTTTGACGAGCATGATGTGCTGGTGCTGACAGCAGGGGTGCCAATCAGATATAACACTCTCCCCACCTGACAGAGAGCTGAGTCTAAGATAACAGATACAGTATCCAATGGAAGCTACAGCTGGAGGTACAACAGAAGCAGTTAGGCTTAGATAGCACTGGCACTGTGTCCTTATGGCTGAATGGGAGGGACTTGAGCCGCCTACATGGGCTGTGGCTGTGAGTGTTGCACTGGGCTCCATTCCTCTCCCTCCCTGCAAGCTCTGGCCTCCTGTCTGCCGTGGCAGTATTTCTTTCCTGTCTAGGCTGAGGATGGGAGGTGTGGAGGAGTCGTTGTACTCAAACTGAACAGAAAGACTGGCTGAAGGAGCTATTTTTGCAAGAAGGGAATAAGGGACTTAGCTGTTGTTTGTTTGGTCTCCTGGACTGAGAAAGCTCAGTGGTATTATGTGAGAGAAAGGGGTGAGAGTGAATGAAACGAAAGAGGAAGATGACCAGAGAGGGGACAAGTAATCCTGTGTGTTAGTCACTTTTGTGATGGGACCCAACCTCAGGTTTGTTTAATTCAATTGTTGAATTTGTAATGAAAATTAAGGTAATGGAATCATTCTTAGTCTATAAATCTCTTTACTTTTAAACAGGGAGCACAGTTGTTTGAGTGGCACTGGATAGAATTCCTTACCTGGACTTGTGTAATTTTGACATATGGACAGACATCTGTGCATTTATGCATTCCCCCACACAACTAAGTGCTACTTGGTGGTATTATAATTTTTTATTTATGTACAGAGCTTCAACACATGGGTGTGATTTTAAAAGCATGGTTGACCTGGCACCTGGGAGGGAGCCTGACAGAGCAACTGTTCCAAATAGTTAAAAACAGCATGGTAGATTTATTGTTTGTTGTTTGCAGTGTAGTCTTTGAGGAGTTTCTTCAGCTTGGCATTACAGTGCAGTTCAGCACATAAGTGTTATTTGTATGTGTATGTATTTTTATGTGACTATATTTATATGACTCATTTTGAGTATCAGCAGGCACTCACTTGTCACTTAACAAAACATCTTAGTTATTCAGCTTCTCCGACAGCCTCTATATTTGTCTTGCATTATTTCCTGAGCATATTGCAGTCTGCTGTGTTGTTATCACTATCAACCCAAAGCATGTAGAACTTCACATCTTTTCATTAGTTCATCAGTCACTAATATATCATGTTGTGCTTTTGGACAAATGAGCATGGACTTTTGCTGTTCATTATATTTTCTCCATAAATATAGAATTAGAGTATGAACACAAGGCAGAGTAATCCTAAATGCTAGAGTCCTGCATAGCTTGTGCTCTCAGACAAGCGCCTGTGGACCTTCATGGAAATGTAACAGTATGTAACCCAGGCTTACCCACAAACTGCATTCAGCTTTTCCCATGAAGCTAGCTCTCATAAAACTGATGGATGGCAGCCGTGGAGTTGTGGGCCTTTTCTTCCCAGCAGAATGAACATGGGGGATTCATCAAGGAATGTGAAACTGTGCTTTGAAAAGGCCACAAGCCTGTCGGCCCCCCTAAACGCTGTTTTTTGCTTTTGCCTGTAGAGAAAGAAAGCCAGGCTTTTGGCTGATGACGATCCCTTCCCCCTAGTGGCAGTCTGCAGTAGTACTGCACTGGATGAGTCAGTCAAGTGCCACAACCCAAAAGTAGCTTCCACCCATTAAAGCCCTTGCTTTTCAGTCCTTTGTTGGCAAAATCAGTCACGTGCTTCTATACCTGCTGATGGCCAGATCTGTGACGGGTGGGAAGTTTGCTATGTCAAACTTAGTGTGAAAAGTGAGTGATTAGTGACTGTTCTGAACATCTGTTAATGTTATGTCATTATGTCATTGGCCTTAAAATGTGCTGCTGAAGTGTTACACTACCAAAGAGCAGACTGTTGAAGGGTGTGCGCAGAGCCCAATGGGTGGCGGCTGTCAGAACGCGCCTGGAGCAGAGTCAGTCAGCACAGTTTGGAATCGACATGGAAAGCTCTGGGAAAAAAGTGATTGGTATTCAGGCATTGGCCTGGTTTTGTTCTTCCTCATTAGTTAAACTGACAGGGACCTTTCTGCCTCTGCGAACCTCACTGTGCGAGGATTTGAGCAATGTTCTTTGCGTAGATGTTGAGAGAACGCTTAAGAAAGAACTTGTTGGTTTGGAAAGTGTGGGTGCAGACATTTTGAATGCAGCTGTGGGAACTGCTAAGTCCAGAAATGGCGACGTTCAATACAATTGGTAGAAATTATGGACAAGGAGCAAGGAATAGTGAGTGTGACAGATAATATGCAAGTATTTGAAATATTTTTGTTAAGAACAAAGTAACTGAAAGGAACATTTACACTTTACTGTATAAATAAAGATGTAGGACAAAGTTTAACATTATTGTGTATGCTTGCAGGGTACTGTGGATCTTGCAATCCAGTAAAGAGGACCTTTGTGTGGGAATCTGGGCAATGAGAGGGGTGACCATAACTACAATGTTAGAGGGGAAGTGAGGGAGTGAACAAAAGACTCAGGAAAAAATTTCTGTTTTCTGCAAAGAGCTGAAATGCATATGCAGTGTTTCAAATAACCTTGCACAGCATATGTAAACAATTGTGAAAAAAGTTATCTCATGATGTATGGCAGGGGCAATGGGGTATATTCAGGGTCCACAGAGCTTGGGTGTGCTTTGTCCCGCAATATTAATGTGGTAGAAAGACTACAGTACAGGCTTGAAGCATCTAAAATAACTACAGGTATGTGCACTTCAGAGCAGAACTTCAGAGTTTTGTGGTTCATGCTACTTTTGGTGTGAAGTCACTGTTGAAGACATCAACACATGGTGCCACTAAAGTGGCTATTAATATTGTTGAGTCTGACAGAATTTTTATTGATGATTGCAAATCATTATATGAAATACCCAAAGGCTCACTTACATGCATGTGAAGATTGAACTGAATTTGTATTAACTATCAATAACTGAACCTGACTGGAAAATGTTTCCATCTATGTCTGGAAAAAGAAGAGCAAATGGTTTCTGGGTGCAAACCTGGTTAGTGTTTGCAGGCAAAACTAGACTAATGATGCGATTGACATCTGTGTCTCCTGGCACTTCTTCTCATTTTTGTAATTTTTCTGTCCTGCTCTTTTGCTGTCATTCTTTTTTTATGCTGCAAGTGTTCTCCCCTTTTCTGCCGTTCCTCTGGGCTTCTATATTCATTAGGCATTTTGGTATTGGTTAAGGCTCCCATTAGTGTACTATTGGTGAATATCTTGATAGTCTGCCACAGAACTCAGATTGCAGACTAAATATAAAAGAGTTGGATGTCCAAGCGTAAATAATTCTGATCCTAACAGGGTTAATTTATTACACAAAATCGCCTGTTAGGTGAATTCCTGTTGTGAGGGAATTGAATGAACATTATTTCTTATGGAAAAAATAATCGATTCCAATAAGATAAATGTGTGATCTAAAATTAAAAAACTAAATTAAAGGTATCTTTTGTATGACAATCACTGTGTGGCATTAAAAACAATTCTGATGATCTTTATCTGATTGCAAGATTAAAATATTTACAGTAGTCTAAGGGTGATCATGTTATCAAAGTTGATTGTGGCACACATTCAAAGCATTTGGGACAATGTGCTCATCACACTTTATTTAAAACTTCCACAGCAGGAGGGTATGTGACCCTGTGATGGAGGTCAGAGAGAGTTTATTCCTGCCAGAGACAATCTGATTTTCAAACCTTCCCCATGTCAAGTTGCTTACCAGTTACTGTTTCTATAAATAGCATGAATAAAACACAAACTCATCAGATGACTCCAAGAACCTTGTGTGCCACAATAATTTAAATAAATGGGTTAATATTAATGTTTTTTTTTTTGCTGTTAAGTTATATAAGGACTCAAAGGACCCAGGATTCCATTACTGCAGTTGCCCTGAACAAGGTCCTTACCAAATATTGCTGTAGTACAAATTACACTATATAGATGGGTAAGTTTCTCTATATAGTTAAATGAATTTGTTGTTTTCTGCGTTTTTTCACATTCCAAAGAGTATTAATTACTTTACACGTTAATTTTATTGTTGCTGTTAAACTGAATGATTGGTCTGAAGGCCAAAGTCCAGGGTTAACTGCATGTGCATCTAGTTGTACTGTTTACTACATCTTTGTGCAGAGGATGTATAGAAATCAAATGAACAAGTAATGGGAGAAAATACCGTTGTACTGAATTGCAATAGTAGTCTGCTGTATGACAAAATTTTTGCCAGGTTGTTGTGGAGCTTTTCTGTTGTGCAGGCCCGCATTATGTGAAGGATGTTTTTGTGTCATATTTAAAATAACATAAGAAGATAAAAGACAGTAGGTGTGACCATATATGAGTCACATGAAGTGAGATGCAGCCAGTTTCTGAATCTTAGAACAGGCTTATGTGAGGTTATATACCCGAATCAACCGATCAACAGTGTTGATTTTTCAGGCTTAAATTTAAGATTATAAGTCTTTGAAAAATATAGTAATTTCTATGGTTTAAGCCACATTTTGCTATTTATTTATTGTTATGTGTCTTATGTGTCCAGCTGCTGTATGGACAAATTTCTTTGCCAACGTTAATAAAGTTCTACCCTGTCCTGCTCTACCTTACCCTACGCTCCTGTCCTATCCTATCCTATCCAGTAATCTTCTCTCAAGTGTTAGCTTTTTACTATTGTGGTGCCTTATTTATTGCAGTGTTCAAAAATTGTTCCAGGTGCTTAGCATTCTGGATTCTTGGTTGCAGTGTTTTGAAAGATTATCATATTTATCTATTTTCAGACGTTGTGAAAATCTATCTAGATGCTTTATGTTACTGGTGAAATGGTTACTAAAAGTATGAGGCAGAAGAGGGATTCCATGATTTATAATTTCCTGGTCCTTTAAGAAAAGATTTGCTGTAATATTTTAAATACTAATTTCTCTCTGAAGAGTGGGAGAAAAGTCCTGAATTTCTTAGGCAAGCTTTTGAATATGAGGATTGTTTGAAACCTGAGAGACAGAATTCTGTGTCATGGCCTCTCTTCCTTTTGTCATTACCTTTATCCTCCTTTTGCCTCCAGCATGTTTTTTTAATCCTGCTTCCTCCCATGATTCATATGCTAATGAAGGCCAGGAGAAGGGATCATTCTCACGTTCCTTTCAGATTGGGCTCTAGGCCATAGAAGTAAATACCAGGAGGGAAATCAGAACTGGGTGAGTAGTCTGGGACAAGTGGCTGTTGCTGGTTTTGAGAAAGACTAGACAAAGCTGGCCTTGGTCCTCTTATTATTTTTATTATTTATCTTACATCTTTGTCCGTGGTGGCTTACATTTAGTATTATCCCACACTAGTGCTTATGGGAATACAGAGTAACAGTCACACTATAAAGAAATAACATCATTACAGGATAATTTCACACATAATTAAAGACATGAACTATTACATGATAACCTTGAGAAATAAAGATGAAGTTAAAAACAGTAGGCAGGGGGTAGTACTCGCGTAACAGTTATGGTTTATTGGTTCAAGCCCCATTTCCAAATCTTGTTGTAGTTGCCTTGAGCAAAGTACTTACCTTAAATTACTCCAGTGAAATTGGTTATAAAAATGCTTAAAATCCTGGAAGTTCCTTTATCAGCTAACATTAACAAATTAATGATAATACAGGATTTTGACGTGGGGTCAACATATTACACATTAGAAATATCAAAAATAGAATTTCCTGTGCAGCTTGCTTATCTGCTTTCAAGCAGCTGAGGCTTTAACAGGCCTTTGGTTTTCCAAGTATATTGAACAGGTTCAAAATATACATGGTATATACCTCCATATTGTCAATTTAAAGAATTTCTGTTTGGGCCTTTATGTATGGGACTTCTGACAACTAAAGTCAGGCAGAGTAACAGTAAGAAAGAGAGCATGCAAGTCATTTGGGAAATCTGTTTTATTTCGCAGTACTAAAATGACTTTGGCCTACTAAGTTTCTTATGGCTGGTAATTATTTTAGTCTCAGCCCCAACAAACTTCCAGTATTACTACTTTCTGAGAAGGGGAGAATTCATCCCATTTCCTAGTTGAGGTCTTCACTGATCACTTAATTCATTGGTGAGCTAAACAAGAAGAATGTTGCATTGTGGATTTATTTCAGGTTTTTTCCTAGAAATAGAAGTACTTAATTTCAGTGTCCCACTCAAGTATGCACATGAATAATTAATTTTGATATTATGTATTTTACCTTGATTTAATCAAAAAGTATTTACATTTTCTTCTTTTTCTCACATTTGTTTTGTGGTAGGCTGCTTTTAAGTGTTGTACAGCTGATGTCTTGGCATGATCCGTTTGGCATTCCTGCAGAGGAAAGACAAGGATGTCACATAGGTGCCTACACATAGTAAAATAAAATGCATTACGGTTTATTCTTATATACTGATCCATCTTAAAGCCAGCCTCAGAGAGGTTTCACAGAATACAGATAAAACAAATGACAAACCAAGACAAATGACAAAAAATGACAGACATGTACCCAACATTTGTAAGATTTAAAAGGAATAAATACAGCAGTACATATACATTTAGCGTCAATGTACTTTAAGGTGACAGGGTAAGTAAGTGCTGATGACATGGCCAGCTGGCAGTGGGGGAAAGGAAAAGAAAAACTAAATATTGACATTACAGTTAAGAAAATGTGCCCAAGTCATTTGGAACATAACCTTGGACTAACCTTGTCTGGCTGGTGTCCTCCCTGGTCAACAGACTACTTTGAAGAGTTTGTATGTAACTTACCAGCACAGGTTGATCTGTGCAAAATCAACTGAGTTCTTAACTCTTTGCCCTTCTGTCTGTACCATATATTTGTAGGCCTGGTCATATCCACTTCAAAGAAAGTCCAGAGGAATATGGAGAATGGAAGAGAGTGAAGCACAGACAGATGATAAGTACTGCAGTAAATGCTGTTTTGGGGAGTCATGTGCAAATTATGGCCTTGAGTACTACTGTTACATAAGCTAGTGGCTTATTGGTTGAGTAAATGATCTTCACACTGGAAGATTGCTATTTTACTCTCAAGATAGGCACTCCATGTATTGCACTGATCAAGGTATTTCATTAAAATGGCTGTTATTTCAGCCATGCTTCAGTTAAATTGTACTATACATGAGTAAGTCATCATACTGCTCAGAGTAAAGGTATTTTGTAGGCACTATATATAAATGTTTGCTTTAGCAATCTATTCTACCTCTGTTACATGTTAGTCTCCATGCATGTTTACTTCAGCATCTTGCCAGAAATGTATTTATATTCCCTTACAAAAGCAACCATACATCCACTGTTCAAGTTATACTTACAGAATACTTACAGTACTCAGCAGGAAAATGGAACCCCTAACAGTAACCAAATTCTTCCAGTTTAGATAGGTTGTCTATCCCTGTAATGTTTCCCAGTGGTAATATGAATAAAGGTTAAGGTCTCAGGATAAGCGGTTAATGAAAATTGATGGATGCATGATCGGTGCATGTGTGTATTTGTCTGGGGAATATTTATAACTGCTGGATGTTTGTGTGTGACATATCACTGTCAGGTACTTCATACACTATCTTCTGCACGACTGACTTTGTGTTTTGCAATCTGAATGGGTCGTAGTGCTAAATGGTTAGCATTCCTTTGTTGTTAAAGGGGCATTTTTTCTGTTTCTTTTGCACTACATTTTGTTTTCAGTGCTATTTGAATATGTCAGAATGCACATTCCATTCTCTCAAGCTCCTGCCCCAAAGATGGCCATGCTAGGAACGGAATCTGGCTTGAGGTCCTGATTTTTCCTGTTCTGTTGCTTATCCCAAAAGATACCTTGCTTTCTGTAGACTTTTTTTGTCAGCAGAGGTATGTGCTACTTACAATAGAATACTGGGTAAAGTGCATATTGTTAGAGTTTCACCTTCAAAATTGATAATAAGTTGTGAAGTGGAGAAGTTTAATGTTTCTCTGTCAAAAGCTGTGCTCAGAGCTAAAATGAGCTAAAATAGGAAGATACTTTAAATCCTCTTGCTGGGTAGAGTATGGTGATGGGATACAAGAATAAGGGGAACATTTTCAAAACTGGTCAGTTGCTCGGTCTCCCTTCATACTCCTAACAGCAATTGTAAGAATAATATGCTTGTTAAAAATGTACATATTTCAGAATTCTTATAATCAATGAAAGTTATGAAATGCGTAGATTAAGTAGTGACATAAAATTATAATAAAATCAGATCATTTTATCAATTCATTGTATGCTAGCAGTTAAAATACAACTTGCTCAATGTGATCTGAAATGGTTGTACACCTAATTGACCAGGAGAGGGAGTAAAACACTTTTTTAAGTCTCCTCTTGGTAGCTGAAATGTTGTTGCTATAGACCTATGTGTTGTATAAATGGGGAAGTACTCATACTTGATGAATCTTCTTCAGTTATCTGTGCTAGCTTTTCTTTTTAACTGTCCAAAATTCTGTCAATAGGACTAGAAATATGAGTCTATTGAAAAGGAACAGAAGCGTTATTCACTGTGAGATGTCATGCTGGCACTGCTGGGTTTTCTACTCTTAGTTGCACCCTTTCAGTTAAAATACTCTGCTTACAGTTATTTTTCAAAGTACTTAGTGGACACTGGTGAACTAGTTAAAGTTCACTGTGCACATGGAAACATAAGAGGTATTTTATAACATTGGTGCTTTGTGCAATATCTCAAAAACCAGCTCAAACATCCCAAAACAAACTGTTGCATAGTTGTTTATGTGAAGGTTTATTCACTTTTATAGTATGCATCTTCACATCACAAGGAGTTTCAAACCTGGCTGTAAACATAGTGTTTCACAGCTAATGTCTCATAAAATCAGACTATAATTCACAATTGAAAATATCTGTAAATGACTTTAACACTAAGATCTATGATCCAAAATGGATGAATTAAAGCATTTGTTACAATTAGCTCTGTGTACTCAGAGAATTCTTGCGGCAAAGCTTATGAAGATGGGATTCTTGTTGACAATAAATTTTACTGTAGGTGTGGGACTAATACTGCAGTGTTCCAGTAGGGCTCTGTTGTGTGCTTCTGTAGCAAGTCCTAGTCTCTCTTTTTGTAGTCCCCCTCGCATCCCCCTGCAGGCCCCCCACTGGCTCCGGAGGAATGTTGGACTCACTGACCTCAGAGCGCAGGCTCGGCTGCGGTTCATTCGGTTCGCGCTGGCCGCACGGTGCCCTGAGCGTCTCCACGGAGCTGCCGGCTCGTGCAGAGCCCCCCGATGGCCTCCTTGTAAGGACGCCCATCCTACACAGCCTCTTTGTAGGCCCCCCCCCCAAGTGTAAAGCCCACAATGACAGCAGTGTGACAACCTTAGCTGCTATCAAATGGCTCATGATGCATTAACAACAGTCGGATTTGTATTTTGCTTAGAATTTAAATGTTGTACTTTCTGAAAAAAATTGCAGTTTAGATATTGAATGTTGAAATGGTTCACTCATTTACCACTTTTAGTTTTTGATTGCCAAGCAGTATTCACTGTTAAAGATGCAATGTGAAGTAAGATTTTTTCAGAAAGCGTACATGCCATGCATCCCTTCTCTGTGCTGTATTATGTATTGATTGTTTAATTTTACCTTCAGAGAATGAACATAGGCTTCCAGCTTTTTTCTGGACAGATATTGTGGAGAGCCGTGGATCAGCTAAAGTTAGATCAAAGCAGACAACATATGTTGGTATGCGTGAAGGCAGGGTAAAATGGATATTTGACTTCATCTGTGCTGTGGTCTGAGCTCAGCCATTTTTAGCTGATACAATCCCCCCCCCCAACCCCCACCTCCACTCTGAATCTGACCGTCTCTAGAGGGTGGATGCTGTAATGTGTCTGATGAGAAGATGTGGGGGGTATGGGGGCTGTATAGGTGGCTTAGTGGGATTTGAAATGAACAAGATGGTATGATTCTGCCCAGTTGTCTAATGAGATCATAATGTACTGTTATCACCTTTGTGTTGTCTTTATTAGAAAACTAGAAGTTTTTTTTACAACAAAAGTAATACTTTTTAAATTGTTTTATTATGCATTTATTTAGTCATAACTGTTTACACTATTTAATTTTTACATATATAAATACACTGCTTTGCATAGTGAAATTTTTTGGCAGTATGTAATCATGATCTTTTGTTTTTTGTCCTAGAGATCATCTATTCTTATGCACAATTATTTACAAAGTTGTATTTACTGTGCTCTCTGAGAGTGCTTGCACTCCTGGGGAGGCTTTACAGCAGCCCTCGAGAACTGTCGCCTATGGGAATCAGACTCTTGGCTCTGATTTCTACTAGCTGAGTAAACCTATCCCAGGTTTGCAGTGTATGTGGGGGGATTGGAGGAGTAAGGACTCTCACCTGAACAAAGAAACTGATTGTGCCATCCATGCAGCAGGCCTGTGATCTGTCACTTTTTAGAGACAGATAGTTTATGCTGGAAAGGGTTGAAAAACTTATCAACACACTCACCCTGACTTACCTCATTTATATTAATTTTTTAAGAGAAAACAAATGATTCATCATAGCCATTGCTGTACATTGGAGACTAATGTACATTAGACAGGTAATGTTGAGAATATAGCATTGCACTGTAATTAGTCACATTGACAATTATTTTTGTCTTTTAATTTTCTTTTGTTCACCTGCTATTACTGTGTTTTGCCTATGGATACTATCTATACCCCAACAATCCTTAAAGCAAATGGGCAGACTGACAAAGAGCAGGAACTGTAGATATAAGCTTTTGAAACTAATGTGGTATGGAGGCAAAATCGCCAGAGAATTGAGCCGTCCAGAATGTTAATGGTTGCAAGAAGATAAAGCTCTGAATTAATTTAGATTTCTAAAATTCCTCTCATTCTGCTGAACTAACCTTCCAACATCCATTTTATATTCAAAAATCCATTCATTAGATTCAATTTGAAAACCTGGTTAATAGCTGATATACCTTGGTTTCCTACAATTCATTCTGAATTTGGGTTTAATTTTTTCCTATTATTCTTTAGCTATCATTTTCAACATATAAGAAGCAATGAACATAATGGTATTGATGAAAGGCAAAAAATTACTAAGGCTTGTCATAAATTAAAAAATGAATCCAGCTATATGTTTTTGTTTACCTACTTATTAGGCACCATTATCTAAATTTCTTTTGATAATACATATGACTGAGTATTTGCTGAGTCAGCTCACTTGTACTGTAAGTGCCTTGCTTAAGTTGTCAATAATTCTTCTTGTGGAATGTGGATTTTTTACCTTTTATTGTCAAGACCAGTTGATCTACCATTTTTACCCAAGCTTATTAAAGTTTCTATCCCAAATCTGGATACAAAACAGCTGGTTTTAGTATTGATGAGCTGGAGACTGATGGTGAGAGAAAGATTAACAGATGGCTGGAAATATAGACTTGCTAAATTATTCATCAGTCTTAGAGCCTTGGACTGAGGTTGAGTGAGGCTGTTTTCATATGGAGCCAATGTAGTATTACAGAGTGAGAGAGAGAGACAATGGACGCATCAGTGTCAAAACTCACAGTACGGTCAACTGAAGGTGTCCTCTTTCACCTCACAGACATGCTTAATTAGAAAGCCAGTTTTGAATTTGTTAGTTCATTCATTTTTAGATATTCATGTTTTGAAGCATTACAACTTTGATACATATGGTATGCTTTAAAATGCGTACAGTAATCTGGTTTTTAAGTTATACAATTGCAAAATGATATCAGTGTGATTGATTTTTAATTAAAAATCTGGCAAGAAATGGACAGCTGTGTCTACTGAACTTTATATACCTGTTAACCCTGAAATATCAAACTGGAATTAACACTGATCAAATGTTATTGGTGCAAGTTTTATAAGTTCATATTGCCTTGTTTTGACTTTTTTTGATTGACTCATTGACTCCACACACACACACACTTATCACACACATTTGCTCCCCACTGCCAGGCGATGGGGCAATGGAGCAGGGATGAGATATGTGTCGTCAGCAGGCATGGGATGTCTGGTGTCATGGCAACGACTGCAGATTACTCCACCCTTGCTTCACTAGGCTGGAGTAGCAGGAAAGAGAGTGGTAGGGACTAGAAAGAGGCTATGATAGGAGAAATAGGATTATGATAGACAGCAGAAACTCCAGCCAGTGCATAGAAGAGTGGAGGGAATGGCTGACTGGTATGAGAGAGAGAATAGAGCACTTTCACATAGAGAGAGTAAGGGGCTGGAGTGGTTGAAGCACCCTGGAAGGTCAGTATGCAAGGTGTGGAGGGAGAAGTTGAAAGGGATAAATAAATGATGAAAAGCAATGGGTTGGTAGGACTATGATAGGAACAGGGGAGAACAGGAGTAAATAGAGCTCAGGTGGGGTGAGCTAGGACCCTCAGAGGACAGAGACTGTTCCACATGGAGGGAGGGAGAGATGGAACAGGGAGGTGGGAGGGAATAGAGAACAGAAAAAAATGGGACATCAGGGCATTTGAGGACACACAGCAAAAAAAAAAAAAACTTCTCTCACGCAGACATATTTCATATCCTCACGATGACTGCGCATCTAGCCACAGTGGCTAAATACAGGCACTGCAGATATCCTGAGCCTGGCTGCTAGATGGTCCTGACCTCACTTAGTTGATGAAAATGGCAGGATCTAAAAGAGCTGCAAGAACAGATAAATAAAAATGGAATGAAAGCCATATAGTAGGCGGCAGTATCATCACATGCGCTAACCACCTTCCTCATTTTAAAATATGTCCACTGTCTCCCGATTGTGGTGCTCTTTGCTTTTTGGCATCTAATCTCCAGGAGGGCAGACTGAATATGCACTGGTCACTGTGGTTATGACAACAAACCTAACCCAAAAATGTTCTAGAAGATTTTTTTGCTTTTTTTTAATCCATTCATAAATTGTCCTGGTTAGTCTGTGACATTGATGGAAGGTTCTCACTTTAGCTCAAATTCTTTTTTATTAAGATTATCAGGTAAACTGACACTTCAAACTGTCAAATGAAAGTAACCTTCAGTAATATGTAGTATATTACGTCAATCTTCATCTGCAGCCATTAAAGTACAGTGATGTCCCAGCAATAAAATAATTGTAATATAATAACTTCTTTCCTCAAAAGCATCACGTGAACCTGGTGCACTGTTTTTCTCTTAGTTTAATTGTTACCTCAGAGAACAGTATTCATTCTGATGGAGTAGAGTGCAGTGAAACCAACAAAATAATGGCAATTTTCCCAGGCTATCCAAGACCCACACGTAGATAGAAAATGTCACTGGTGAATAATAAAAAAAGAACATGTCACATGAATTCAGTACTTAGAAGAAAAAAAGGAGGTGCAACAGTATGTCTTGAACAATAGTCAGATTTGTCCAGACAGTGTAGTACATGAGCAGTTTTAGGATTTTTTTTTTATTGGACTAAAATAATTACAGATAATGATAATACAATAATATTATCATCCACTGAGGCTGAATTACGTGTTCAAATTGAAATGAATCCCATTAAAAACTTTGTAAAGACACTCTCTCAACCTTGAACTGTTTGAAATGTTCATTAAGCCATGTAGTTTTGGCAGTACATATATGTGACCTTTCACAAATTGACAAGTGTTTAGCTTACTTTTTCATATGCTATACAATGTTAAATTTGAAAAGTGTCTGATGCTCTTCTGTGCCTTATTATCAATTTGACATTTTTTCATGCTTTTTTGTCATTTTAATTCTACAAAATATGTGGAATCTTATGAGACACTTACAAATAGTAAACAGCTGTAGTGGCAGGAAATCAGTCAGATCTCATTGTGCCTTTGGATTGTAGGAGAAGATATCTATACATGTGGTTTGGGCTTGAACTCTGATCTATATTTAACAAATGTGCATTATTAACACAGCCATGTATGTTAATGCCTGTAAAGTATTCTTAGTGTTGAAAATAAATGGGTTCCTAAAATTCAGTTGCAGAAAATGTGGGGTTATCTTATTGCAAGGTTAAAGATGCACAATATTTTTCCATTGGTCTTTGAGATACTATGTGAAACGAAAAAGGAAAAATAATTTATTTGTTTTCACTATTAGATGTACAGGAACTAAAATCTGTTATTAAAAACAAAATGTGCCTATGACAAATATATGTACAATGGTCTCAAATATAGTTAAAAGTGAGATGGTCAACAATCCTCCTATAACTCCCCAAAAAGGTTAGACACTGTTTACACATGTGTAGCAGCAGTACATTATGGGCATGCCGTGGTTCCCCCACCACGACTACAATAGTAATAATAGAATATTTTACCCAAACCAACATCATCTTCAGTAAATCTTGCACTTTCATTGCCATGAGAAGATGTTGCTGATTCTTAAAGGAATGAAGGCAATTATGTTGGTGCCCTCTACTGCATTTTGGATTTGTTCACCCTCACAGTTCAGAATTTGCTTATCTACATGCACACGGTGCCCATTAGGCTGCAAGTACCATGCTGCCGTTGTGACAGCTAACACAAAAGGAACTGGTTGTGGGATGGGGGGGGTCAGTTTTAGAACAAATGATGCTTTTATGATATGAGATAGTGCTGCATCCTGTAATTCACTCGCATGTTGACTGACTGCCAGGCGCTAGGATCACAAGGAAGGGACTACTTCTGATTTGTGTCCAGTACCTGTCCCTTCATTTAGGCCTTGAGAACACTGTATTACCTGTTTTTCTGCTTAGCAGTGTCTGTTATCCAAAGTGATCACAGTATGTTATAGTTTGTAAGAAGGTCACATGGTTGATTTGTACCACTGCTTCTTCTCCCTGAAATTCACAATTGTACCTCTCTGTGCTGGGGTTTGACCCTATGTGCTTGATGTTATGAAGACCAGTGCATTCAGCACTGGCATGAATTTTTTGCAGGCCTTGTCCTAAGGTTAGGAATCTGTAAGCGTACCAATACAGTCAGCAAAATACAGCTATGCCTTCACATAGATCTTCTTGCTTTTCACCCATAAATACAACAATTTACACTTATATGACTTTGTGGTGCTGAGCAGCACATCACCATATAGGTTTTTAAAATGTGGCCTTGCTACTCATGGTCACCCTTTAGTGATTTCTGTTTTGGATTTGACTTTTGGACTATTCTTTTTGTTCTACTTGGTCAGCATGCTGTGTATTCAAAGTGGTGTTTTTTAAACTGAGAAGCAGCATATTAATGCAGCAACACAGGAGAAATATACGGTACTTCAATATTAGATGGCTTAAATGCTTCTATTTGTGTAACATGCTTAACTGAACTGTTTAACGAATGGCTGAAAATGTTTTCCTCACAGTCTCTGCCCTTTGAGAGCAAATTTAGACCACTTTCAATAGAAAACACAGCATTGCATATTGTATTGACTAGTATAGAATTTAATTGCGTATATGAGAGTGTGTGAAAGGTATGGGAGAGAAAAATGTTATCTGTGTCCAATTAAAGACCCCGGTTTGTCCAGTTTGACACAAATCAGGTTTTCTGCAGCCCTGGAACAATTTCGGCAACTTTGATGCAGTCATCTGGCAGCAGAATGGTGCAATATATCTTCCCCATTCAGCCCCTGTTTGTGTTTTTATAGTCACCCCATCCTCTAGATGCTACTATGGCCACACACTTTGTACAGACAAGCTTTTACATATGCATGCACATATGAAGCCATATAAACCTGCAGTAATTTGCTGTACATGCACAAACAAATATGTTCACAAAGTCTGAAGTAGAAATTGGTAGAAAGCTGTATACTAGAGGTGCTGTGTAGAGTAGCTTGACCTTGTCTGTAATTCTTCGTGTTTCCTACACCTGTGTAAAGCTTTGCATTCCAGCACTAACCCTTTCTGTGTGAATGTGGGAAATGTCCTAATTAGGCAGCTCATTCCCATCTAGGTGTCTGCACAGCCGAGGCATCCTAATGCAACCATGCAGCTAAAGCTAAGGAGGGCGTTGCACACCTTCGAAGACCAAATGGGGGAATGACAGCTAAAAATAGTCCTAACCTGCACTGGCTAAGTCTTGTCGCCCGAGATGCTTGGATTTGCATATCCTTTCATGTGTCTTTCTTTCTCTCTGGTTTGATCCCCTTTCTTGTATGGCAAAGACCTGTCTTAGAGATCCTCTAGGGGCTTCATGTGTTCTGAGTCAGGGGGGTGGTGGTTGAAGAGCTGTACTGAAAAGCAGTTGACAGTTGAGTAATTAAATCTGCCAGATTTCGAAAGGAGAGCTCTACTTTTCTTTTTGCCTGTCGAGTGTAACGGTCTGTCTGCTTTAGTGAGAGTGGAGGGTTTTGAGATGGTCGCTTTTTGGATGGCCATCTGGCTTGACACTGGAAGAATGCAGTTTTTTTTTAAAAAGAAATCTGACCTCTCAACCAGTCACTGTTGGGTAATGGTGGTAGTACCAGGGGCAAAAATTTAGCAGAATGAGCAGGGACACCAGCTGACAACAGGCATCACCAAGCCTTTAACCCCCGTAGTACTTTGAACGTGTCGTGTGTGACTGGGGATATTTATGATGCCCTGAGTGGTTAGGATCTGAACTTGTCACCTAATTACAACAGCCATTTTCCATATGAAATGCTTCCATTTAATGAATCTTGGATATTATTGGTTTGACATTTGCTATCCAGTATTCTGAGAATATCTGGTAAGCAAATATAGTTGAATTTCATTGACCCTGGAAACAGATTCATCAGTGCACTTGTTCACCATCTCTTGCAGGATTGTAAACTGGCATAGACAGAGAATTATAGCTGATTTTGGGTCTGTTTTGATATGTGTGTACTATTAGCGACCATAGATCACATGCAGCCATATACATTACATGTGTTCCTTATCTCCTATATCCTCTGTGTAATTTACTGTAATCATGTTTATGTTCAATGAAAAATATGTAGTGCACAACATTACCATGTATATCCTTTCATGTGTCTTTTAGATTTTGAGGACAGTGTAGCTTTGATGAAGACTTAATCCTCAGATGAAGGCCACAATCCTCAGATCACATAAGTGCTCACTTTTTTCGTCTGGTGTAATCTTTGAGTTTTGCTTGCATCAGCTGTGCTGCTTGTGGATTTATGGGTAAGTGTGGACTTTTAGTGTTTCACAGCATTCAGTGAGCTGCCTTTGTATATACAGTGATCACAGGACCACTGTTTTGCTCACTGTTTCATGTGTCTTTATGCCTTTTTATGAAGAATACTGCTGTCTAGCCCTGTTGAGTGTTCCTGCAGAAGCAGTCAAAATGGTGTTAAGCAATCCATTATGTTTCAGTATGTTTTAGTCAACTGTATATTTTTCTAGATAAATACATCTGCTTTATAGTGATTTTCAAGTCAGTGTCAGTTGGTAAAAATCTGTAGCAGCACAAAAAAACATTGCATAAGAATCTAATTTTAACAATTGCTATCCCAAAATGCATTAAAAATGTATATAGTGCACTATTGAAATAAATTAATTGAAAGTTGCAAAATAGATACAGCTGACAAAATACAATGCACCTAAATACACAAAACATACCTGATACATATTGCATTCATGTAAAAACTGGGTGAGAATGACAAAGTTGTTGTGTGTTTTTTCTTTTTTTTTTACCAGTTATTGATATTGATATAATGATATCATATCATGAGAAACATAACAATTTAATTTTCAATTCTTTGAAAGCTGAAGATTCTCTGAATAATGTAGTAACAGTGTCAATATTCAGTAAACATGCTTATGGTAGTACATTTGATTTATGTTGCAGTTTTATTGGGTGACAGCACCACTAAAACCATTTATATACTTTACGCCTTTGGTGTTCAGATTTTTGAAACTGTGTTGTTGAAAATAAAGATTTCCCCCCCATTTTCACTAACCACTTGTCTAACACAGTATTGGTGTGGTCCAGGGCCATTTCTGGAAGCATAAAGTGTAAAGCAGTGCACCCTAGATGGGATGCCAGTTGACTGCAGGACAGAACATAAACAGATAACGAAAAATGATTTTATGGGAATTAAAGTGAATTTGTTCCACACTGACAAACATGTTGTTTGTGGCAATTTGGAGTGATATATTTATATTGAGATGTTTGTTGTCCTTATACCTGACTCTTTCTGTTTGTGTTGAACTCCTTTGATATTTCACTGCTTGAGTCATACACAGAACTTAGTCCATCCTGACAGGAACAGTGATGGTGGTGGGGGGGGTTCGTTCAGGTCCATTATGTATGAGAAATATATTTCTAAATTATTTAATTATTTTGACATGCTAGTGATCATATTATACATAAAGAAAAGGTTTTATTTTTACAAATTCTTCCATCCATCCATTCATCCATTTTTGTAAACTGCATATCTTGAGCAGGGTTGTAGCAGTCTGGAGCCTATCCCAGAAGCAGTGGGTGCTAGACTATGAAACACACACACACACACACTATGGGCAATTTAGAGTGACCAATTAACTTGCATGTCTTTGGACTGAGGGAGGAAACCAGAACAAACCTGCGCAGACACGGGGAGAACATACAAACTCCTCACAGACTGAGTCAGATGCAAAATCACACCCAATCATCGCAGGCAGTGCTACTTGTTGAGCTACCATGCTACCCTATTTTTACACATTGCAATAAAACATTTTGTATGTATTTTGAGTTTTATGCTTGCAAATAACTTGAGCTTTAAAATGTGATGTGTTGATGTGTTTATCTCAGTATTCTACCACTGGGGTCAAATATTACGGATGGTTTTAATGAGACAGCGGAGACTGATACAGAAAACCGGATGATTCCTTCCAATTCTACATTTCCAAAGAAATATTTTTATGTTGATATAAACTTATGTATGTAATTTAAGGTCAGGAGTTAAAAGAATGCAATGTTTAGGCAGATGCTTAGCAGTTTTTTCATCGTATTTATAGTCCACCGGAGAGTTGTGCTTTCCATAGGAAGACCTTGTTAAGCTACATGTTTGGGAGTCTGCTGGTTGAATAAGATGTGGTTTTGCTGGGTGGTGGTAGTGGTGATAAACATGCAGAAAACAACACAAACAGCAAAGTGCAGATTTTGCAGGCCTTTATGCTCTATATGCATGGGTCATGATTGATGGTTTTTAGCATGGCCAGGGTTTGCTCTATTACTTAAATCCCTAAATATCATTTTTGCAAGTTTTTTTATTTTAATACATTTTTTAGATTGTTTTTCATTTTGCTGATTAACCAACCAATTTTTGCAGTGCTTTTCTCAAAATCTTGGGAGAGATTCATCTGTCTGTCATCTGTAAGTGCCTTTTCGTGGTCAACAGTCTGGAGCCTATACATCATTGAATTCCAGACTATGAAACTACAACCTTGATGGAATGTCAGGCCTTCAGAGTTTTGGAAAATATATTTTCAAAATTATATTTGGATACACTTGACTGTGTGGTCATTCAAGTTCTGGTCATAAAGAAATGAACTGTAATTTTTTTGTTTGAACTATACTATGATTTGGTGGGGTTAGATAGTCCTGTAGTCCCAGCTGATTGGTGATACAGGTGATCCAGGCCATTTGTGTATTGATTTGCTTTGGAATGGCCATGGGCAATATTTACACGTGACCTTATTTATTTTGTGCTTTTTATTATTGTTATTAATTTATTATTTATTTAGATACTGATGTTTTTTGTCAGATGGCATTTAATTTTAATCCCTTTTGAGATCTGTTCAATACAGCAGTGGTTTGTCTGTGCTGAACTTTGTCTGTTATATGAAGAAAAATGGCACAGCAAGCCGCCCCCAGTTCCCCCAACATGAATGTGTGAAAATAAGGTCAAAGAAGGTCACTCTGTTCATTTCCAAATCGTCTACTCAGAAATGAACCTGTCCTCTCTTTCCACTTTGCTGGCCTGCAGCGCTACTGTCTGCATCAGTGTCAACTCAGAGACAGAGGAGCTCATGCAGAGGTTTTAAATAATCATTTCTCGGTCCTCAATTTCATGGCACACTAACACTTTGTCTCACTAAAAACAGCAACAGCATAAATAGGGGAGCAGAAATAGAATGCTGTAGAGGTCTGTCCACAGCAGTCAGCAGGATGTTGTTGATAAGGAAAAAGGGTGCTGCACTCCTGCAGTCTTAGTCTGTGTGTTATTTAGTGGATTCTTTTTTTTGGCTGGGTGCTGTCAGCCAGAGCAGTTGGTAGTTTTCATTAGACATTATTTATGTTGTATGCAACATTTTATTCAACACACTATAACATGGGGAATAACAGTTCACTATTTCTTTATTTATCATCCTGTTAGAAAACACATCCAATTGCCTACCTGTTATGCCTCTGTTGTGAGCACATTGTTACCATCATGTCAGTTCTAGAAATTGGGAACCTCAAACCTTGTCTGCTGCCATGTCTAATTGTTTTCAAATTAAATTTTCATTTAGCAGCTGATTTACACCTATAAAGTGGTCTATGGAACCTGATGTCTGCAATGAATTCTGTGCATCAATGTACCTTTGTTATTCCCTTCGGAGAACCAGACGAGGGCTGGACAGTCTTCACACATTTCCACAGCAGTCCCCATCTGAGAGAACCTCATTAGCAAAAGCATTGCTCACCCCCACTGGTGATAACCAGGAAAACCACCTATTACTTCTGACTGCCAAGATGATCTTGTGAATCGGATGTGGCCTGTGGTATAAACTGCTAGTTTCCATACAGAGGAAACAACAAATAGCACCATGACAGTACAGGCAGACTGGAGGGACCTTAGGCCCTCAGGGACCTTCTCAGATTCAAGCAGGCGTTTCAACTGTCTGTGTCTTATTCACTGTTTCTGTCAATTCATTTTCAATTTATTTGCAGTGTTTTATTATTGTAATAGTACTGCATGATTTCTGTCAACAAAAGGAGTGTGCCAATTTCACCTGTTTTTTTGGGGAAGCAGAGGGATCTTCAGGAAAAGAGTTATGTGCAGTGAGAATATATGAATGTAGGAGTATATGGCCTTGGGAAGGAGGTGTGCACATTTATCTGTGAGGACAAGCCAAGTGGAAGTATAGAGTGGGTACAGGCAATGAAAACGTGATCATGTAGCTGGAAGCTCTTCTACAACCGTCAGAAGTTTCATTAGCTGAAGGTTCATTGTCAGACTGAATGCAGTTAGTCAGTTTAGTCAAATATTTTAATCTTTTATATACTGTATTCTTTTGTGGAAACTGAGGCAATTTAGCTGTAATTTGTGTAAAATTTATTTTATTGAAATCTTTTCAAGTTACTGACATTGTAAGGTAGTTACATTATTTAAATTGCAGCAATTCTACTGTATTGGGAAAGGAGATTCCAAAACATTGTTTTTGTCAAAACTAAAATTTATAGCAAAATGCATTGCACCGATAGGGTTAACTATCCTTTTCTTCTCCTCTGTTTTTTTTCTGTCTCTTTTCTTCTTTTGTCACAAAACCAGAAGTGTCTAGTTCCTATTTAACCTGGTCCAGTTGGGCAGGATTCTCATCCTGGCCTTTTCGGACCTTGTTTCATGAGGTTGGAAAAAACAGGTCTCCTCTGTTCTCTTTTCTTTGGAAGCATTGGCACTGACCTTGGGAAAGAGTCCACCTTTATAAAAAAAGGCCATAGTGAGGAGAGTTATGATAGAGCCCTGTGAAAGCGTGTTGTACAAAGACATGCTTGGATCAGCTCTTTGTTCCAGCTTGTTTTAATTGGCCCAGCCTGACCATCTCCTGGACCGTTGTACCTGTGCCAGTGAATACAAGCAACTGATTGGCTCCCCTCTGACGCACAAGCTGTAGCTATAACCCACCCACCTCCTCATTGAGGGGGTTGCTGTATTTGTCAGTTGTGCGAGCACCTGAAAGGGCATGCTGGGTGGTTGCTCTTTCATGTGGCCCATATGATGCTGGGTCCCTGAAAGTCCAGATATCTGTTCAAGTTGGATGCAGAACACTTGACAATGCAACATTTATATATTTATTTATGATTGTGTCAGAACGAACAGAAATGTTTGTAAAAGCAAATTGTAGTTCCCTGTTTGTGGTTTCTTGTCATGGACTATTTTAGTTGCTTTCCATCATATTAAACTCTATACTGACCTTGATAACCGAAAATGGCCAAGTCATTCTTTTTTACGGAATGCTTCCTAATGTTTTCAGGACTCTAGCAATGAGACAGTGTGTACTCAGGATGTTGAGGTGCAGAGTCCCCTTACCTCACGCCACAGGCATTTCCTTGTGAGGGGGGGAGACAGTGAGAGACAGAGAAAGGGCATAAGGACATGAAAGGGCTCATGATTGGGATATTTATGCCCTCTATGTGTCCCCACTGGGAGGAGGAGTTGAGGCAAAGTATCTCCTTTTCAGAGAATTCAGAATCAGACAGTGGATGATTGGTGAGTTTATGGGATGCAGTATGTGTGTCACTGCCCATGAGCACAACTCCATGAAGATGAGTGAACAGGGTTTAGAACATGGCTAGAACATGTGATTGTCCAGTATGGCTTCAGTGTCTTATAGGGCAGAGTTTCTCTAGCATATGGCAGCAGGCTTGTTGTGATCTAAACAAATTATTGGTCAGATGAGTGATTAGCCACAAATACGATGTAAATTACTTCCATGTCACATTTTTTAAAATCTCAGATAAACCTGTTATATTTGTTCATTGCTTGACATTCATGAAAATAATCTTAAAACAATTTTAAATTCCCAACAATGTACAACTTTCAATTTGTTTGATTGTTTGATTCTTTGTCTGTATGTTCTTCATGTACAGCTTTGTTTTCCAAGCCACAGATTTGAAATTTGGCACAAATTTTTCACACTCTAAGTGAGGTTTTTGCATAGTAAAGTTCATTAAACTTCAAAAAGGCTGCTTAATATCTAGAAATTTTAAAATTCATTCTTCGATAAAACTTGGAGATGGATTCATGACATCAAACACAGTGCGTACATATGTGATGGTGATGGATGCCCTCCTCTCTCTCTCTCTCTCTCACTCACACACACACACACACACACACACACACAAAAAAAACATGCGCACATACAGTGCTGCACACGTTAGTGTCACATGCGTCCAGGCAGTTCCCAGCTAATTGGAATATTTCTCTGATGAGCTTCAGCTGCACTCTAGCAGCACTTATTGTGAATGGACTTCTCAGTTCAGATGGCAACCTGGGTATTAATAGAGCCGTCCCTCAATTTACTTGTCTAGTTGGCTCCTAAAAAGTCAGTGTAAAACAAAAACAGGCAAATTGAAACAATTATTTACATTATTTATTCTGGGAAAAATAATAATGCCTCCCAGCACATCCAAAACCAACTTTTCCAGACATCACCAAAACACTATAAAACACCTTGTAGCACACACAGGGCATCAGTGTGCAGTGTTCAGCGTGGCTTTACCAAATATTAATCCTGGGGGGTGCCAATAATTTTGAAATATGTGTTTTGTAGGAAAAAAAAAAGTTAAAAAATATTGGGCTAAAATAAAAGTATATGGCTTTCCCATATGTTTGTGCCCAGAATATCACCCATTACATGTGTTGTTAATTTTATGTATTAATTTTTGCTCATTTTCATGAGTTGCCTCTGTAATGGTGTGGTTCTTGGATTTTGCAGTCTTTTCCATCTTTGTATCTCATGACAAACCCAAAAGCAATCCTCTATTCATCTGTCTGTTTATTTAAATTGAGGCTGGCCTGCTTCTTGGAAAGAGGCTATGCATCTTCTGCTTTAGTAAGACTCATTGGGTTTTGTATCTGAAACATGCTGGGTACTTCTGAAATGCTACTTTCTTGTTAATTTTCCTTCAATTTAAAAAGAAGTACACTACAACTACAGGAACCTTGTTTATCCAGTTTCTCTTTGCAAGATCATCCCTGTTGCTAAGGCTGTACCCATAAATCCTGGACTCTTCGAAAGATCATTGCCCCCCCTTTTAAATTAAATAAATACTGTGGACCCTCTCCAGGTGTTTGCTCCTAAGATCGTCATCATCAGACAACCGACTAGTGACAGCCCTGCCGGTTGCTAACACTCCTAAAACTGGGGAGCAGAGCTGCTTACTTGATATTTTCATTTGATGGAATCTCTTATTAGAGATTTTTTTGCTAAAGTTTCACAAAACTCATTTCTCTCATGCTTGCCCTATAGCATTTCAATAGTTGAAGGATTCCCTTCTGTTCCATCCATAGCTCTAAAATAAAAAACACCTGTGTTGAAAAAATTGGGGCCAGCGTCTTAGAGCTGTTTCTTTTTCCGTAATGACACCAGTTCCAATCTATGGACTTCTATACAAAGACAATCAAAAATGATAAGCATGACAACATATTGACATAATTCCATTAAAAATAGCATAATACGTTAATGTAGGTTTTTGGGCATCAACAGCAACAAGTTTTGTATTGTGGACATGTGACGCCGTTGGCAGGAAGCAGATGTGTGCAGGCACAAGTTAACAGTTGAGGTTTATTGTCCAGGGAAGTTCCAGAATCGTGGTCAGTACACAGGCAAGGGTCAGGTCTAGAAGTCACCGGAGTACAAGAAATGGTTGGGCTAGATCAAAGGTCGGGGACAGGCAAGGGCCGATTACCGGAAAGGCTGACGGGAGAAATGCTCGGTACGCTCAGTACTAACATGGGCAATACTTCGCAACAGCATGTCGGGCTACACAGGTTTTATACCTTGTTCGGGGAAACGAGGAGCAGGTGCTGGCCATTGTGGGGCTGGGCAGAACAGCAGGCAGAGCAGGCTGCGTGACAACATGCAGCTAAAAATGTTTAACTACATTTTTTTCAGTTCCATGAAACAACTCCTATTTGTCAACATATTTTATTATATTTTATAAAATGTTATATTACATGTTATAAAATGAATATTATTTGGTAAGGAACATTTTATTATTTGTTTGCAGTTTCATTAATGGGCTGGTTGTTTTCTGGTTTTTTCCTGCCTGTTTTTCTGCTTTGCCTCTCATTTCCTCTGTATCTACACCTGTAAGGTTTTATCATTTCTTTATTATAAATTTTACAGCATTCCCTAGACTTACCTCTACTGTAGGTACACCATGCAATGGATATTAGTGGCCTTTAGATGAGCTAATAGCGTCCTCATGTGGGGTCACACCTGACTGAAGCCCATTTTGAACTGTTAACTTTGGCCTGAAATTTAGGACTCTGGTTGTTTTGCACATGACATCACAATTCATAGATGTGATTGGCTTTCTACAGCATTACCATCAGACCAAAGACTCTGTACTCCCAGAAGAAAGCTGTTTCTTGGAATTCTAAGGGAGGAGCCAGCTTTTTGTTCCTGCCTCCCTCCCAATCAATGTCTTGCTCTAGATCTTCTTTCTCCAGGTAGCCTCTACACATCTGGTGGCAGTGCTGAGCCAGCGGCCCCAGCATTTGAAATTCCTGGCATGCCTGTTCCCGGGACTGGGCCTCCTTTAGCCGGCCTCATGTCAGGATCGAATAGCAAGCGTTGCTGTGTCCTCGGACGACCTGTGTGCTTTAAAGGGGCCCTTGTTGGCAGAGTTCTGTACTTCTAATTGCCTGCAGACACTCCACGACTCTCTGATTGTTTGCACACACCAGCTTTCCCCCTCTATATAATCTATCCAGCTTGATCTAAATAGCCCACCCTAATTGCTTACATGGCACGCTAACTGAACAAATGCTGCTTTGCTTTTATGTTCATAAAGGTGAATCTTAACTGTGGGTTTAAGATTTTTGTGATAATCATGCCGTAACGGAAACCTCCCTTTATGGGGGATGGGGCACCTATCTGTGCTCAGTACCACAAACTCTGTGTCTGTCTGGGACTGTCTGTAATTTATAGTTAGAAAAGATAACATCTCTCTGCTTACTTTGTCCTGGCAGCGTGTATGTAAACTCTCCCGTTTCCAGTGGTTCACCTGCAGCTGAAACACACTTTTCTTATTAAGAGACGCCCTTTGTTCAGTCTATATTCTCTCTGTTAATCTTGGAGATCTCACAGATCATCTTTAAATTGCAGGCTCTGCACTCACATCTCACACTCCTGCTGTAGTGTTATTTATCAAACAGTTAAGTAAACAAAATATAAGAGCAAGGACAGGAAAGAAGGTTGCTGGGAGACAAAATGAGATAGATAGATAATTTAATTACCAAGTCAATATCTCAAAGTCAGAGGCTATTCATGCAAAGTGGAAGGAAAGACAGTATATTTATTGATAGATTTTCCATTTTTTGAAAGTTTGGTGACAAATTAAGTGGATTGGGTGCTTTTTGTTCTTCTTTATGTTCTTTGTCAATGATAGATAGATTGGAGACAAATATATTTTCCACATGTAGCTTGACTTTGACTTTGCAATGGTTTGTTTTGTATGAAAAATTGAAAGTATGGAAACTATTGGTATTTTTTGTTTTGTCTGTGTAATGTGAAAATATTAAGGCAGAAGCACCGTAACTATATTTGTCTCTGGTTTGAGTTGTTCATATTAATGGTCTTTGTAAGCTGCTATGACTAAAGGATTTGTAAATAGTTTATAATGACAAGGGCAAGTCAAAAAGTATCTCAAGGATTTTGTTCTGCTTTTTGCAGCAGCAGTTGGTTAGTAAGAGTGAAATAGCAATAGAAAGCTATTTGACTTATTCTCATAGTCAAAAAGAAAAACAAAACAGAAATTATGTCTTTATCATAAGCTTAGGACAGCATGATGGTGCAGTGAGTAGTAGTGCTGCCTCATAGTGCCTTGGTTGTTTAGGTGTGGATTTGAATCCAGCTCAGTCTGTGTTGGGTTTGCATGTTGTCCCTGTGTCTGTGTGGGTATCCACTGGGTGCTCTGGTTTCCTGCCACAATCCAAAGAGATGCATTTCAGGTTAATTGGTCACTCTAAATTGCCCATTGTGAAATTGTGTGTGGCAACCTTCTGATAGATTGGTGCTCTGTCTAGACTGCAGTTTCATAGCCTGGCACCAAGTGATTCCCCTGGACTGCCATGACCAGTATAAAGTAGTTGAATATAATGGATAGATGGATCATATAACTTTGTGGAGCATACTTAACAAGTTTAGAAGAACCTTTCATTTTCAATATATTTTATATTCAATGATGATTCATAGTGATCAAGTAATACAGACATTCTCCTCTTAGAAATAATCACTGAAAAACACTTTAGTAGGTGTATAATAGTGGTAGTTTTCCGTACAGTGTTTTTGGTTTCATCATTTGATAAAGAGAAACACTGTGGACCAAAATAGCATATACTGTTATAAAACCTGGGGATGGATTTGAGTAAATAGGTAGAAAACTATTATTATGGAGTGCCTGATACATCATCAATACAATGCTGTATTTTAATTTCCATTCTTTTGTGTTTCAGTACAGTGACCTCAAGTCCAGACTCTTTTATGGGGCATAAATACACAAGAGGACAACTGTGTTTAACATTTTTACTTAATAAGCTCTTTTTGCCTGACCGGTACTCAGTTTCAGCCTCCAGTGCCGTACTGGGTTTCACATGGGTGGCTACTCTATAAATTGTAATCTTCCCCAGCTGGAACCTTTCACTGCTGATAGATTGTTACCATTCCACGCTTCCCACCTTTCCACTACACTCCTCCCAACCCCTTTCTTTAGCCCATCTGAGCCAGATGTGTGCTGTTATTGTGCTATGGACCAGGAATCTGTAATGTAGCTCCCTCTGTTTGGGCTTGTGGAGGCTACCCTACCTGGTGCTGTTGTGCCTGAAAGTCACACAGTGGAAATGTTGTACTAGCTCAGTGATTCATACGTAAAGAGTACATTTCTACTACACTTGATGGGTCAAGTGGGACTGACCTAAGGGTGAAAGAATGAATTGCTCAACTGCGGAGTGCTTAATGGGTAATGGGTAAACATTTTTCATCAATATATATTTTCTAGGCTGAGCAAACAGGTTATAAACTGAGCTATATGACAATCTTGCACAAAGATTCATATTGTGTTGCTATTACTGAGTCAGAAGACTAAGACTGATGGAGGCACCATTACTCAGCACACTTGCTTGCATACATTCTGTGTCTGTAGTTGATATATGACTGTGGTGAGTGTAAATGTGTCCTGCACTATTATCAAACAGTTGCTTTGTTTCACCTTTTAAAGGCATTTGAATGTTGTTGTTTTTTCCTCTGTCTACCTGGGGTACATTTAAAGGTGACCCTACATCCTGTTCCCTGTTGCCATAGGTGGGCACCCCACATATAAACTGACCCTGAGGTCATAGAACAGCTGCAGTAACACACTAGTGTGCTGTCATTACTTGGTCTATTGTAATGCCTTATTATTATTTATAGAAAGTAGGGGGAAGGCTGCTTTACTGTGTGCACCTGAACTTTTAGAGTGAACATTATATTTAGTAACTAGGGCAAATCATTGAAAATAGGCTGTCAGGATTTAAAATCCTTCAGTAGATACCTCAGATAGATGTGTTTTTATATCTTTGTTCACTTGCTCTCTGTAAGTGTGTGTGTGTGTGTGTGCGCGCACGCGCACCTGCTTCTGTGTAAGACCGTGATGTGCCTCACCTGCACATTTTGTGTATTGCTTGTTGTGTGTTGGGTGGGTGGGACTCATTTTGCAGTGGCCCCACGCATCTTACAGACTGAGAGACTCAGGTGCATGATGGGAAATATGCTGCTGGGGGACAGCAATGGGGTGGTGGGCCAGAATCAATTGGCGGTGAAATGAGATGGCTGGGCGCCAGGTTACCATGGAACCCACTCAGGCTGTCCTTCACTGAAGGATTTAAATTAAAAACTCAGTGAGAGATAGGGAGATAGAGAGAGGGAGTGTGGGAGGTAATGGGACATGCAGCAGCAGTATGGAGATGGTATGGAGATGAAGGAAGAAGGGGAGCTGTGTGTACTGTAATATGGAATGAAATCAATTGGTAGAGACAGAATATAACCATGATAAAAACAGTAATGTAGGAAAGTGCAAAACAAGCCATGTTTTTTTTTGTGTGCACCTCTATAGATCCTGGTTCAAGTGGAGCTGTTTCAAAATATAGATGCAAGATATCTTCAGTATGTGAGGTTTTAGGTGCTTTTTAAATGTCTCTGTGGGGTAAAAGAGGAGACTCTCCCAGCCACTGTCCCAGAATCCTTGTCTGCCAGCAGTGATTTTTCCCTCCTAGGGCTAGGCTGCAGTCTGTGCTTAATAGAATTAGTCAGTCTAATTTCACTGTGAACCTCTGTGTTTCTTCATCACTGTGAAACAGTATAGAGTGCCTGGTTGTCATCTGTGATGTATTAATGCAACGTGGTTGATAGCAATTACAGATTACTTGCAGTTTAAGTTTAAATGTGAATAGAAATTAATTGCTTATTAATAAACAAATTAATGCAATTTCAACGTAATTGTCATTTGAACAGTTCTGTCATAATATTATGTCATAATTTTGGTACAGGAATGAGCAATTTACAAGAACACCTTATACTAGACATAGTCTGTTCTGGTATAACATCACCTTTATGAACACAGTTGTTTATGTATACATATGTAGGGAGAAGACTGGGGAAGGCTTTCACAACATGGTAATTCTGTTTTAACTGCATTGTTGAAATCCAGTACCTTACCCAATATGACATGCCAGTTCTGAAGTATCTAAGTAAATACTGCATGTATAAGGAAAGTCATAAGAACAAATTTATCTCAAAATGATGTCAGCTATTCTGAAAGGCGCAATGAAAAAATGCTATGTGAATTAACTTATTGTATACTCATGTTATGCATTTTAAGATTATGAAAGTGTATTATTGTGTGCATTTATCATATTTTAATTTCTTAACTAAAAGATATATGCTCATCATAAATTTGTATACAGCTATTGGTCCAAATTGCAGTAGTAGTCTGTTTATTCTACCCTTTGCTACACTGTCTTAATTTATTCAGCTTTGTAAAAATGTAAGCTAATTTTAAGTTACTGAATAGATAATTGAATAGATGTGGCATGTTCAGCAAGGAATACAAATGAAGACTGTCTGGTGCTGGGCACCAATAGTCTGTCAAAGGTGGAATCCTCAGCAACATTGTCATGTGTGCTGTTAGCAAAAAATGACTTCCAATAAATTGTGGTCATGACCACACAGGGAAGGACCACATGACCAACTCTGTAGACATGGGATGTCCCAGAACAGCTTGAGACACAAGTTGAGTGACAGCTGCTTGACTAATGTGATGTAGAAGGTGGACCTTGGTATTTTGAAATATCAGCAGTTTTTGTCATTTTGGGCATTGTGGCATGTGTTTAAAAACTGCTGATTGATATCAACATTGGCTACTTAAAAAAAATAAATAAAAATAATATAAAATTAAAATGGTATATGAAATCCATTAGTTTTACATTTCTGAAAACAAATGGATTAACTTGAAATTCAGGGAGGAGGAGGGGTTTGCCAGGCAACAGCTGGGAGAGAAATCTCTGTGTAAGTCCTTGTATGAGGTGATGATGAGCTTTGGGTGTGGCAAGAAGAGAGCTGGGGGCTGCAGCAGCTGGGAAAGTTAGTGGGTTGAAGTGCATTGTGGGGGAGAGAAGATTGTGGAGGCAGTGTTGTCTGAGGTCTGGATTAATGTTACGGATTGGTGGTCTGCTGCCGCAGTTGTGCGTGAGCAGAATATGAGAGCGGGAAGGAGTAAGAGCAAGAGAGTGAGAGAGAAAGGGAGTCAGAGAACACAAATGAAGAGACACATACACACTAGCATATGCACATGCGCTCCCAGGACACAGAGCTGGTTTCACTGCAAAGACGATGTACAAAACTTTCTTACGTGTACAACATTAGTTTGCTCTCCAGAGTAGTTGCATTTGTGCTGGAAGTGAGGACCCCATTCCTTTTGTTGACCATTCAGCAACTGGGAGGCTCCCTCCAGGAGATCACTGTGAGGGCTCCAGTGACTGCAATGAGAGGTTAACTGCTAGTTTCTCAGTTACCCATTCTTTTGTATCTGTATCATGAATTACTCCTTTGCCTCAGTTCCATTCCTGTGTCTATTGTACATTTGGACATAGGAATATTGTCAAACCAAATCTTTTCCAGGACTAAATTCAACCTGAGGAAAATCATGAAATACAGTATATACATATTCATCAATTAAAAATAAGAACTTTCTTGTCTAAGTAAAAAAGGTATAGATATATGTAGTACTGTCCATATTTTTAAGGAAAATTGGGTGAGTTTCAGTGTTTAAGTTACTAATTTAAAGTGAACCACGGCTGTGGTCCAAAGGAGACCTCTGCTTCGAGGTTTCCACTTCAGCTACAGATAGTTATTTATTTTTGGTGCCGGGAAGACTTGTGTATGTGTCTGTGAGTGCACTTTAGGGGTCCAGTATTGAGGGATTGGGGCGGAGTGGAATTGAAGGGTGGGGGTTGAGAGGGGCTTGCTGTTACTGTGGCTTCTCCTTTGCAGTGGGCAATGGGGAAACACAGGGCAATGCTGAGGGCTGACAGAGCACAAGTCAGTTTTATCTCAATCGAATGTTCAGTCTGTTCTTTCTTTTCCCTTTAATTTTTTTCCAGGAGAGCGAGCTACAGAGAGGGAGCAGGGAGCAAGATCGAGTTAGAGTGAATCAAGCCAATTTTTAAGATTTGATTTTGGCTTTCTTACAAACAGATGTTGTCTGTCATTTGGTTGTTAAACAGGCACCAGTTTAGTAGACTATGGAGGTTTTATTGGGCAAAAGAAATGTTCCTTCAGTTTCATCCTTTTGTTTGTTTTTTCACAAAATAAGAAGTCACATTTTAAAAGGGGACCAAGGTTTTATCCTTTTCATCATCATCATTATTATTATTATTATTATTATTATTATTATTGTTGTTATTATTAGCAGCTTCTGTTTCTGGCTTTTCTGTCCTCCTGTCCTTTGTTCTCTTTTTCTAGTTCTATAGTTGTATTCACGTTGTGCTCCTGTTCCTGGGCTGTGCTGGGTGCTTGTTTACATTCGCCTTTGCACGGGCCTCAGCGGACTCTTCGCACCCATTCTGCTGCCAAGTGCCATAGGCGCAGTGAATAAAAAGACTCCATTTAGAAGCAATAAAGAGACAATCGGTAAGTCGCTGTTAACATGCCTTTAATCTAGGTAAACTGTTTTTTATTCTTTTTTCTTTTTTGCTTTTTCAGTTTTGCTTTATCTTGCAATTTTAATTTTGTGGAATTTGTTTTTTTTGTTGAGTTAAGGAAGGATACATCTTTCATTGCACTGGAAGGCCCTTTCACTGCATCCCCAGTTTAATATTGTTTCCAACAGGCATTAGTATTTACTTGAGTTATTCTGAATGTTGGTCACTTGTTTCCTAATACGTATGATGGCCACCCCATGTCCATGTTTCTTTAGCTTGACATGCTTACTCTGGAACAGAGGCACCAGGCTTTATTCTTGTTTTTTTGGTGAAAAGGTAAATGGGTGTGCTAGGGTTCATTGTCCTTTTTGCATGGAAGTTTTCAAGGTGACATTTAGCTCACAGGCTTGAGCACTCTAACCAAGTTAGAGAGCCTTTGCAGCCAATTAAAAGTCAAATTTATATATTTAGACTGAAATGGAAGGAACTGAGGAGGAATTTGTAGGTGATTCTGTGCCCCAAGTGACCATTGTGTAGGTGATGGTTTTACCATTCACGTTTCACATTTAACCCTTGCAAACCATAAAAAATATTTTGTAATATATGTTTTTTGCAGCATTGTGTGTAAATGTAATAGAGCTTGTTTTAGACTCTTATCAACCAGTCAATTAAGTCAGTTAAAAGTCTTCATTCTGACCACTGAACATCCTTTTAACACTTTGGAATAAATTTATTGTTCCCTTGCAAATATTTCTGTTGCTTTGACATGCCATCAAGAAAGTATAATTTAAAAGCACACTTAACTTTTCCACAGTGTAGCTCTGTTTGTGTAACATCATACTGTTACTGTTTTCATCTGAAGTCATATGCTTTTTTTCTTACGCAAGATGAAAAAGAGAACAAATTTAGAAAAGTACTTGTTGGCAATCATGTTTCATAATTTTTTGGTACGCTTCCTGTATAGTAATTTGTTAAAATTCAGAAATTTTCTTTATAATAAGAAGAAATTATCTTTATGAATAATAAATTCCTGTCAATTAGATTTGATAGTAAACATCTAAAAATTTTACTATAATTTGTATATGAAAAAATGCTGTCATGTATGAAAACATATTTTGTTATCTATGTAAAATGTGATAATTAGTTTGAGGTATATCTGCAAATCTTTTAAAATATATGTTAAAGGAATGTAGACAGTGTATATGCTATAATATTTTAAAAGGTTGCAAATCCAGTTTCACATTTCATAGGCAAACAAATGAGTTTTTTTTCTCAATCTGTTTCTGAAACGAAACAAGTTTTTGTCCTTTTTTGTTTGTAAAATTGTTAAATGTATAGTGCAAGTAAGAGTTGGGATTTGGCAGACACAAGAAGAAATGTATGATGTAAACATAGCATTGATAATCATTGTTTTTACCTGTAAGTGGGGAAAAAAAAATTGTATTGCATTCACATGTTAGTCAGGGAGAGAGACTTGAGAGATGGGGACAGCTTGATTGACCTTTGAGCTCTGTGCTTATCCCACACCTTCCCTCAGAAATATCTCTGGATAGCACAGGTTGCTTTTGATGACAATAACAGCTTTCCAAACATGGCCATAGGCAGTCATTTTAGGAAGTGCCCTGTCACACCTCTTTCACTTTCTCTTTACAGGTTTCTTCTCTGCTGTTTACGTGTGTGTGTGTGTGTGTGTGTGTGTGAGTGAGTGAGTGAGTGAGTGCAGGATTATGCTAAGATACCCCCCTTCCAAGCAAAAAGTATTTAATGAAAATGGCTAATATTTTTTTTCTCTGCATTGTTACCAATACTAAATTTAGCATTGACCCATTCCGAATTCAAGTTTCCAACATGCAGTCTTACAGCAATTGAACCTTTCCCTTTTTTTTCTGGGTATTTTTCATTTTTGCTGCTCTTTCCAAATGAGTTTAGGGCAGGAAGGCAAAAAGCTATAGAAGGAATGTTTTGAATCAGACTGCTTGCCAACTGGAAAAATATATTTTTGAAACCATCACTGTGATTATTTTGCTGTTTTTATCCTGTCAAAACTGCAGGATACTCACAGCCTCAGTGCTGTTTTTTAGGTATGCTTTTGTGATTTATCAAGTAATTTCTTTGTACAGATGCGGCTGAAAGTATTGGTACCCTTCCACTTTTTTCCAAACAACTCACAATTTTCTCTGAAATATGTTGAAACCGACAAAAGTATTTTGTTACACCACCATTCTTCATTTCACATGTAATAGAACACAAATTTTACATTTGATTTATTACTTAACATATTATAATAAATAACAAAACAAATGAAAAGAAAATGGCACGGACAAAAAATATTTGGCTTGTTAACCTAATGCTTTGTAGCATAGCCTTTGGAGACTAAATGCAGTCAAGCAGTTTCTGTTGCTCTGAATGAGATTTCTGTGCTTCTCTGCTGGTAGTTTGTCCCACTCTTCTTCAGACTGCTCCAGTTCTCTCAGGTTTGATGGGTACCTTCTCCCAGGTGCGAGTTTCAGCCGTACATTTTGCTCCAAAAGGCCATGATAGCCTTTTGATTTCATTGTGCCTCTCACAGATTCAAGGCACCCTGTATCAGAGGCAGCAGAGCAACCCCAAAACATCACTGAGCCTCCACCATGTTTCATGGTAGGGATGGTGTTCTTTTCTTTAAAAGCTTCATCTTGTTTTTCGTGAGCACAGAGTTGGTGTGATTTATCAAAAAACTCTAATTTCTGTCCAAAGGATATTCTTACAGAAGGACTGAGGCTTGTCAGCTGCATTTTGGCAAACTCCAGTTGGGTGTTTTTGGGTTTTTATCTCAGAAGTGTAGTCTTTCTGGGTCTTCTACCATGGAGCCCATTTTTATTCGGATAGTGTAACTTGAAACTGCTGCACCTTGAGCTTGAAGATCAGCTTGTATCTGATTTGATATTTTCCTTGGTTCTTTCTTCACCACTTGAACAATCTTTCTCTTCAATCAATTTTTCTCTTGCAGCCACATTTGGGGATAGTGGCTACAGTCTCATGGGCCTTAACCTTCTTAATAATATTGGGAACAGTGGTCACAGGAATATCAAGTTCTTTGGAGATGGTAGCATTTACGTTCACCATGCATAGCTATTACCTTCTTTATAACATCATCAGACAACTTTGTGCTTTTACTTCTCTTTTCCATGTTTAGTGTGATACACACAGTGGCACAAAACAGCAGAATGAATACTTTTCTCCATTTAAACTAGCTGAATGAGTGATTATAGGATTGAAGACACTTCTGGTGTTTATTTAAGGAAAATAGACTGCTGGAAGTATTACTACAATAAAATTATTTCTTAACTTTTTCTATATTTTCTAAATAATATTGTCCTTGCTATTTTATAATGTATTTGTAGAATAAGCAAGAATTTTTATTTTGACAGCTTTTTTTGAACCACTGCAAACTAAAGAAATCCATGTATGGATGAGAAAAGTTCTTCCAATTTCAGCACTTTTCACAACGAATGCTGCATTATTTTAATAAAATGCAAGGGTGCCAATACTTTTGGCCACATCTGTGTATGTCATTGTGAATTTTCGAGCCACAGTTACTTGGTTTATCCTGTTGCTCTTTCTAAGATACTGAAAGTGCCTGTGCCTTCCTTGTTGCAGGTGTTGTTTTGCTGAAATTCAGCCAGAGTCTGTCCTCCCCTATACAGTGTCCATTGCATCTGGTCTCTCTCTGGCCTTCTGGAGTCTGGCATCTTGTGACAACACTACTCCAAAGCCAGTATGCTGCTTTGTTTACTAATGTGTCCTCAGGAGGTTCCTTCTCCCATCTACTGGTTGCCTCAAGAAATCCTGTGTCAAAGTTGTGGCAATGTGTGAGAAGGTAGATGTCAAGATTTATTTAATAAAACTGCTATAAATGTCAGATAAAAGTTATTAAAGGTCTCTTTATTTAAAAGGCAATTCCCTTGTTTTTCTATATATTTACAGTTTGTAGTAGTTGTAGCTGTTAGGGTGTGAAAATAAATTGAAAAATATGAAAAATAGGACTAATATGAAAACTAGAATGTTCACAGTACACAATTTCATGAAAAGTTAATCACAGTTATATGGCAATTATTTTTAACCGATGGAAGTGTTTTATTTAATATGGATTTGTACACTTTTAGCCAGTGTCACATAACTACTGCCACAGAGTCACTTAAGACACTGTGCTAATAGAACTTTATAAATAGAAAATAAATTGATAATCTTAGAATAAAGTGATGAAACTAAGTTTGTGTGTAGACCAGTAACTTGTCTGCCAAGCAACAACAGACTGTTAAAAATGCATAGAGTTCTCCTAACATTTTCAAGATGTGCATGCAGTTTTGATGTAAATGCCTATCCCAATTCTATTTGGAAGGGACAAAGCAATACAAAAATGGTTAATAAATGGTTTTTTACATTGCACCCTTGTACACTAAACCCACATTTACAGTTGTGAAGGAGCTGTCAGACTGATATGAATAACTTTTGGCCCCTGTCACATGTCTTCATTCTGTCAATGAGCAGTAATAATTGTCAGCATTTGTACATATACAGAAGAAAGAGGGAAGCCTTAACTTTATGTGTTACAAATGTGCTTCTGAAGTTTTACAAGGATGTTTTACAAGCCATTTTGCCTTTCGTCCCTTTTACCCACAGTATAGTTCAGTACAGTCAGTTCAGTTCAGGTCATTCAAGCCTGTTTTGTTAAAAAATTACTTGATGCAGAAGCTGCTTCACAGAATGAAAGTGCTGCAGGCTTTATCAAGGTGCATCTGTTATTCCTGTTGTGTTGTATTTTTAATTTTTTCTTAAAGATGATAATAGTAAAATTGGGTATAAGCCAGCTCTATGTTCTCTGAATTTGCAAGTCTGGAACTCTGGGTTGTAAAACAATTTTCTGATATATTTTCTTGTTATTCTGTAATAGTAATTTCACGCAGCACTTTCTGTCATCTATGGGGTACTTGTGTGTACATTCTGCAACCTTCACAGATCATGGCATGTGGTCTTCTCAGGGATACCACAGAGACCCTTATGTTTATGGCCTAAAATGAGAATCAGATGTTATAAAAACAAAAACTACCATTCAGTCTGTAATTTCCAAAACATTAGCTAACCAAGTCACAAAGCAACCTTTTGGTATGCCATTTAATACGAAAACATGCAAGCAATTGTTTTTTTTTTTTTGCCTTCTTCCTGAAAGATCCATGCCCGCTGCCACAAACCCGTAGATCCGAACTTGTGGCAGCTGGTCACACAAGCTCGCTTCTACAGGTGTGTGTCTGTGTGGCTAGCGCACCTGGCTGGCCACCGCCGAACCAGTTCAGTGTTCTTTCTGCAACAGTACACATTGGAACATAGTTTGTAGATACAGTTTAGAGAGATTTTGAATATTTTCTCTGCTCCATACTAATGGGTTTATTTCTTTTTTTCTGTGTTGCTGACTTTTTCTCCATTATGTCACAACATTGGTGTAGATACATCAGGCTGAAGCCTTAACAGACATAAACCTAGAATAACATAAAGATAGTCACATTTTTATGAACATTGTACAAACTCTCTTTAAAGTTGTTTTCTCCTACTTTGCTATAAAAGGATAACACTAAATAGTGTCCATATTTTTGTCATGGAGAATGAGGAAACAGCAGTAGTTGGTTGTACAAAAAAGTGTGTGGTATTGTGCATATGTTTCTGTAGTTGCTTTTGATTTTCTCCTTCATTCTACCATAGCCCTGCATTGGTTCCAGGATGAGGTAGTAGGTTGTATAGTTCAGAATGACACCAGAGGAGATAACTGTACAGCCTCCTAGCTTTCCCTGGGGGCCATAGACCTCCTGCTTTGGTCACCATGTGGTGGAGAGTCTTCCACCCACTTAGTCACAAGGGAAAAGACAAAGAAAGCAATAGGATTAACAGGCACAAGGGAAAAATGCCATCCATTCTGTGTAAGATGCACTGTACTGTTTCTGCTCAACAATGAGACTATGTCAAACTGCAATATGCTTCTTAACACCTACGGGCACCATATTTCCACCAATAAAATGATTTAGTCAAGGAAGTGAGGATTTCATATGCAGGATATGCTTTGATAATATAGGGTCTCTTGGCTTTGTGCTGCTGCGGCTGAAAGTGTCAGTGCCACGTGGTCTATTGATGGCACACAGATTATAGGATGATAAGACCAATTCCTCTCAGTCCAGTACTTGGTATTGGAATTAAAACAGCTTAGAACTTCCTGCCATCAATAGGAAAAAAAAAGAAACAAATGTCCTAATTATATTGATGTAGTTTTTTCTGTGTTTGACTGTAGGTCCAATTGCCTAGGTCACTCTCCCATTGACCCTTAGACCCTCTGGCCTCTGACAGTTAGAAGGAGCTTCCAAGCCAGAGTTCCTTGCTAGGGGTTGTTCGGGTGTGCTGCAGCCAAAATATCCCAGAATGCAACAATAGCTCACCAAAGGAATAAAAATACAGGACTATCTTCAGAAATCAAACAGGCTTAAGCACTTGTTTGTCTTCTTTTCAGAACAGGCTTCCATTTCTGTTGGCATGGAATGATTCAGACTGGTCTTAACGCTGTTGTTTACCGTTTATTTAAAAAGTTTTTAGTTACGCATATAATTTTCTTTCTGTAAACCTGATATGTCTTATTTTGGCTATTATGAATTAATTGTAGTGATTTGGTACTTATGTAAAAAAAAAATGGGTCAGTGAATTTGTTTTTGATTGACTTAGACTAAAAATGTTCAATGACATAACTCAGTACTTTTAACACATATGAAAGATGAGCAGCTAGTTTTTATTGAATATTGAATTATATGAAATGTATTTCTAAAAATCACACCACAAGAGATTTTCTATAATGTAATGACTCCTTATTTACTTAGCTTAATGACCAATTTGTCTCTAAAGAAGTTTTTGCTAATTTTTCATTGTCAAGCGTGTGAGACTACAGTGTTGCATTATTATTAACCTTTATTTGACTGATGCATTTGTCCAAAGTGAGTTACAGTGTTAGCATTCTATGCAGCAACCTACTTCCAATGATTTACCCATTTATCCTGCAGGACCCATTTACCCATTTATCTTACTGTGTCAATTCAAGGTGAGAATAGTGATCAGAAATACCACAGCAGGAGGAAAGGATTTGAATGAGGGAGTTTAAAATTCAAAGTTAAAGTCTATACCCAGGCCACTACGTGCTGGTTGGACAATTACTAATTTCTTCTTGTGGTTAATTCCAATGAATTAATAAAACCAGCAGCTTTTATTGATCTTTTTGTTTTATGTGTACTCTGCAATATCAGTAGAGTTGTCAGACATCCTATATAAGGCTGCCCTTGTGACCATTTTGAACTGATGTGTTTTTAGAGCTCATAGTTAAATTATCCTTAACAGTAATTGGCCACTCCAGGGAGTTATAAATCAACAACAAATTTATACAAATACATAACATTCTTTGTAAAAAGCTATCAGTATTCTAATCATCTACCTAAATGTTCATTTCAACTAATTTTAGATATGTAAACCTGCTGACTAATGCGTAAAGTACAATAAACTCATAAAAAGCATTGTATTCATTTTAATAATAGATGTAAAGTGGAACCATAAGTGAGCTGATTTAATTGGAAGAAATGAGTGGTATGTTTCATGAAGAGCCTGAAGAATTTTACAGTACCTCATGGCTGCACTCATGGCTACACTCATCAATTATTTTAATATTTTATATATCTACCTCAAATAGTTTATTTGTTTACATTTTACTCAGCCACTAGATGGTGTTGTTTCTTGACCTGCTATAAATTTATCAGCACCTTCCAATTCTTA
Source organism: Arapaima gigas (assembly GCA_900497675.1). Lineage (NCBI taxonomy): Eukaryota > Metazoa > Chordata > Actinopteri > Osteoglossiformes > Osteoglossidae > Arapaima > Arapaima gigas. The sequence continues at coordinate 294,767 of UFQX01000408.1, read as the reverse complement.
AATCCTTCAGACAGTAATTACGCTTAAACCTCAAGGCAACAAATGCAAGGTACTTGTTGTAAGTGAATGAGTTGGACATTAGGAATTAATTAGGGTTAAGTTGATTTTATAATGTAGGACCACAAGATGGTAAACTAGACTCCTAGTGGGGTTTGTTATACCCCTCAGTGTATGTCAGATCGGTTAAATGTTACCACAACTTTAGCACAATATCGACACAAAGCTATGGACTTGACTTTTGAATTAAGATTGCTGAATGCTTTTCTTGGCGTGATGCCAATGTGAAAATTTCCTCGAGATCCATTCTATGTATTCTGCCCTGTGCTGTTTGCTGAGTGGGTGATCTACATTACTTTGACTAAAATGAAGATTACACTACAGTAGTACCCTGGTTAGTGCTCAGGAAACGTTAAAAAGTGGAACACTCAGGATAAAAAGTGGAGCACTAACTAAAACAGCACAGAACAAGGTCAGTTTATTGAAAATATTTTAATTTGAATCACAAGTTATTATTCATCTTCAAAATTGTGTTGTACACATCCTTGAAAATATGTTGGGAGTTACTTTAAATGCTGAAGAAACTAAAAATTTGGAAAAAAGAGAGCAAATTGATAATTCACCTCCTCCTCAGCTGGTCTATGTCCTTGGTGTGTGTGTTTCTTTACAATAACTGTAAAAAAACATGTGTGCCCACATCAAGGTCCTCCAGCAACCTGTCCCAGTCCCAGTGAGTATCATTCTGATTCAGCAAAACACACATGCAAATGGTGTTCAGTTGTTTAAGATTAAAAGAAAACATGCAAAATGGGTGTAAGAAAGATGTGGGAATGTACTCCACATGCCAGAGAAAATGTGTGCCTGCAAATTGTGTGCGGTGGCAGGGGAGAGAGTGTGTGCCAAGAACAGAGTATTGTGTGCTGGAGCAGTGGAACCAACGGTGAGGGGCTGGTGCATGACAAAAAGCCAGAGAATACACTGCTCCCACAGGAGAGGGGCCAGAGACATGTGAGAATAATAAGGATTATGACAGCATTAATAATAAAGAAAGGAGATATGCTTTAAGATAATCTTTGTAAGCTAGAGCACAGGAGAAAGCATGCACAACTGTTTCTGTCACTCATATGGGTAAGAAAAGTTGAGGTTCAAAAAGCACCTTGAAGGTGATCAGTGGAACAGGGTGGTCCTGCATGTTGAGCAGGATGCAGTCCTTCAGTTTGCTTCCATGTCCAGCTGGGGGAAGGGGCCGAATGTCGACCCCAACTGGTGAGAACAAGGAACTGTCTCTTAATATGAGCATAGTAAGGAAGCAGGGATGGACCAGCTGCTTCCTCTCTGTGCCTTCGTTCACTTCAGTCTTCAGAATTAAAGCCGTTCGCTCAACCTAGATGCTTTTTATTGGTTATGTGACTATAGTATCCTCTATTAGCCATGTGTGCATGGCTTTTGATGCAGAAGCTAATGAGCTTTGTCTCAGCATTAGCTTCACACCTTGAATGTTAACCACACAGGAATGAAAATCTTCCTTTAACCATTTGTCATCTGCCTTCCCCATAATCTAATGATTTGTTGCATAGGGGATGACTTAAAGAGCCATGTAGAGACATTGTTCTTAGTAGATGAAGCTTGGCTAGCTAAGACTAGTCTGCTCTTTTTTTATCTGTGAGCAAAGCCTTCAGCTACTTAAAAATTGTTATATGTTCATTGCTGTACAATTGATTGTCAGCTGCTTCTAATCCTCTCTCATTTGTAAGATTCCTGGGTAATTCATAGAGCTTTTGTTTTAATTAATTTTTCAGCATGTAAATTTTAGACACTGTGCAGAATCCAATAAAAAATGCAATGTCCTACAGGTTTCTAGAGTACTGCTAAATACTGCTTTACCAGTTGTAACCGTTTCTCCTGCTTGCTGATCTTTTAGCTCTTAACATAATTTGAAAGAGTACCTGCCTGTGTCTAACTCTGTGTATCTATTTCTATGTGTGTGACCATTTCCCTTTAGGAAGTGATTTCCAGTCTCATCAGCTCATATCACATGGTGCTGCATGCTCCCAGCATACCCTGGGTTTACTCAAGGACTGGCACACTCATGTCAGAGATGCTCCCTGTGAGGGACCTTCTTGCACGTTGAGAAGAGTGAGTTGTTATGGAGTTGTACAGAAGCTTGATCTCACTCTGTCTGTCAGGTCATATCACTGTACTGCAGCAGATGCTTCTTTGACCAACACTGTTACAGAATTTAACCTTCACAAAACAATTGAACATGTGCAGTTGACATATTTTAATGTTGACAAGCCATGCCCTGCAGCTGCACAAATAATCTTTGTTGTGATGGATGGGGCCGTGGTGGGTGTGGCTGAGGGCTATACTGGGGGTTCACAGGGGCACATTAGATAGGAGACAGGTGAGACAGGTACCAATATTGCTGCTTTGCTCATTTTCTTCTGACTGTATTCCTTTTTTGTTTGACTCTTGTGTCTTGTTTCCCTCTTAGCTGTTTCAGGCACCTTTTCAAGACACTGCAACTGCAAGGCTTGAAAACGTCTTACACCATCCTAGTGAGCACGTGAGGATGTGTGCTGGCACGTGTTTGTACTGACAGGGTGTGTGACGTTGTAAAGAGTTCAGTTACTGGGCTTTTTAACCCAGCCAGAGAAACATTCATCACAAATATGTACAGAACGTCTCTCGGAATAGGAGCAGAGCAGAATATTCCTATCCAGCTGCTTTGCAGTCTGCGTCTGTGATTAAGACCAGGGAGCAAAGCCTCCCACCAGTGGACCATCTCTGTCTGCAGTCCTTCATCAAGCATCACTGTCCTTCATCCTTTCTTAATTTATTTGAATTGATTTGCTTGTGAGTGCATGACCCCTTAGGTTAAGGTGAACTGCAGCTTTCTAACGAAAAGAAGAATGGATTGAGAAGTGACACAAACGTTAATATATTTGTAAAATCTTAATGTAGGTCAGTGGATGTGGCTTTTTGTATTGCTTTATGCAGTTTTGTCTGTCCCTGTGGGGTTTGTGCGTCTTCTTTCTGAACCTTTGTTTTAGTATGGTGGACTGCAATACATCAGCATCAAAAAAAGAAATTGTAGAAAAAGTGAATACATAGTTTCCACCTTTGCTTTGAGCCACTGGACTGACTATCTGTCCTGGATGTTCTGTATAGTGTGCCAAACTATTTTGTTATTTTTACAGTTTGTATACCTGTCTTTGTGTTTGTATGTGCTTATATCATTTCATGTTTTTTGCATGTCTGTGAGTTTTCCTGTGTTTCCAGCCTTCCAAACCTGCTGCCAAAATCTGGCTAAAAAGAAGGTGATAAATGGGTCTAAAAATGAGGAGGACGGTTAGAAAGGTGCAAGGAAGGTTTGGATAGTTAGTGAGGTCCTGTGGGAAGAGAGGTGATTGGAGAATGACCAATTACTGGTATATGAAGGACACCAACTGTGGTTCACCAGGATTTTCTGTAAACCAGACAGTGGGAGGAGCAATAGTGTAGTGAGTGAGAAGGGGGAGCAGGTAAAGACTGGAAAAGATAGCAAAAGGAAGGAAGAGGGCACTGTGGTCTAGGGAATTTTTTTTCTCTTGTCACTGATTTATGCCTGCTGTATGTTGTATGTCTGCAGCCTCCTTCCGTCCCTTTTGTTTCCCTGTACTTACTCTCTCTCCCTCCCTTTCTGTTCTCTCTCCTGCTTCCTCACTCTCTCTCGTCTCCCCCCCCTCGCTCTTTTTTTCCTGAAGCCTGGGGGAGTCAGTTGAGATTAAATGTGGCCTCTGTAAGCCCAGCACATCATGTTGCTGTTTCTAGTACGCTCTCTTCCCCTGCTGTGTCACTTTCCTCTCCTCCAAAAGATCCTAATACCTATGACGGTTCCAATATGGAGAGCAGCTGATAGAGAAGAATACAGGCAAACAGGACACTGGGGAAGAGCATCTGTTGGCTGAAATATGGACCTAAAATAATACTGAAAAGTGAGCAGCTGCCTTCTCTCTCCATTTCTCTCTCTCTTTCTTTATCTTGGTCAGGCTCTGCGTTTAAATGAATACTGCTCTGTGAAAAAAATGAATGGAAGATCTTACTCTTTATTTTTAACTTTTTTCCTGATGTTGGATAAGGATTTGAGGAGACAGAATGCCTTTCTCCTTGTCCAACAAGCTGTTCACTCCTTCCAAATTTGCCTGCGTTTCAGTCTGTTCTGTGCAGAGAGCAAAAGAGAGAGAGGGGCTGAGAGGGAGAGGGAGACAGAAAAGGAATACATTTCAGACAGACGGAGAGAGAAAGAGAAAGGGAGCATGGGGAGCAGACGACCAACGACAACCATTCGTGTTCATCTCATTTTATTTTCTCCATGTTTTTCGTTCATCTTTGGATTATTGTTTTTTGTTGGGCATTAAATTCAGATGACAGCTGCCTTACGTGGGTCTTTGTTGGATATGAAAGGAGGATACAGATGTGAAGGAAGGAGAGAATGCCAGACAGAGGAAAAGAGAGGTGATCTGAGTGGGAATCTGTAATCATGCCTGTTTCTGTGCATGCTTAAGCATCTGTAAGTGTGACTGCTTGTGTGAATGTGTGCACATAGGTCTGCACTTTTGTGCATATTTTCCTCTGTGGCTCTAAAACTGTAGATGTGAATGTACATTTGTGTATATTAGTGTTAGAGTTATGTATTTGTGTTTCCAAGTTTTTTGTCCGAGTGTGTTTCTTATACATGCCGCTATATTTCTGATGTCTGCTGTTCTCGATTTCTCCATTACTGAATTAATTCTGTCAGTTCTGTTGGTGCATAATGAGGCTTTCAGTGCACTTTCCCCCATACCACACATGGTTACTTCTAAGGTCCAACAAATGATCCCTTAGCCATCTCTTTCCTTTGCAGTTTGTTTCGTTTACAGTTACCGGTTGAAACCATCTCCACCCCCATACAGTTTCTCCCCACCCCCCAAACCTCTCCCTACTGCCCATTGCCACCTTCTTCCTTAGTTTCCTACAAAGCCAGGTTTCCCCTCTGCAGAACCGTTAGTCCTCCTGCCGACCACGATTTGAAATCTGAGATCTTTCTCTCTCCCCTCAGCTTTCCGGCGGCTGCAGTCTACGGTGGAATGAGAAATGAGAAACGGGGTGAGTTCTCTGGTTCTCTCTCTCTCTCTCTCTCTCTCTCGCTCACTTGTGTGCGCTCTCTCTCTCTCTCTCTCTCTCTCTCTCTCTCGCTCTCTCTCTGTCTCACCCCACCCACATCTGTGGCATCTGACTGCTGCTGTCTTCAGTGCATTTTTCTAAAAACCTGGCTGCGGCAAATTGAAGTCTCTTGTGCTCTGAAGGTAAAGCAGTGTGGGTTTGTACTAAGACCAATGGAAGTATTATGCGACACTGGTTTTCTGATTTCTAATTTTTATGGGGTTTCCCATTTAGTTTTTTAGCTTTTATTAGTTAATCATTCAGTACATTTTTACGTTCTTTGTTACTTTTTAACTTCAGTTGGTGAATACAGACATTAACTGATGGCTTCCAGATGAGGCAAGAGTTAATGTAGATGAACATATTACTATGGTTCACTTACTTGACATGTTTCAAAATGTTATATTGTTTAGTAAGCGGGTGGGCAGGAGAGACTCATTGCTTTGGGGTGCTGGTTGAGGTGGGGGGTGGCGACGGGTCAGTGTTGTGTCCGGCTGGCTCATTTTGTGTTACACACAGTGGGGCAATGTGCAAAATCCAGACTGAAATTTAAATTTTGACTAAGAGAATATAATGGGTCCTGGTTGTGGGACTATTGTTGTATGTATGCTAACATTGTCTCCTTATCCTTCATGAATATTCACACTTCCTGTGGAATTACAGAAATGAAAGGCAAATTCAAGACATGTACCTCTCTCAATCCCTGAGACCCTAACTTGTGACGTTTTGTTGCTATGTCCACGGGTTAGGCTCTCGGGAGCTGTGAGGGGTGCTCACACATCTTACAGGTTTAACACTCCTAAGGATATGTCTGTACGTGTGGTCTACCACATGGAAACACAACAGGGATGGAAATTGAGCACAGAGTGGTGAAGGAATGCTTGTGATGGGGTCATGTGACAGTTTGCAGGGTAGAATGAACCGAAGAGACATTGTGAAGGGGGAGGGGTTTAACAACGAGGAGGCAAAAATTAAAACTAGGGATATTTATTGTTCATATCAGTTAGACAATATCAGTTGGGAAACGTTGAGTGTTGCCATTGTCCTGTGTGTGCTTTTATTTTTGTGTGTCCCTTTTTTATTTTAACCCTTTTCTGGCTACTTAAGTGGTCCTGCGGTGCCTTTCTGTCTTGAGAGCAGCACAAAGTACTGTGGAGAGCGTGATGCTAACAGCTCGGTACACTTGTGTTTGACCTCATGGAGCCTTCGTCCTCATGTTTGCCACCACCCCTTTTAAAGTACAGGTCGGCTGCCCCCTCCTCTGCCCCTCTCCTGCTTGTCCCTATGCCAGGATACCTCATCTGAGACCCCAGGTAAAGGAGCCCCAGTCAGTAGTGCCTCTCTCATGCATGTGGTGGCCGCAGTGCCGCAGGGCAATCTGTACAGATCACTGGCAGCAAGAGGGTGGCTGTGTAAGAGAAAAGCAATGTGAGGCCCTACCTGAAGCTGGATCATAATTATCTTGTTAGTAATGCAGCTTTCATTCCTCATTTTGTGCTTGGCCATATTCTGCTGGTTTTCTAGGTTGCAGTCATGTTTGAATTTCACCTCTGATTTCCTCACCCTGCACACTAGAGTCAAAGGAGCTCACAGTCTCTGAATCCCAGCTCAGCTCTGCACATCCTCGTGCTTTTACCTGTACCGAAATAATAATCGTCTCCCACGTGTGCAGGACATGTCTGCTGTCAAAAACAGCAGTCAAATAGGCATGACAGCAATATTTGCCCTTGCAGCATATGGGCTAAGACAGCTCCTCCGGCCTGACGTGGGTTACCGTTCCTACTAGTAGCCATGCTGTTGTAACTTTGTATAGCAGTGACAACAGCGGCTGTCGTGAAAACCATGTGGATGACCGTAATGGAGCTGTGAGGGTGTGCAGACATGTCTTTAACAGACACAGCCTCTGTTGCTGGTGATGAAACATGTACAGTGGTTGGGCGTTAGTTTAGGGAGCCAGTGGGGTGCAAGGGTGCCAGGCACATGTTTGTGACACAACTTTTTTTCATGGAAACACCTCTACATTTTCAACTTTCAGTGGACCGTATTGTTGGGGCTATTTGGGTTTTGTTTTCCTTTAGGGAAGCCACATGGAAGAATCAGAAGGTCCAAACTTTTGTCCTATGTTGATACGACGGCATTGGTGCGGCTTAGATCAAGCAGGGTGGAGTCAGTTGGGTGGGGGATGGGCTGTTACTAAGATGATGCTGCAAGGAAACAAAGGTGAATAAAACCACCCCGGTGTGTGTAACAGTTTAATGAGAAAGCATTATATATACATATATGGCATAAGGTTTAAATTTTTAAATGTAAGGGGCTTCTTCATTTGTGTATGTGTTTGGCTGTCACTTAAGAAAGAAAGAAGGGGTACAGAAGAGTTTTGTCCATCCAGGTATACTTGCATGCCTTCAGTGTCACAGGACTTGTCCACTACACAATCTCTCTGGTCCTGGATTTGAGTACATCTCTGAAAAACCTGGAGCCACGTATTTCAAAATAGAAGTAGCAACAAAGAGTGGTGCCCCTTAAAATTGCTTCCCACTGGCAGGCCGTCCCACTGGTCCGCCTGCCTAGGCTGCAGGTCTATTGTTCCACTGCTGCGGACGGAAACGCCACTCTGCCGTCCAGTTAAGGTGGAGCAGGGAGTAGGGTGTCGAGAACAAAGAGATGGCTCTGTGGTGGGGATTCGCGTGAAGCTGGCAGAGCTGATGAGGAGGAGATAATGCCCACCATGCCAATGTTGTGGGAGTCAGCACTGCCGTGTTACTGGTACAGCAGTGAATTGCTCATTTCCATTTATTTCGCCCATGTTCCCTTCCTTCCCAAGGTCTTGATCCAATATGCCACAGAGGTCTGCAGCATCCTGCTCCACCCTGGACACGCCCTCTGTCTGACACAGTACCAAGCCTTCCACAAGCACTGGACAAATATGTGTTTTAATTAATGTCAGTCAGAGTTCATTAAAGGGCATCTGGACTCCCTTGCATCCTCTGTAGTGCACATTACTTTATTTAGGCCAGTAGGTCATGTAATAATAATACAACAGGTTGCAGACATAGGTCCTGGACTCATAACTATAATTGTTCCTTTGATGGAAAAACTTGTATTTCACTTGATAAATGGTTGTATAAATGTTGATTTGGGAAAAATCATCCACTAAGTATATAGTGTTTGGAAAACAAGTAAAAATAATCCCTATTCTTGTGTTTTTTCAATGCTCTAGACTCCCCTTGCTGCAGAGACTTGGCTGTCTGGATCATTCTGTGGGCTCTCATCATTGGCATGTCAGCCATTCACACGGCTACGAATAGAGTCCCATGCTTCTTGCTAACTAATAATCAGTGGCACCATATTAAGCAAGGTGTAGCATGTTCACCATTCCCAGGTACCGCAGTGCACTGTAGTTCATCCAAGAGGCTGTAGCCTAGGCATAAGTGAATTGGTTTGCCAAAGGTCTGGTTTGTGGACAGCAGGGCTTGTAATGTGAGTGATGCAGTGTACTGGTTGGCAATGTCAGTTTCCTCAGCCATCAGGGGATCTGGAAACATTTGTCTACTTTTTATTTCTTTTCATTTTGTTGATTACTAAAATAGAACAATTTGGAATCTCATGTATTTTAAATAAAACAAAAGCATAAATGAAAAGCAAGATTGACGAAAGGGTTTCAGTGCCACTCCGGTGCTTCTCGAGCCTGTGACGGAAAGGAATGTTATGTTTGTTTCACGTATTGTTGCTGACAGTAGTTGCTTTCCACCGCTGAAGGTAGTCATATCTGAAGCCTACCAGTAATGCTAATGTTTGCTAGAATTCTTAATATTCAGTAATTTTCACACATTTGGCAATGCAATGATGACAGTTAGAGTGTATCAGAAGGTTCTGAGGACCTTTCCTTTCTAATAGATTTTAAAGTAATCAGATGGGGGTCACTCACACTCAGTTTGTCTCCTTCCAAATAAAATTCCTGTTTAATGATTGTTTAAAAATTATTTTTTATTATTTATGCTTTACCTTTGTGTTTTGCATATTTAAACCACACTGAAATACTGTAACATTATAGTATTAAAGATTTAAATGTTTAAATCTTCTTTGGATTTTGTTTTTTTGCACATTACATATTATGGTGAACAATGTTATTGTAAGAGCAGAATTTTTTCGTTGAATGTGACAAAGCATTTTTGTTCAAAGACCCTCACAATACTAACCATATAAAAACTATTAATTAAAATGCAATACCACTCTTCTTTATGATAAATTATTTAATGCTATTAGAAGCTGTAAAAAAAAGCTTTGGCACGTCCCTGACGTCCAATTCTTTGGGAATAGCCTATGACAGGGTGGGTGAAACACCTACGTGAACACAAACAGCAAGACACCCTCTCATGAAGATGTCTCTGTGAACTGAGACACACCCCTGCGCTCTTACTGAGACACGCCCACTAGCTGAGACATGACCAGTGACGGAGACACACCCACCAGATGAGATATGCTCTTACTGGGTCAGACCCACTGGCTGAGACATGCCCACTGGCAGGCTGTCTGCTCCTGTAGCTCCACATGCTGTCCTGTGGAGCACTGGGATTAAAACTGCTGGTGGAGAGAGATTAGTCAGTACTCATTCCTAACCCAATTAATCCAGAAGGGAAAAATCAGCAGTTGATGTCAGCATGCGCCTTTGCTCTTTGTGATCCAGTCTGTTTTCAAAGGTGCGACACATCCAGTACCTTGGCCCAATCTCCTCTACAGACACTTTTTATTGAAGATAGTGTCAGTTAGCCCATGTTAAACGTGATGCTAGCCAGGGTCGGGAATAATTGGTGTTTTCCACAGTACATTTAGCAGACTCGGTCTGAGTGTGTGTTTTGGACACTTACTAGAACCAAGGGCACTGTTTTGACGCTTATCACCCCTCTCCCTCCATTTTGTCCATCTTGCTAGTTGGTGCCAATACTGGCATAATCTCAGCTACCATCCAGTGGAGGCAGACAGAAAAACGTGCCTGTCCAGATTATCCGCAGTGGTTTACTGCCAGCGCAGCCACTGGAGTGTGAACAGACGGTCCTGTCTCGCACCTGAGCATGTGCGTGTCTGCAGTGATGACATAGGGGCATAATGGTGAATGTTGCGTTTGAGTGCTGCTCAAGTCACTTAAAAGATGCCAGTTAGAAAATAATAAACTGCACAGCATTATGGTGAATTAATGACAAGTCTATCACAAGTTTTTATAATTATCCAAAAATAGCGTTCAGTAACTCTCTCACTTACTAAGTTTTGTTAACCATTTGTCGTCTTTGAGGTCACAGCAGTCTGGAGCCCATCTCCAGAATCACTGGTTGTGAGGTTGCTATTTTAGAAGGGTACATACATCTTGGACTTGATGCCAACGTATGGCAGGTTTGCCACACAGACACACAGGTTCACGGAGTGATATACTATGGGCAATTGAGTGCCACCAGTTAAACTCAAAGTGCCCCTTCCCCTCGCAAAAAAAGCCTCAATTTTCTTGCATGAAACAATGTTATCTATTCCCTTTTTTGAACAAAACATAAGCAATATTTCAAAAGAAATCTCTTCACTGACATGATAAACTTTTCAACAAAATAAAGTATATAGTCTTAATGTAAATTTAAATATTGTCATAGAAAAAAACTATTGTTGTCAAACTGCTGTGATGCCATATAACACCATGCATCACAGGTAAAGGCTGCTAAGGTAAAATGCTTAAATCACCCTTGTGAATTATTTTTGGAAATGGAAAATATGAGTCACTGTCCTAACTCTGTTTGAATGGATAAAGAAAGATGACTTGCATCCTCTTTCTGGATCCAGGGTACACAGACGTGTACTTGGCCTAAATGCCAGTTCAGTCAAAAATAAAGATGACAATAATACTGATACTGACATATTTTAAAATATACATTTTGTTAAATTTAAAGATTAACATTTGTAAAGTCTGCATGTGGTGACAACTACTATTCTGCTCCTTTTTATTCTATATAATATCCATGCATCCTTACTGGAGTCACCAAGTAGTGCAAAAACAAGTATGTATCTGCAGTTAAAACAGTGCTCATTTGATATGCTGACACTTTCACAGTACATTCAGTTCAGAGTCTTATGATATTGCTTTATTTTTTACTTATACTGCTTTTGTATTATAGATGTTCTTTTTACATCTTAAATATTTTAAAGGTAGATTTTAGATATAGTAATTTCTTGATATAACTAGTACACTGGCTTACAGGGCAATGATATGAGAAATAAAAATACCATATGACATGTTTAGGCTTTTATTTTGGTTAATTTGAAAATATTTCACACAATAATTTATGAAACTTTTATAACAAAAAATAAACTAAATTATGTTACTTTTATAAATCTTATATTCTTCTACTATGATTTCAGTTCTTCCAAACTATGTTTTAAATTATATATCAATAACAAACAGTAACAAATCCAGAAATATCTTATTAGAAAATAGATACGTTTTTATTGCAAAGTGTTATTTTAAATGTTTTAAAGTTTTATGATATTTTCAAGGCAATTATTGGCAAAAATACAGCTTCCCTAATGTAGGTATTAAAAACATAATAACATTTTTAAATAACCAGCATAACCTTTGATTTGTGAGGTACTAATTTAAGTTTTAAATGCAAATCCTGCAGGTATGTTGTTCTGCCATGCTGCCTGTCCACTAGGGAAGTTGTGTGCTTATAAAAGAGTGGGGACTGGCAGTATATCAGTGATGAGCACTGGGATACTATCAGACTGGGACTGTGTGACTGAGACTATGTCCTGGGGCTGGCTGGAGCAGTGACAGTTGCAGTCAACAAGTGGCCGTCTTGCCTCTGTCAACTACGTGTACAAAAAGCATAAGAAATGGGGTTACAGAGGTCAAACAATGCTAACTGTGTCTCCTGCAAGGGGGAGTGGAGTGGATCTGAAAGCAGGAGGCACTTCTGTGCCAAACAATAGGTCCCTCAAAGACTTTAAAGCTCAGAGGAGATGAAGTAAGAAAGGGAAGGATAGCAAGACAGTTGGAGGTCTGTTGGATTGATAGTTGAAAAATCGTAGGGAAATAGTTGTCATGGTTTCTTTTGTGTTTCATTAAACTGATCCATTAATAAAACAGCTAATATTTCCTTCCTGTATCTAAGATGTACAGCCATGGCAATTCTCTCCTCCTGTCTAATGGTCAAAATAATGTAGTGTGAGCAGTATAATGTAGAACAGAATATGTTAAAAATAGTATTCCCAATAGAATGTATTTTTATGAAAGTAATTTAGTGTTCTAATTTTTGTCTATTATTATTATTACTATTATTATTATTATTATTATTATTATTTATTTTTTTCCAATAATTATTATCTTCTGAAACTACGTGTGTTACAACTGGTAAGTCTGACACAGTGGTACACGTCGTTGGAGCTTATGTTTGTGCTTTCAAATGGGCTTCTGTATGCCTGTGTGTTTGTGTTTCACTTCTGTTCTCAAAGATGGTTTTAGAACCAGCCGAGTGCTGATGGGATATGGCCAGCTCATTGATCACAAGCTCAGGCCAAGGAGGAGATGCAAAGCTGTCGGAGCCTCTGAGTCTGAGTTGTCGGTCTGTTAGTGGTCAGGGAACACAGGCAACTGGGCCAAGGCCCCAGGAGATGACACACACATCAGCATTTCGTTCCGAGTCATTAAAGCCTCGATGCAGTTTGGGATTTGCTCTGTACTCTGTTATTACCAGTATGGATTTTGAACTGTTAACTTTGGACTGTTTCTTGCTTTTAAACCTCTCTGTGTGTTCTTGGACATTCCACATGTATACTTGTGTAAGGATTGTTAAGTCACTCCAATTAAGTATCCATCGAAACAACTAGGCTTTAATAATAGTTAGAACTTATTTTTCAATTTGTATTTATTCATCTATGTGTTCATAAAATCACATCACAAATTTATTTAGCATTATTTTCTGTAAACCATTTGTCGAGTAAATTAGATGTACTCAGTTAAAATATTACTTTAAAAATCCATCTGTTTAACTGAACACAATCAGTATATGGAGGGCTAATATATATGTAGGTAGATAGATAAAAGGTACATCTTCAAAATGTTTATGAAGCTCAAAAGTCTAAATTAATAAAAATCAAAATAAAAAAAGTTTCTTGAAAGGTTTATTTTTATAATTTGTAATTATTTTCACATTACAACTAGTCATGTTCCAATGACATGTTCCAGTTATTCTGTTAACTCTCGTCATATGGGCCACAGGGCATTTTAAGAAGGTGGTTGTAAAAGGAAAAAAACAGTGTGCTGAAACACTGTTTTGTACCACATAACCATATAATAAATATCTCCTGTTCACAACAGATTGTCACTCAGTGCATTTTCTAAATTCCAGAAATGGCATATTGTTTGTTCCCGGCATTTTTTTACAAGCAATGTAGTCTAAAACATCTGAAATAATTATGTAATTCTTTTTGTGTATTTATGTAATTAAGATAACTGAACATAGCAGAAGTAAATTGCTTTTAAATAAACTGGAATATTCCAGAACATTTTGTGTTGATCGTAAAGTTCTTTTTCAGTGTCAATTCTGCATGCAAATCTTAACACTAACAAATACTAGTCAACACCTATATAGATTTCATTTCTTTCTGCAAGAATCTAACAAACTTCTTAACTGTATTTATAGTAGGTAGACTTTCTATTTTAGTTAAAAAGTGAATTGTGAATCATTTCTAATATAACTTTCATTTAAATGTTTTTTTTTTCCGTCCTGTTCTCCTTTTACTCTTTTTAATAGAAAGAATAGTGAATAAATTGTGGTCTTCATGTTGTTTTAGAAAATAAGAAAATGAAATATATTTGCATTAAAATATTTGAAATATGATATTTATATTTTTCGCAAATTAATAAAAATGACAAAGTGAGTAACAGTTTATTTGACATGATTTACCTTCCCTTAATTTTCCTCATACTTTAATTTTAAACTACCCTGTCATGGTCACGTTTGTATAAATTTGTATTTATCATATTTCATGTCTTTATCAACATGATTTTACAAAATTAGCAGTAAATGCCAGCTGCTTTGCTTCATTTGGTTTAACAAATTCAGCCACATACATTTGTATTTATTAAAATAAATTTTATAGTTTCAAAGTTGTATATAAATAATGGCCACAATTAACATTTTTCCATCACTTCATTAAAACATTTTTATCACCTCAATATGGTCATGGTTCAGACCAGAAACAGTAAAACTTGCAGTTTGTCTCATTTTTATTAAGATTTCAGAGCAACAGCATTAATAACAAAGTTAAGGTAAATATCTTTAAAAATTCACAGATTTAAGTAAATGGAATAACATCTTTAAGCCAAAATTACAGCTTTACAAGAAGAGTGTAGCAGAATGTAGATGTGGAAGAACCGACTACATTTTAAAAATGGGTTGTTTCAAACACTCATTGTTAATGGATACAAATAATTCATAATATTCCAAATAATACCATTAACAATTACAAGTTACAAACGATTTTTGAGTCCTTCACTGAGGTTCCTTATGAAAATGTTTAACCCTTCGATATGACAGGATTGAACCTTGTAACTTGTGAAAAACATTCAAACCTTTTAACTCATACTGTTTGTGTACTGTAAATGTGTTGCTCTGAAAAAGTGTTTCTTGCAGGAGAAACGCAGAGCTTTTCCAGTTGGCCTGTCCTCTCCTGGGCCCTGTCCCCTGAGGCAGTGAGCCGTGGTGTGTGTGTGTGTGTGTGTGTGTGTGTGTGTGTGTGTGAGAGAGAGAGTCCGTTTTGTGCGCAGGGTCCCGAGCGACACATCCCAGCCTCTGCATCTCATCTGTCCTGTGCCTCATAGAACACCTTTTTAAGATGGAGGAAGCACATAAACATTTGATTTGTGTTTAACTACATATTAACTTTTGTGAAAAATGTACTGATACTTCTGCTACTGCTACTGGTTAAGACAACAATAGTAATAATAGTAAAAAACCAAATAATAATAGTAATAATAATAATAATAATAATAATAACTGTTGTATCAGTACTAAAAACAAGAAATTCCACTAATACATAAAAGCATCAGTACAATAAAGATGCAAGAAGAATACCGAAAGAAACTTGCTGACCCCAAGTAGGTGAATGAAGCACATGTAACATCTTAATTTAATGGGCCCTTGGTGTAAGGGGCAAGAACAAGGGCTTCTACAGAACAGTTCCAGCTGTTCGCTGCTTCCTGCCTGGCTGAGGGAACCACTACGGAGGGACAGAACGGCCTTGGCTTTCAGTCTCAAGCTTTTTAAGTGATGAGGGCTTGGTCCAAGTTCCGAAAAAATTTACTCATACAGTTTTCCTGGCCAGCTTCACCTCAGTTGCCCCTCTTTTTTTGTTAATTCTTTGATATTTAATTGCTTTTCCCAGTATGTCTCTGAAGGATGTGCACAAAGAACTCCTTTTGCGTGTGTGTGTGTGTGTGTGTGTGTGTGTGTGTATATATGTATAGGTGAGCTTCTGCATTATTTACTGCTGGTTTTGAGAAGCACATAGCTGTGCATTACAAACTTAAATGGCTGCTTCCTGCTCTCTAATCATTTCCACCTTGATTCCACTGTAGAGGACCCCCAGCTTGCAGGCAGGTCATCTTACAGCTTTAAGGACGCTGCAAAAAGTACAGTGTGTGCAAACCTGTGAGGCCTAGGCAAAGTGGACCATACTATTTAAAATGTGCTCAGGGGTTGTGTGCTTTGAGACCATACACCCCCAGCTCACTTTTCAGTCTGTCTTTACCATATAATGAGCTGTACAGGAATCTTGTGGTCACATTTTCTATTGGATCTGAAGATGGTGGTTGCCAGCTGCAAGAATATTTCTGTAGATGGAAAGTTTCTACAGTGTTCAAAAATCCAATGGTTTGGGTTATATGGCCACCACAAATACTGGGATGGGAATTTTCTGACCGGGCTGTGATGAGTAGTAAATAAAGACTTCCGTGGTGTTTTTGATCCCCTGGGGACTTCCTATGGTTTAATATATTGGGGAATATGCTTTGAAATATAGTTTGGTTTTCAAGGTCTCACGCTGGTTTTAAAGCAAATTATTATTTATTAACCCAATTGTGTATATGCTGTATTTTTTTTTACCAAAGGATAGTCTTGTGCACAGCCATTTGTGTTGCTTGTAGTGGGTGGTGGCACCCTTTGCAAAGCAGGAGGTGTTGTGGTTGAGAAAGCGGGTTTGTGGCCGTAAACTGACAGGTGGATGTCTGAGAAAGGGCATCTGATATTATAAATCAAGCAAGTGCAGTTGCCCCAGTAGCACATCCAGTTACATAAATCAGTAGAGTTTTAAATTACTCTAGCTTAGTTGTGTGACGTAAAAGTGATTGCTCAGTGAATGACTTGTGCAGTGTCTCTGAAAGAAAGGACAATACAAGTACCCCATGGTAGCATGGAGGGTTCTTTTACAGTGGAAAAAGGGCATTCTCGATGCCTGTGTGCAGTGGTCCCTGTTCCTTAGAGCAATTCAGAACAAAAAAAGTGGAAAACACAAATTTAAGGTAAACCAGTTCAGGACCCTCAGTGCCTCCATTTCCACACTCCTAACTGGAAGAATGACCCTGTCCCTTCCATCCAACTCTCGCTCTCCCTTTCTTTTCCTTTCTCTCAGGTCCTTTCATTATGAATGACAATGCACCATAATAGCCCCCAGTTGCCATAGAAACGAGACAGCAGCTCTGTGTGTTGCAGCAGAGAAATGACAGTGCAGTGGAGTCTGGAGTGAAACACTGCTCCTCTACTCTCCCTCTCCTCCAGTTTCTGTTTCTCATGTGTAATTTGAGGAAAATCTGAAGGAGGAGAAACAGATTCAGAGAAAGCAATTTCAGATATCTAGTGAAGAAGAACTTTTTCTCATACAAGAATATGGTATATTTTAACCCAGTCAAAAGATTTATGCTTTCATGCTCACACCATACATTTCGGATTAAATGTGTAACATTTTCATGTTCTTTGAATATGAAGGATCTCCACAATGTTTATCTCACATCACTCTGCTCCTTTTTCTGCTTTTTAAGTAGCAATTAATTCCATTTGTGATAGGTAGACACAAAATTACAATTCAAATGTATCTGATCATTTACAAATTCAAATTAAGAGTTTGTGGAAGTGTGTATGGTCTTTCTCGAGATTTATTTTATGCCAAGCTTTGCCCAGCTGGTGTCTTTTATAAAAGATGAGCAGACATAACCTCAGCATCTTCCCGTTCAGACAAGGGACTTCCTGATGAGGAAATATTTCATTAAGCTCTTAATTACCCATGACAGTGTGTGCTTACAAGTCTCCTGCTTGTGTGCACACACAGACTTCAACCTGCTCCTCCAGCACTTCTTCTTGCCAGAGACATGTGATGGCCACGCTTTGTTCCCACAGCTGTCGGAGTGAACTTCAAGGGCAGGTGTATTTCTCTCTGTGCAGTTTTATTTTTTTGTCATTTGTGTACATGCCTTTCAATTTCAAAATTTAAAGTATAAAATATTCTACTTCTCTGGAGGTGGAGAGAATTACAGGGTTATATGCAGGTTCCAAATCCATAGCGATGCTGCTTCCCTTAGCTTTGTTCATACATTAAAGCCGTGAGGCACTGCCAACCAACCTGTTTCTTGGGACTTCATGTACTTAAAAGACTTGTGTGTTACTGCATTTCTTGTACACTATGGAGATACTGATGCTCAAAACTAACAAGTGAGGGTAAATGAATACTATGTACACTTAACATATTAATGTTGGCATGGCTATCCCCAGTGCTGTGAAAGTGGATCATTCATTTGAAATAGTTTACAGCTTAAAAGATGATTGTAGTCAGTCAAGTATTATTCCTGCAAGTTTTTCTTTGAAGACTCAAAGTACAAGATGAAGTCTCTGAGCAACATTGTACAGGCAACTGCCAGTGAGTTAAGAGTAAAAGCCACTGTGTCAGAAACTGCCATCATGCCATTCTGTTATGGTACTTTTGTGTCTTGTTCGTGATTATGGATGGTGTCATACAAATTGTTTGGTTGTGCTGCTCTTGCGTTCTTTTGGAAAGACCATCGGTGCCGTCCCGGAACTAGCGCTGGGGTGAACGGCGTGCCAGTAGCGATGTGCCAGCGTTGGCGGATTATGCCCCGCCACTAACGCTGCCAGAGGGTAGGCATGGGCTCAGCTATTGTTCTTCTCTGTCTGCACACACACCCATGGCTGCTGTCACTTTAAAAAGTTTTAGGGGAACTTCAAATGCTTCTTTCTTTCCCCCTTTTCAGCACTTAATGTATCATCAAAGCCTGGATTAAAATTTCGCCTAGGAATGGCTTCAACTGCTCAGAGCTTTAAGCTTATTAGCTTTAAAATCAGGATGGAAGTTTTCTAGTGATCTATGGGAGACTTCAAAGATGTTTTAATCTGTCAGCACACATGGCCTGTGCAGGCTGTTTACACTGGCACGCCTTGTTTCGTCCTCACACCGCTTTTCGTCCCAGGCCGTCTGGACCACTTAACCACTTCCCACCTGCCCTTCCTCCTGCTAGCCCAACATAGTTATCTTCATTACAACTAGTTCGAACTTCACTGATTTGTTTTTGCTTTCACTGCATTTACAGTCATGCATTGTAATTATTATATCCAGTGTGGGACAAAGCAATGGATAGTTGTAATTTGGGCAGTCCTCATCCTCTATATATATATATATATATATATATATATATATATGTGTGTGTGTGTGTGTGTGTGTGTGTGTGTGTATTTTTTTTATTAAGTTTTATTTTCATATGGGCTTGTGTGTGTTTTTTTTTAGTTTATTATAGTAAATTTGTTTTAAGGCTTTCATAAATGTTTCATTAACTATTTAAGAGGCTGCATTATTGTAAGTAATACTAAGCCAGCCATATTTTAGCTGTAAGAGTTACTCTCTGTACTTTGTGTTCCTTATGAGTATTTCAAGGTCTAGAATCCAGTGTCTTCATCACTACTGAGCGTTTCATAAAGATGCTGTTCACATAGTTTTACACTGTTTTACTTTTGCAGATTTTGGTTCAAATTTAAATGAAGGAAACTCATTCTTTCCCAGAGGAAATTGTGAATTCCATCTCAAAAATAACTGGAGCTGAATTGTATTTTTGCATGAAAAGAACTAACTCTTCAATCCTCTTGAGTGAGCAGATGTGTATTGAGATTGCATGCAGTGAACAATGAATGAGCTGAAACCTTTTTCATTAAAAAAAGCCACTATAGAACAGAGACTATGTTTTGGATCCCCTTGGTTCAGTATTTGAGAAGTGACTATAATTTACTGTTGTGGGGTTGATCAGTAGCAGTGTACTGGAAACTCACAAGATCTCTATTTGATGGATCCGTGCAGAGGGAGCAGTCATGTTCTACTAATTTTCTCATTCTGCTTCTTATGGTTCCCCAGTTTTGTGGGGGAATTGACTTCTTTACTTATGTTAACTGGAAGGTCACTGCTGAGTGGCCTTTAGTACTAAAAAGGTCAGCTCATTCAAAGGGCAAGAGTAAGCCATATATTTGAGTCTTTGGGGCAAATGGCAATGTTGTTACTTATGTCTGTCAGATCGTGGCTTTGCCATTACTTGACTGTTCGACATACAAATCTTGATGACACTGAATACTACACAAAGTGAGCAGCCTTCCTTGGCTGTGTATCTCAGCTGTCTTATAGCCGTGCACCTGACATCTCAGAAATGTTATGGCTTTTTATTAAAAGGAAATGTACCTATTAGTTTAATACTTAAACTGATATAATCCAAAGAAATGTCTCAGTATAATTCTGAGATTTTTAGTGGGTCCTTATGTTACACTGGAGTTCTGGATTTTCAATGATCAATTTTCCTCTATTTTATTTTTAGTTGTGTTGTCATCACACATTCATTTTCAAAAATTTGTTGTGGACCAAATACAAACAGACATTTAGCACCAAAATACAGTACTAAAGTAGGAATGTGGGTGTGGATTAAAACATCTGGGTTTTACAATTCTAGTTTCTGACTGTTTTCTGGTGTTCCTCAGAGTCAGTTATCAATAAAAAGATGACATATAATATACATATTTATGAACACAAATTATCACTGGATAGGAGTTTGTAGAGAAAATGTGTTTTTATTTTCTCCCATTTTAAATTAATTTTAATTTTAACGTTGCTAAAAGTTAATAAAAATGTTAAAATAAAAGTTTACAAAGATTTTTAAAGTTTTACAGCACATTTTTTATTTATTGTAAGATGTTTATAGAGAGTGCTCAGCAAATAAATTATGGTCTAAATCAACACGTGTATTTTATAAAGAACATGTCGCTTTTTTTGCATTGCATAGATAAAAAAGCAAACTGAAATTGATCAGATGCTGTTAAACACTGTGCATGCAAATGGGATGAATCAGTCCTATTCCCGTTGTTAATTTTTAGTTGTATAATTTTATGTTGTTGGTATTTGTCAAATATTTGTATGTATTTTTATGTTTTTATCTGGTGTTACCCTCTTAATTTACTTTCCTTTCAATAATGCGATTTTTCATCCTCCTTTATTGCCTGATGCACAAGGGGAAAATGGCACCAGGTTCCAGGATCAACTCTGGAACACTAACACCCTGCACCCAATGGTAGTTTGATGAAAACAGATGAAATGAAAAAGTGCGAGTGCTACCCTGAATTTTTAACTCGTAATGGCCTTAACTGAGGTTTATTTCTCCCAGAATCTAATCAGTGAACAAATTGAGGGATGTCTGCATGCTACACAATTCATAAAAAAACCTACTGTTACCCTACAGATTTGGTAATCCTTAAAAATATAGCACAAATAAAATAAAAAATAACAAATATTTAACTAGTTTCTGCATTTATTTATAATTTAAAAAAATTATCAATAAATTATAATTTGATTTATAATCAAACAAAAAAATAAACAAAAAATTCAGTATAATAGAATAAAATGAAAATTCATTGATCTTACCTCTCTTTCAAATGTAGACTTAAAAAGACTCTCAGAATTGTGAGAAAGCTTTTTATAAAATTCAATGTTTGCTGCTACAACCATTAAAAGACTTTGAGGATGTGAAATAAAAATGAAATAAAAATGATTAAAAAAAATTGTTTTCCAAGAACAAGCCAATAAAAAATATGTACACATGAAGGACTCAAATTTTATTGATTGTGATGTAGTGGTTGGATTTACAAATAAATAGCGATAAAGCTAGTTTTCCCATTCCTGTTATTTTTATAAGGACCCAGAATACTGTTCTTTCATTACAAAAATTTTTTGAAAAGCTTAGTGGTGGTTTATGTGCTTTATGATTGCTTGTATGAGTTATTATATGAGTGATAATAATAATAACAATAATAATAAAAAAAAAAATAAAATAATAGAAAGAAGAAGAAGAAGAATCAATTTCATTTGACACAGTGCATAAACAAACAGATTTCCAAATTTTTCAGTTGAAAAATTATAACTGAAGCAAAGAAATTTATTATGCTAAATATCAGTATTTAAAAATATTACAAAAAAAAACTTAAAAAAATGAATATAAAAAAACAGAATCTATCCATTATTAACAACTGTTCAATAACTGTCCCACCCTGGAAACACAGGGCAGGGGGCACCGTGGACAGGACTATGGGAGAAAACAGGAGCACCGCAAAGAAACTCATAGGACCACAGCAACACCTGCAAACTTCACTTAGACTGACTGAACCAAGAGCTGCAATGTACCAGCACTACCCACAATGCCACTATGTATTTCAAGAACAACCAAATAAAACAGCAAAGTAAAAAGAGGAGATAAAATTTTGAAAAATACGACAGAAATGGGAAAGGAGAACATTTTGTTTTGTAAAAGCAATTTTGACTAAATGGGACTTATTCCTGGATTAAAACTTGTCCAGAGCTGTTCTGATACTATGGACTTTGTTTTGGATTAGATTTTCTCTGTGCTTTATAAAAAATAATGCATGTTTAGTGAAAAAGGGGGTGAAGTTTTTGTGGCTTAGCTGTTTATTTTATCTGTTAAATTTTGTGGTGATTAAGAAATCATTTTAAGAGAATTTACTTTATAAGCAGATTTTCAGGATCAAGTTATCCGTTACACGAGAGAAGCCTGCACTGTGACGAATGGGTTTTTTCCAGAGCACTTTTCAAAACTGTTTTAAAACTGTCCCTCACATTGTGCAGTAGGCTGTGTAATTTCTCACAGGTTTAAGGGAAGTGATAAACTGCAGGAGAGTCTAGTTAAAAATAATAAATAACATTATAATTTACTGATGGAAAAGGACTAGACAAGACTATTGTTTGCTATAATAAATTCAATTTTTTATTATTATTATTATTATTATTATTTGCTGTAATAAGTATTATTGTTTCACTAGAAAATGGTTTTTAGCCAATGACTAAAAAAGGCTGTCTCATCCATACTTCTAAATATTTGAATACTGCTTGAATATATATAAACATTTGATATGCATACAAACAGTTTGGTTGACAACCAGTCCCTCTATTTCAATGAAGAACAATTTCATCATTCAGGAGTGATCTTGAAGCACAGACTTGGACCTGGTTCTTCACCAGAATCAGCTCCATACAAACTCTCAGATTTATAGCTTCACATCATGATTTTGTAAAAAAACAGACTTTAACCCTTCTGAAATGTTTAATATTATATCTTGTGAATACCAATATCTCATGGTACTTCCTGAATGCTGTTTTTTGCGTAGTTTAATTGCTGGCTGTTATGTTATGTTGTCCAGACACACACACACACACACACACACACATATATATAATGCATATGTGTGTGTGTGTGTGTGTGTGTGTGTGTGTGTGTGTGTGTGTGTGTGTGTATGCATATAATATAAAAAATATAACAGCAGTGGATGTTAAGTTATGACACTGACCCTGGATGGGACAGATATGTATATGCACTATGCAGCATGGCATATGCTTTACCAGTATCCTTACAATGATATTTTAGAAACTTTAAACCCAGAGATTTATTTTGTATGTTCCATGTTATGAGTTTATGAGCAGACATCTCAGTCCTCATGAACAGAGGTAAGGGAGAGACAGGCAGGTAGGGCGCTGTGTGCATCTCTGGGAAACAGTGTCTTACACAGACATGGGAGCAACTGATGTTCTTCCTAATGGGGAAAAGAAAGCTGCCCTTTCAGGGCTGACTTTATATACAATCATAGTATTGATTGCTTTCTCACTGGACATGAATGTGACCTTCTTTGTACCATACTTTCATACTATAAAATGCATGGATATTTTATTACAGTACTTCATTTTCCAGCACTGCTGAGGAAGTGGGCTTGTGAATAAATAGCTACAAAATCAAAGATGACCAGGAAGAAACCTGGATCAAAATATTCAGTTCTTTTTCATTAGAATTGTTTAAACTAAAAATAACCTGGTGAAGTGGTTTGAAATCTTCATGGTAGATGTAGTTAAAACTTTGTTACTTGCTGCTCAGCTGACTAATGAAGAAGTATTGCTGCTTGTCAGACCTGGTTTGTAGGAACTGCAGTGACACATCCAGTAAATCTATTGTGTAGCGTTCTGCCCTCAGGCCCTATGTGACAGTGTCACCCAGCAGTGTAAGGGCGAACTCTTCTTCCTTACTGTGGGACAGTGCTGGGGATTTGCCCAGTGCAGGTCTTGTTTCATGATGTTACAAAGATTTTGGTCTTCTGGACCCCTGTAGCAAGCTCAATGCTGCGGGAACTGAGGTGAGAATATGTGTCAATTGCACCTGTAATGCTATCACAATATTAAGAAATGAGTGCGTGAAGGGTCTGTATTGAATATGTTTATTTATTATTTATGTTTATTGCCTTGGTGGATAGTAATGTCCACATACATCAATTCCCCCTTAAGATTTGCTAAGATGACTGGTGACATCTCGACCACAAGTGCCAGTCCCTCAGTCACTCTTGCACTATGCAACATAGTTTTTAGTGCATTGTGAGATTGCTTTGTATGTGGCAACAAATACTGTATTAAGATTTCCTGATGCTAGGCTCCTTTTCCAATTTGATAGGGAGCTAGCAGTGCAACAAGTGTGTGTGGGGGAATCAGAGGGGCCTATTGAAGCTTTTAAGTGGGGTCACTTTGTCTTACTTTTCATCGTGCTCTCTCACTACGAGTACCTTCATTTAAGTAGGGAGTGAGGGCTGAGAGGACATTTAACCTGGACAACAATCAATGTCTGGAAGAGACTAGGAGAGGAAGTGCATGCTTTTGTGTGCATTTTTGTCACAGTTAGGCTGCAGTGATTTTTGTGCTTTTAAACTACATAGTGCTGTTAATGTTGCTTCTTTTTTCAGCCACATACATACAAAAGGTTTACTGTCTAACACTGAAACACAATATTTTTCAATTTTTTTCTCCAAGGTTTGAAAAAGTGATGAAAGTTGTGAATTGACATGAGATAAAGTGTGCCCGGCCAGCAGGAAAGATGAGTCTTTGGGGTAAGTCTGACAATGAGCCCTGCAGTGTTTTCTGAGGTCCACAGGTGAAGGGCTATTGTAGTGCAGTCAGAGCAGCAAACTCGTTCCATTCCATAATGCCACAAAAGCCCAGTAGAGAACACAGCAGCAGCTGCCCTGTGACACGTCCTTAATACGGATTCTTCAAGTTAAAGGAAACCACAGATGGTATCGACCAAGTTCAAGAGCATTTTTTTCTTTGTTTTGTTTTTTTTTTCTTTTTTTCTTCCCTTCCTGTGATTCTTCTCTCGCAGCCCACTGCACAAATGGCCGTGGGCGAGGATGTGACTGTCCATTCACCGCTCGCAGCAGGGGGTCCTTCACTTCAAACTCGCTGCTCTCAAAAGGGGCCGTGGGGTCCCGCCATGTCCCCTGAACTGGGTCGACAGCCGTGTCAAGGGTGGAGTGGGCTTCAAAGGGCCGCAGTGCTACCCTCCTCCTTGCAGAGTCCGCTTCAGATGTGCCACACAGCTGTATTACTGTCATTTGTCATGGTTTTTATCCAGCACAAGATATGCAGCTTGCACTTTTACACTGTTGCCCTTCTCCCCAGTTAGACAGATAATACATTACTGAGACACTATGGATTTCTCAGGTGTTTCACTTCAATATAGCAGCACCTACTATTTCAGGCCTGTGGTCTCCCTTCAAGGTTCATTAACCACCTTTAAATGAATCTTTGTGAGACAGTTTGTTAGTGTTTGTATGTTTTCACGTGTTGGTGAGAGTCTGTCTGCCTGTGTCCCAGTATGATACAGTGTCTGTTTCTGTTTGGGTGTCAACTTGTGTGAGACTGTGAGTTTGTTTTTCTGTGTGTGTATGTGTGTGTGCATGTGTGTAAAAAGCCAGCAGGTGAACTGAATGGCTCCTTCACAGTGAGGCTGGGGAATTTCCACTGTGAGGAGAGGCCCCATTCGGCCTGTCAGACCGCATGGAGAAGCTGCCCTGTGGCCTCACTTGGGCTCGCAAGCAACTTCTCAAGAGGTGCATAAAAGCACTCTGTCTTTATTTAGGAAAGTTTAAATTGAAAGTACTATAGCAAGTGATTGCACATGAAAACAAATCAGAACACAAAAAGAAATAAAGTAAAGACTTTATGCTGACTGTTTTTGGGCAAAAGATTTTTTGTAATAATTGTTCTTTTATTTATTTATGTAGCAATGTTTTTTTTTCTTTTTGGCAAGGACTTTTATTCGGTGTGACTTGCAAAACATCCTGTTTTAAACTTTTTCCTATGATACAGTTGGATATTTAAAAAAACATCTTGTATCAAGGGGTACTTTACTGAAGGGTGCAAGTTTCTTTCTTGGGTTTTTAACCTGTAGCCATTGGGATGGAGCACATGGCCAATTATTATGTCGGACCTCTGGGGATGTGGAGGGGAAAGGCGTCCCGTGCCAGTTAGACAAGGGACCGCAGCCGTGATTTATGTTCTCATAATTGCCGTGGCTTGATAACATCGCTTTAAGAGCCACAGAGCCAGCTGTTTCCAACTGCTGTACACACGCTTGTATCACAGCTTATTTACATCAAACTGGACAGAACTACACAAACAACCATAGTCCTGTGTGTATATATGGGGAGGGGAGGGGCAGTGCCGTGGTTGGGAGGTGGTACAGCGGGGGTGTTCTGCAGTTAGTGGCTCAATTACCAGACCAGCGCTCCCTGTTAAGCTTTGTCAGCCAGACTTGTGCCGGCACACCGCAGGCATGCAAACAGCGTAACCACAAGCAACACATGTGAACACAAACATATAGGCTGTGCCTCGCCCATGTGCTGAGCTGGTCAAAACCATGGGGGGGCACACGTGCATTTCTTCTGCAGACAGCAGTGTCGGAAATACATCACCTGCTGGGCAGCTCAAATACATAGTCAAGCAAAGAACCCACTCCTACGCAATATGAGTATATTTTCTCCCATGTAAGCCAAGGCATGAGAACACTTTAAATTCTCTTAAAGGACATCCAGTGAGTAATATTTTTACTGTCCAGGAAGCCATTTTTTAAAAAATACATCAGCAATAGGGCACATTAAAAAGTGGAAAAGGATGTTCATCTATCAGCAGCACATAGTTTCTTCACATTTCTCATCACGACAAAGACTGTGCAGGAGGAGCCTGGTGGAGGAGGTGGGGTCATGGGCAGGCATACCTGGCGGCAGGAATTCCTGCTGACTGCTGTGCTGCATTCAGGGCTCGTGGCCTATGGGGGGGGTCACTCCTCACTCCTCCTTCAGAGTTCAAGGTTGAATCAGAATACGGTGAGCTTTGTGTAGCTGCAGCCGTTGCTGATTAATGAAGACCCCCCTCTACCCCCCAGTCCCCATTTATGCTCACACTTTCTATGATGGAAAGTAAGGAGTACGAATGTTATGTAGACCTGGCTTCCTTTTGTGTGCTGCTTCGAGATGGCATCATCTCGATTGCCACATCTGAGTGCTGCTTTGTGTCTGCCTTCAATGGTCTCTTTGTCTGTCCCACGTAGACATACCCACAAGGGCATGCTAACATATAAATAACCTCTGAAATGCCCCAGATAATTATTAACTTTATTTCCTTTTACTAACGAGAGAATTTATTATTATTTATATGTTTATAAACTATTCTTTAACGTTGTCACTGACCCAGGTTGCAGTGTTCTTTCTTTTTACATGTAGATAGTAGTTGCTTTTTTTGCAAATTGGTTGTTCCTGCAACCTTTTTGTATCACATACATAACTGACCTACACATGAGGTTATATTTGTTTAGCACATATACTTTAGTAGTGGTGGTTAAAATGCAATGTCTCGACAGATCGCAGTGTACTGTTGTACATATTGTTAACAGTTGTGTTAATCTGCTCCTCTTTGTCCAGCGTCATTTTCTGTTCTTCTTGATTATGGTGTTTTGTGCTCTCTTCTTCCACCTCTTTCCGTGCCGTCTCCCTCTGTCTTGCTTCCCTTCCCTGGCCCCTCGCTCCCGAAGCCTGCCCCCTCCCACCACCACCCTTTGCTTTTCTTCTCTCTGCTGTTTTCAGTCACTCCGCCTACTTTCACCCGGTTTAACTCCAGGTCCATCTCCCTCTATGTCCTCGACTGTGCCCCCCCCTCACCCTCTGGTCCTGCACCTCACCTCCTCTCTCTGTTCCTCACTCCCCCCACCATTCCTCTGTACTATGTTACGAAGAAGGGGGATGTCTTTGTGCTCGGAGGCACACTAATGTATCTGTATTTGAAATTGCTTTACATTCTTCATATTAGCGTGTGCACAGCCAGAGCCCACTTCCAATTTGCAGAGGAATTTGAAATCCTCTCCGAGTCGATGCCTAGATGGGGAGTGTGGGTGGCTAGAGGCTGTTGGACACTTGTACTTCTTTGTGCCCCACACGACAAAAACATTTATAGTCACTTTGGTGCAAATTATTCTATGGATTCAGAACGGCAGCCACATACTGAAATAGCAGCAACATAGTTGCAAAAACACTACACATTATGATTTTTTTTACGTTGCAAGTGCAACAGTTTTCCCTGACTGATGTTTGAGCAAACAGCATGGACAATCCACAAAACAAAGTGGAATCTAAAGAGCTTAAAAAAGTGTCCCTAAAAGGGCATCATTTGGGATTGTGGGTGGAGTAGGGGGTGCAGATGGGGAAAGCAAAGGGAAAGGAAAGACTGGTTTGAGTGGCCTTCCAGCAGTGCTGCACACAGTAAGCCATCGGCCCTGTTTGGTGACTAGAGTGTGGGGAAGGCGTTCCAGAGGCAGCCAGCCAATCCGAACCTGCCTATTGCTCTTAAAGGTGTGACTAGACTCATTGGTTGTCATGGGAACCTTCAACAAGGCAGTGGCCTCCTTGCAGTAAAATTTTTGGGAACATGCATTACCTTTCCTCATCTAGTCTTCAAATTTATATTCAGCCATATATGTAAGAGATTCCCTGATCTTTGATGAATGCTGCAGGAGAAATCTGTACTAAGGGCTTAGATACCAAGTCATTTATTACTAAAATTTGCATCCCATCATGCAACATGAAATGAATAGATCTTTGATTTCAGTCTCGCAAGCACTGGAAAATAAATTTAAAAAAGACTAAAGAAATACATAGTGGGAAAATGTTAGGGTTCGGCTGACAACTTTTTTCTCGGTTTAATTGTTACATTCCAATGATATGGCCATTTTGGACATTTCCCTTTATAAGTATAATTGTAAAATTGTGAACAATATTACACTGAAATACATACATACAGAGACTTATGATTCCGTGAATGAGAATTTTTGGCTGGAAACCTTTGATTGGTGTTATCTTGCCAATGCTGAACGGAGGTGACTGAGTGTGTGGCTCACACCCCGCGGGGGTCTTCAGTGTATCCACTCCAGTGGTCTTTTCCACAGCCTGTTTCCTGTACAGTTCTCTCCGTTACTCTCTCTTCACCTGCCCTTCAGCACAGCCGCTTTCTATACCTTCACTCACATTGTGTTCCTTTCCTTTAGCCCTTAAAATAGAGGGTTTGCACTAGATAAATTGTTATTAGAAAAAGTATTAACCATAATCACATGAAATTGAATTTATTATAAAAAGCTATATTCATATCCAGTCCTATTCCATCAACAGCTGAAGTACTGAAGATGTGTTCATATTATCTTTAAATTAGTTTCCTTTGCAACTTGTTAAAAAATGTAAGTTGAATCCAGTCCTTCATTTTTTCTTGTTTTTTTTGTAACTTTCAATTTCTGTGTATTTTCTTTATTGAAAAATGTTGTTGTTTTTAAGCCTTATTTAGATTATGAAGTCATGCATTGTTAATTTGTTTAACTGTATTAATTAGTTGCTCCTGAATATTATGCTAAACTGCAGCTTAATACTGACCTATCATTTTATAATGCATATTTATAAGTTGCACCCTTTGCGTCTTTCAAAAGATTTATTGATGCTGAGGTTTACTTATTTCTGATTAAAAAATTTTTATGTCAAGACAGCCACACTCGCTGTACTGAAATGGTTGCTTTATTAATATTTACAGCACAGGCATGCACCTATTATCTCTGGATGGTATCACAAGCAAGAACTGAAATTACTTCCAAAACTGCAACTCCTTATACTCAGGAAACACATACCTGCTGCGTGCAGATGTATAATAGACTAATAAGGAATATCCTTACGCAGGAACAATAATGAATTTAAACACATGTAAAACTTGGTAAACCATGGACATTTTGTCTTTTTGCTGTTTAGTCCATATACTGACGTCTTTTAAAAATTAATGTATTTTGGAATAAATTTTTAAGCGTCGATGTGGATATTAGACATTTTATTGTTTTATGTTTCAATAGATAGAACAAATGAAGAAAAAATGTGAAGCTTAGTGACTTAGAAATGTATATTTTCATGTTTAAACTGGTAGACCCAATAAAAGGAATAAAAGATCCTTGTAAATGATACTATTGGAGTTTTAAAAAATATAAATTGTTCTTTTATATTATGTTAGTTGAACTTATATATGTAGTAATTATCTTGTAATTGCATATGTAAATTACCATATTAATGTAGGTACATACAAGCATTTCCTATTTTGATAGTGGATCTGTTTCACTTTTTCCAGCAGTTATCAGAAAAATATGAAGGGAATAGAATGTGTGTATCATAGTTTTAAATTGCACTGCTAGGAATTATTTCCTTTCGACACACACAATTAAGTTATCATTAAAACGACAATGAAATATACTATGACCCTTAAAACATGAATTTTAGTTTATTAGAAAAAGAAAAATGAAATAAAGTCATTTAGAAAAATTAAGCGAAACACATAAACCTCAGAGTTTTGACATGGATAAGAAATGGCCACTGTAAGATGAAAGCACAGTGCTGTTGCTCTTAAACAGCTCCTGATCTGCCCCATGGCAGGACAGACTTCTGCTCAGCACTGGAGTGGTTCTCTATCCTCTGCCAGGGACTCACGAACACCAGCGCTTTCCACACTGCTTCATAAACAACTTTTAACTCAATGAATCATCAGTCTGTGACTCCAGATCAAGGCTGCCAAAACATAGTGATCAGTTCACTTAAAACATTTTCTGAGAAAATTACTCATAGAAGCAATTTATTATTGAGTTTAGTTTTGGGTGAAAAGGACAACGGTTCATCGGTGAAAGAAACTCACCTGTGGAATACTGTACTTATTCATTGAAATGTTACATTTTAAATGCATTTTAACTGGTATGAAAAAGAAGTGAAGAGTTTTTTTAAACTGAACTCGCATACTTTTAAAATGGTGTTTTATGGCTGTTTTTTGTGTAAGTGTTTTCAGGGCAAAAAGATGGAAGTCTATGAATGGACTGTTCATTGATTCATACGTCCTCTGACAATCTGTTTGATGTCATCGCTTACTGCTTTGTGTTTGTGGCATGTACATTTGTGTGAGATGGAGAAACTGGAAACAGACAATCAGTTTTACCTGCATCTATTCCATTTATTCCTGGATGATCATTGATAAATCACTAAACATGTTTTATTAATGGTGAAAGGTCAAGTAAGGGGTTCCAGATGGGAAAATTGCTGTCAGACATTTTGTGTAAATGCAACATTTTTTTTTCACCAATTATTTAACTTTATTTTTGCCTTAGGGTCATCTAATTGGTAATAATATCAGACCTGTGTGAGCAGTAGCCTGTGCACTAATAAAACAATTTGGTCACATTCATCAGGTAGTCTTCATCCTGAACTTTGTAACTGGTCAGTGCCAGGATAGATGTAATAATTAATCTCTGTGCTCCTTCCTCTGTCTGGACATGGTGCTGTGCAGTGATGCCCATGTACAATGCAGGTGCTGTTTGTTCACTGGTGGCGCATTCCTTGCTCTCAGTCCGCCTCTTGTTTATCCCCAAGGAGAAGCCACTTTCCCGGGTCCTTCTGGGCATCCAACTAGAGGACTTTGGCTGGGCTAGACCAGGCACAAAAGAGCCCCGGAATTCCAGCCGTCTGCGTCTAATCCCCCTGTGTCAGCTCGTGTTAACGTCGCGGCGTGAAGTCTAAGGACGCAGTGCGGCGTGGAATATTAACGACCACCGGCAGGATTCCTCTGCAAGGGCGGGCTGGGCCTGCCATGGAAGTCGGGGGTTGCAGAAGGCACAGAGGGGCGCAGAAAAAAATCAATTAATGACAAGGGGAATCGCTCTCAGATCAGGAAAGGAGGAAAGAAAAAGACTGACGCGAGACTAAATCAGCATTTCCGTTTTTATCTCATGCTGCTTTCAGGCTGGTCGGGCACACAATGGAGAGATGACATGGCTGTGTGGCTAGTTAATTATCTCACTTCCCTTGTCTGGTTACACCCTGCTCCTGTACTCCCCACCCCCCTGCAAAACCTCTACTTTATTATAAGAAATACATAACGTACAATATGGCTGTCATCTTCATTTGAAAGCTTCATCTGTACCTTACCCCTGCCCTCGAGCACCTGCACCCAAAGCTCCGGCACTGTGTTTGCTGCTGGTCATGTACATGTGTGCTGCCTTGATCAAGAACCCACACTAAATCTTCTGGGTGAGACCAGCTCTTTCGTGTGAACACTTTGTACGCTTGTCCACGTATGCCTGCAGTGATGACATGCTTCAGCTTTAGTAAAAGCCGTGGCTTTCCCCGCTACTTGCTGTGGATAGAATACAAATGTTGGGCGGATGCTCGGACTCCGTGTTGGGAGCAGGTGAAGCAAAGCCAAACTGACAGCCAGACCTTGCAAATGCCAGCTGAGGGCACACAGGGTGGTGGCCCTTTCGCTTGACGACTGTCAAGGGAGCTCGTACACTGGCAGGGTTTTTGTTTGTTGGCTGTTTGTTGGCACCGCAGAGCAGGGTCCTCATTAGAGTCACAGTGTCACCTTTCTCTGTTTTTATCCAGAAGACCTCACACCCCTCTGAGAAGAGGGGGAAGGTCCTTATGAGCAGAATCCCACTTGCGCTTTTCAAAATGTCCACTCCAGCAGTCTGTATATGTAAGCAGTCTGTATATGTAAGCATCTTGAGCACCCAGTCCATGTGAGAGTCTGTGTACACTCCTCTTATATATTTCAACACATCCTTAATTGTTTTGTCCTTTGATGCTTACCAGGGATTTACGTGGGCTGTGGCTGTAATGTTGAACTTTTACTCCGTCACTGAACGTTTAACACTCTTGATTTCCATCCCACTGATTCAGTAAAAGCTAGAGCTCTACAAAAAAGTCATTGTAGGATGCATAGTATAAACAATCTTGTTTGGGCCATCACTCCAAATATGGACCCCTATTAGTCCATATATAAAGAAATATAATGCAATGCTGAGGACTGAAAGAGGTAACATACTGTTTGTTGTGCCGAGGATGATCTAAGATTATGTAGTCGTGAATATAACTCGGCTTTCAGATTTATACTTTAGGCAAATATACAAATGGATATTTATGAAGAAGAAATTTTGTAAAGGGCTGTGCTCGGTAGTTCGGCTTCAAGAAATCTCTTGAACAGTCACGACTGCACAGACTATCTTACTGATGGAAACTGCACCACCACTGAGCCGGGGACAGAAAGGGCAGGACAATTTTGTTTCCAGGTCACCTGGATTTCATTGTGGCCTTCAAGCAGTTTAGGGGGTATAAAGAACCCACCATGCTGAGCTCTGCCCTTTGCAGGCAGCTAACTATTACATCTGGTCTATGTTTCAGACTGAAGTCCAACGCTACCTGCGCCAAAAGGTAAGAATGAAAAAAAGAGTGCAGACGAATCAGGAAGTGGGGGTAGTGGTAGGGTTGACTGTAGGGCAGAACACAGCATTTGTTGTACACCAGGAGAAGCCTGACACACTGTAAGACTATCCTTCATTGCTTCTAGTTCATCAGCTCACCCTCAATAGGCCTTTGTCCCAGATCACCACAGTAAGTGAGGAGGATCCTGCTGTAGCCACACCTGGCATTCACAGTACCTGAGGTGAATAAGAGGGTGTGTCAAAAGGAGTTGGGGTGTGACCAGATGAGGCAGGATAGGCTCTTGCTCTCAAGTTCAACTTTCTTGACTCCACCTTGCTGACCATTTCCAACAAATGATCCTTGGCTGCCTTGCTGGACAGGGAGTTGCCATGTCACTTCAGTTCTGAATGCATTTTTCCAGTAGGTGTGTAGTCCAATTAGTCATCTTTTTTTTGTATTCAGTCTGTAAAAATGGAGACTGTAAAAATGGAGTTTCTACAAATTTTGAGTACAAATTGTGGGTCAAATTGTTAAATCTATCCAATTAACATTAATATAAGAGATATGGTTTTATTACTATTTCAGTATTCTGTACATACCATAATGTTAAGTTGATGTGAGAGCAGAAGAAGCTGGAGGAGAGTATGACCTGTGTCCATTAACCTGGTTGGAAGGCTCTTTAGCTTCTGATGAATGGAGGTCTTTCAGACTTGGTCTAACCACTGTCCTCTTGGGCCTAAAATAGACCAACTAAAAAAACTCAGTTGCCCAACTTTTCAATGTAAGTTATGTATATTTTCTATAATGAGCCTTCTTGGAACAGAGTAAAAAAATTTTAATTTCCATGCTAACCTAGAACTGGTTGAGCACCATTTTGACTTTAACGTATACCATATCATTCCTATCCATGGATGGAACACAACTGAATAAAGGGTGATTCATCATTTTATTCTAGTTGATGTGATTGTTTCTTTATGCTTTTCCATGCATGCACAAAAACACAGCATTCATGGGAGTTGATCTCACAGAACACCACCTGCAAACCTCTGCTCATGTCAGTTGCACTGCAAGACCTATAAACTGATTGTGCCAAATATTGCTAAAATCACACAGAGGATATACAAGACCAGAAATGGCTCATGGAGCTGTTGTTATATGGTGCGGGTCCAGACTGTGTTTCACCTACTGTATACCTCGGGTTGAGAGCCTGACCCAAAAAACTGTATTGTATTTATTACACATTACTTGCACATTTCAGAAAAAAATATAATAATATTACCTAACAAACATACCAGTTTGTTTCAAAAGTCAGACTTTGTATATGGAAGGCACCATTTTTAATTCTCACCTAAGGTTTAATTTCAGACTGTACCCTTTTGTTAAATCAAGCATTCTGCATTGGTTTATTGTTACAAAAAAATTTTGGTACTTACTTTTGTTAACCTCTTGTCCTTGCCAGAATCACTGCAGACAAATAATAGGCGTATAGCACAGAAAGCCCTAATAGCAATACAAGACATTTCCATTTTAATTCTCTTATATTATCTCTTTCAGATGTGTACAGATGTATGTTCATTAATTTCAGTTATTTTCCAGATGCCAACTGAGTGCCCTAAACTTAGCCACGTAGATTTAGAATTTATAATACATGAGTTTGTCCTGGAAATCAGATCAAAGTTGTCTTGGAAAATGTATTATGGAAAGTAACACTTCTCAAATTCAGACAACAAGTATTATTAGTAATATTAATTTACTGCCCAAGTCATGCTTAATATTACTCTATGATAATGAAAAGTTATAATAATAAAGAAACACATTTGTATGCAGTTCATCTCCTCACAGTAACCATTTGTGTAATGATACACCCATCACTGCCTGCAGCAACTTCTCCATTCACTGACAGAAGTGGAACAACATGAATCCATTTTACCTCATGATCCTAGGTGAGATCTGTGCATCTAATGGTTCCACCATGTTCCTACCATTAATTCAGTGTTTTTTCTCTTTTCTAGGCTCTTTTAGACCTCTAAAATTTTTCAGAAAATACCTGCATTCAGATCAGTTGTTATTAGCAGACAATGTGTAGAATAAGTTACAGTAGGCCATCATAGCTCAGTAACACATAATACTCTGAAATTGCTTGTAGCTCCACTGTAAAATTAATCATTAATTAAAACGATCAAAAACTAAAATAATGTAAGTGAATGTTTGAACTAGGTAGTCCTCCTCCTTTAAGCCAAGCATGATTTTGGAATAAAGACACTTACAAAATTACCAAAAAACTTTCAACAGCACAAAAATGGTTCCATCATGAAATGGATTGCAAATTTTGGTTACATCACTTATTTGTGTTTGTGTGTATTTCTGTCCTGTATCCTAACTTCTCCTGATCGACATGGGTAAAACCATGAGAGATTCAGCTTTGCTGAATCAGTATGAGAGGTAGGATCTGAGGGGAGCTGCAGTGCCACAGTTTGAGTGTTGGCTGTAATGGCCAACAGATCACGATGATGCAGCAGTAATGCATGTCATTCATTATTATTATTATTGTTATTATTATCATCCCCTCCAATATTTTGTTTCTCTGCATAGCACATAAGGGTGTTTTCTGTAATGATGACATTGTAACTGGCTTAGGGTTAGGTGGCACTGGCTCCATGCTTTTCTTGCCGAATGCACTCTGTCCGGTGTACCCAAAAGGGGCTGCAGGCTGATTCTGACAGAATGGCTGCTGTCTCGAGTACAGGGTTGGGCTGTAACTGCTACGGTGCAGGAATGTAACCCAATTAGTCTGAATTTTGCATACAACTAAGTTCACTTTTGCATCAGTTTCAAGTTTGCAAGTTTGCTGACTTTGTTTTGTACCCACAAATCAGATCAGATCACTGAAATGCAGAGGTAGAATGATGATGGACAGAAGCGTTGAATTTTATTTACACTGACAAAAAGTGGATTATCATCTAAAGAGAGAAACAAGAAATAGGAATATGAATGAAGAATAACCAGTAGACACTTTGACTTAAACTGGACCAAGTAGATCCTCAAGAACTAGGTGAGCTTAGATACACTAAGAAAGATTCCAGAACGTTCCCCTTTTAAATGATGTGCAACTGCTCTGTTGAGAAGCAGTAAGGTCTAAGTGAGGAGGTGACCCCAAAGTTTACACAGGGCACACCTCTTGGGACTAATACCATCAGTAGAATTTATCATAAAATCTGTGCTTGTAATCATCTTATGAATGAGGCATGTGCTTAAATATTCAAATATTTTGTTCCAATATGTCCCTCCATATCAAGGCTATCACCTGATATCAATGAGTGCTTGTCTGTTGCATGATGGCAGTGGCCCAAAGCACATTTTGTGAACATAGAGCGTGAAGCCGGGTAAAATTTAGATTTGTTGGCAGTTCATTGCCAGGCAGTTCCCCATACACACACAAGTATGGGAAATTAGATTTACCAATTAACCTGAAACACATGTGTTAGCACTGAGGAATGAAACCTGAGCATCTAGAGAAGATACATGCAGTGTAGTGGTCAGCTGTGTTACTGTTGGACTTGAAGGACCCAGGTTTGAATACCACTCCCTGGCATAGTAACCTTGAGCAAAATACCATGATTTGATCTACCAAAAATTTGCAAGCCGCAGAAATGGTTGAATCATAATAAGAAGTTTAACTTTTAAGTAGGAGAAAAGCATCATGTGGATAAATATAATATTAAAATGTCTACTAAGTGAATAAATGTAAATGGACAGGGCAAGCAAACTCTTCACAGTAAACTAACAAAATTTGAGTGCAAGTCAAAACTTACAGCACAGGAGCTGTAAGATATCACTGCCTGCATCTTTTTAAAAATTTAAAAACATTGTTAATTGGAGTGATTTATTTCAAGTCCATCAATGAATTAAACAGAATTTTTTTTACCCTTATTGAGTAACTTTGGCATGAGGCACTTTTTATGTCCAGTATATTTTTAATTATACATTTAGGTTTCAAGGATTGTGTGAGCATTAAAGGTAATGTCACACATTTCCTTATTTCTAAGATACTACAGCAAAGGTGCTCCTTTAATTTTTATTACCTTTAAGTTGCACAGCAGCCTTTTTGATTCTGAAAAAGATCTGATCTTCTTATAAAGATCAATGCTTCACTCAAATACTTCACAAATTCTTATGGAACTTGAACCCATAGATTTTGGATTACAGATCTGTAGCAAGTACCGTGCTGCCTTCAGCCTCGCGTCACCTGCACAGTATAAACCATCCTCTTTCGAAATACTATCATTTGGATCCTAAATATCTTCCTCTTATTAGCTGATTAGTGTCAGTTATTAGTGTGGCCATTTATAGCATCTTATTATGCTGCATGTTTTTATATTTTATTAAAAAGATGCATCAGGTGGTTCCTTCTGAAGTGCACTGAAGATTTTCTCAAAGATTTTTTAAGTAAAAGGTGGAGTTAATCTTTGTAAACAGGGAAGTAGTCCAAGGAGATGGCACATGGACTGAAGGATATAAGTCATTAGAAGCAGCCAAATGGAGGAAGGGTGATGATCCTTCAGGCCAGGGTGTTGGTTGAATGTGTGGAGAGGGACTAGGAGAGGGTCAGGGTGTCCTGGTTGCCATTGCTCTCAAGAGAGAAATGGCCAAGACCTTCACTGCCCTGAACACGACATCAATTAATCCATCTTGTGAACATAGCCCCTGTTGTTGGGACCTACAAGGATCACAGTGCCTTCAGCCACTGCCATCGTTGCCTTGTTTTTTCCTTCATTGTGGGCCACAATAGCTGTCGCTTTGTCAGCTTGTATTGATGGAATCTGAAAATAAGCAGATTTGCGACGGATATTCATGGTGGGTATGGGACAATGGGAAGCCATGCCGCAAGGTTCAAAACAAATGCTCCTTTTATTTTGTGAGGCCGTCGGGAGGGCTTAGGGTTTTGATCATTGAGACGATGACAATGTCAGCACTGTGCCCTCTCCCCCACCCAAGCTCCTCCCAGGCCACAAGCTGCGCCAGGCGCCGCAGAGCCACTCAGCACTTGGTCTGTCTGAACACCAAGGTTAAGACCTTCTGCACTCCCTCATTCTACATTCAAGGTCAAGCACACACTGTACTGGTTAAAGGAAGGAAATGCAGCAAATACAGTTGGCTTTGCTGTAAAGCTTATTATCTTCATTCTGATTAAAATGTTGCTGCGTCATGGATGACAAAGAAACAGTTGTACTCAGAGACACACAAGTTTGGAGAATTTGACTTTACCTGGAGTTTCATTTAGCACCCATTCTTCAACTAATGAGCCATTTCTTTCTATTTAAGAGGACTGAGTTTGGATTTTGTGCATCACCCAACAGCTGATTGGAACTAGACATTTACATTTATTAATTTAGTGGAAACTTTTCTTCAAAGTGACATAATAATTATTATGCAGTATTTAATGGACACCTTTGACCAAGGAGACTTACAGTTTTATCCATCCATTATTGGTAATCCTGAGTGGGGTCACAGTGGTCTGGGACCTATCCTGGAATCGCTGGGCACTATATCNGTGGAAACTTTTCTTCAAAGTGACATAATAATTATTATGCAGTATTTAATGGACACCTTTGACCAAGGAGACTTACGGTTTTATCCATCCATTATTGGTAATCCTGAGTGGGGTCACAGTGGTCTGGGACCTATCCTGGAATCGCTGGGCACTATATTACGATAGTACCAGCCCATTGCAGGGGGGCCACACATCCATGTGCACACTACAGGCAATTTTACATTGACCACATAATCTGAAGTGTAAGTATTTGGACTGTGGGGGGAACTGGAGCACCCAGAGGAACCCAGTGGAAAGAATATGCAGCCTTATCTGGTTCTGAATGCACATCTGAAGAGCTGAGGTACTGTGAGGCACCAGTGCTACCTGCTGAGTCACACACTTACAGCGTCACATTACAGTAAACTTCCTGTAGTCATTCTCACATTTATAGATCAGTGGAATTTAACAGGTTGTCTCTCATACACAAACACCCACAAACACTCCAGGCAATTTAGACCCACTCGCTCACTTGAAACACAATCTTTAGACTGTGGGAGGAAATCAGGGCCCATGGATGAAACCCAGGCTTTGTTAAGTGTACAGTACATATTTACTAAGAAAGAGCTCAACAGCACAGACTAGGCAGATAGTATTGTAATATAATTAGTGAAGTTAAATTGCCAGGTTATGCTATATTATAATGATTAATGTTAACTATTGATGTAATTGTGTCCTTTTCAATGATATTTGGTGATTTTTTTTTTTTGATTTCAGAAACACATAACTTTTACCATTAAAACTAGCTCTAAAGACATGCTGTATCTTAAAGTTACGAGAGTTTCTGTTGCAGACAATGCACCACCTTCGGATGCTGGGAGAAGAGTGTCGTGCACTCTCTTCATTGAAAGTTTTTTAAGCAATTCCTCATGCCAGTGCTCATGCCAACTCTACCCAGAGGCCCCTCACTGCAATTCCAACAGCCAATGCCAAGTTGTCATGGCTAACGCCTTTGTCAAGCAAATGTACTCCCATGATCTGAAGGAACTTGACTTCATTAGGGCCTGATGTGAAAGTTAAGTAGCATTCCTTTCCCAGCAGTGTGTGAGGTGATGACGGAGGTGGACATACAGCAGCTGTGTTAAGTGTACGCTAGAGTGCACGTGTTGTGTTTGGCTCACCACCAGGTCCTTAGTCCAGAGCCGTTAAGGAGGTGCAAACGACATCACAGAACGCCAGCAGTTCTCAATAAATATTTACGAATAATAAAAATCAGCATTAATGGCTGTAAACATGGTTATGGCTGGGGTCCAACAGTCCCAGGGCAAGAGGCAGAATGAAAACAGTGCGGAGCAGACCTCTTCGGTGGCCTCCAGACAACTTGATCACCTCATTGTTCACGCTCAGGACTGTGCCAGGTCACTGTTGATGCAATGTATACAGGGGTGTTTTTTAAATACTTTGTAAGGACTTTGGGCTGTGATCTAAGTGCTGAAGCCCCTATAAGTTTTACATCCCATTTTATACACAGTAGCACCTGAAAGGCCTTTCAGGTGAATTACTGTCCAAATAATTACCTCAATTAAGGTTTGACTGAAAAACAATGCACCCTGCAGGGCACACCGACCCCTTTCTCACAGCATCATGGCTGTCAGTGTGTGTGAAAGATCATGTTTTCATTTCAGTTATAAATTTTAAGCCAGAGAGCCGTACTCAAAGCCAGCCTGGTCTGTAGATCCTCCTTGGGAGGGCAGTTCAGTGGAGCACTAGGTGGGGTCAAGGTATGAGCAGTGTGTGGATAAGAACATATGGTCAGAATAAGGAATGTGAACCTCACCTTTGTCCACTGCACACGGAGAGAAGTCAGCTTCTCCCAGAGCCTAACTGACACTCACTCTAAACATAGTCTTCGCAACACTGTCTATATTAAGGGGAGATATGTACAGCCGGAGGGCAGCTACAAAACCAGCCTCAGTCGGGACACCACAGACATCTCCCTCAGGTTGGGTTTGCTTGGAAGTGTCAGTGGTTTGAGAAGTGTACAAGACCGCTCTTCGTTACATCTTCAGGTAAACAGCATTCTGTGCAGCCTGACTGGCAGTGTAGACACCAACTACACATAGAGCACAACCTTTGTTCTACCTAAAGTCTTGTGATACCCCCCCCCCAGATGAAAATACAGTGCTTTTAAAGACATCACTGAAACACAGTGGATTCAAATACAGTGAACAGTACTGTATCTGTCTGTCGTCAGTGTTCCTACACTGTTGCAGGTGAGCGGCTGAACCAAGAACAGGTAGTTATCCATTTGTTAACATAAGTGTAAGTGCAAGACCTGGTTGTGCACAGGATAATGTGACCACAGAAGTTTTTTGGGGGCAGAACAAGTCGCCCAAAATCATAGTATAATGTGTAGTATACAAAAATGTTGGGAGCTGTCCCTTTAAAACTATGAAAAAAGAGCTATTCCCAAATACACTTTCAAAATGGAAGGGAGGCAGCTAGCAATGAGAGACAGAGAAAAAGAAAAGAAAAGAGAAAAATCATTCCCAGCCCCCCACTACAGAGCTGTTAAGTTGCCATTATTCATGATGTAATATTCAGGGTGTCAGTTTTCTAGCAGCGCTGTGTAGCCAGGGAGTCTTGTTGCTAGGAGAGGATCAGTGCAAGTCCCTCTCATTGGCTACGAGCACCTTGTTGGTCCTCCAATAAGACTCTGTAAAGCAGTAGTACGGAGCCAGTAATCCAGACACAATTAACATGTTAGCCGTGTTTGGAGCTGGAGTGCATGAAAGCCACATTTATGGAAAGGTTGAGATAGTATATATATAATAATGTGCAGTCTTTGTGTGTGCGTTGGTGTGCCTGATGCATTAAAACTGCATTGCTTTCAAAAGCCTTAATTGCACCTATATAATATATCTTTTATTCATTTAGTAGGATATTTATAGGCCACTGTTAGTCTTCCACTTGAATCCTGAATGTTACACAACATTAGACCGGCTCACATCCCACATATACGTGCATATCATAGCTAATAATGTTCTCATTTTAATTTTGTGTTTCATTCACTCTCAGAGGATTAAAAACATCAGTTAAAATGTACAGAAACTATTTAACACAAGAATAACTGGAGACTGAAGGAGAACATTAGATACAGGCCAGTGTAAATATTTTTCCTAAACTAGGCCAAAAGGCCCTCAATCCACTTTCAAGCCGAGCAGAGTGACCTGGGGTTCATTATCATGCCCTGTCCTTGACCTAGTACAGCCACCAGACTGCTGGCCTTTCACCTATCTTATCCTGAGGTCATTGAGCTTTTGACTTGGCTGTGTGAAGTGTGTCACTTGTCTGCTGTGGGAATGCAGGGAAAGAGCTGTTACAGACCTCCCAGCCCCTCATGATTGAGGACTGTCTGGACTCCCTCAGCTGTGTGGGCCGTAATGGAGACATCTTTTTGAAATACGTCCAGTCCTCACATAATGGGGTTAATATGTTCTGTGAAATCAGGCCTGTAGGCTCAATTTCCATTCTGAGGGGGTCAAATTATCATCATTTTTATGGGAAAAAATGTAAATTAAAATAAATGTTATATTTTCATTCATTCATTCATTCATTTGTTTCTTTGTTCCTTTGTTCATTCATTCATTACTATTATCTGCTTCATCAGTACAGGGTCAGTGATGTCCAGGTAAAATGAATGTGAAACAGAGTAAACCTGGGACTTTTGATATTTTGGCTCCTGGATGTTTATGATATAAGGAAATAAAAATTCACAAGATTACTGTCTATATCACTGTTCTAAGTGTATGGACATACCCTTCTAGAGGTACTGTGTAGTGTTACTAACATTTTTTTTTGTTTATAAAGTCACAGCAACTTCGAGGCAGAAATGGTACAAAGAGAAATTGTAAATACTTTCATGCACATAAAACTAGGACAAATGAGAGCAGTGAATACACTTTTGCAAGCATTTGTGCTTGCAAATAAAGTCGTAATTTTCTGACTAAGGAAGAACAAGTACTGTTGAAATTTTTTTAGCATTAGTGTAACTCATTGTAACATGAGTTTGAAGACTTGGAAGGGTATCTGTCATGGAAGGGTATTCATGTTATTAATGTTGTTTATTTAAATATTTCTGTGAATTGTTAAAAATTATTCCTAAAAGTTAATCTTAAAAGAGAGCAGACAGTACAATTGTTTGTGCTGCCACAGGGGACTGAAAGTGCCTGGATTTTAATCCCTTCTTACCTTTGTATGTACTCTGAGTTAACTGAATAAAATGAACCAGTTGTATTAGGGCAAAAAATAATTGCAAGTAGCCTAATACTGTAATTTGCTTTGAAAATCATCAACCAGAATTAATAATAATGTTGAATTTGATATTTGAGTTTCGATTTATCTTTAATTGGTGGTTGTGATTTGTTGAGATTTTCACTGTGATAGGAGGCAGAAATCAGGACGTATATAGCTGGGCAGCATATAAATATACTGAAGAAAAATAGTCAAACTGACACCACTGAGGGGTAAAAACCTTTTTGTTTGAGACTCAGTGCATAGAAAGTTATTGAATATTTTTTTTATGTCTGTGTGAGTGTGTGAATGTATCTAGGAGGATGGCACTGTCTTTGTACAATGATTTAGCTGTAAGTAATAATTAACACGATGCTTTATGATATTTTGGAGGGAGAGCTGGACACCAGTAGTCCTGTTTGAATGTGTGATGTGAGTGTTAGTTTGTATAAAGTTTAGGTGGAGGGCATGTCGTCTTGTACTCACGTTGCCTGTGCACCTCCCAGGGCCTGATTTTTCCCCACGTGTTTCATCTATTCCAGTTACATTTGCTGAATGATACGTAACAAAGGGTTTGTCTTGCTTTATTATTCCTATTGAATACTGAATTCCGTGTTTGTGATGCAACAGTATTCAGCCAGACAAAGAACATTATATGAACTGCATTCATCAGTATTTATTTAATTTATTTCGTATAGAAGTATATTTTCCAAGTTAAATTGGAAATTCTATTAATTGTTAATTTTTTTTTAAATGCTGAACTTTTTACAAATGCGTGCAAACTGCTGCCCCCCAGTGGATCATATGATATGAAGTTTATTTTCAGAATTTCACACAAAAAAAGAAAGAAAAAAATGAATCTTGGACTCATTTATCCCAGTGCAGCTCTGTGAAAACTTAATGCATAGATTTTTAGGTTATGATTTTAGTTGTTTTTTTTTTCTACAGTGGTCATACAAGTCTTCAAGTTAATGAAATATTTATCTGTTCAGAAACTTTTGGTGCTCTGTTTTTATTATACTCGTTAATTAAATAATATTTGTTATATTCAAGTTAAGAAAGATGATTTAAAAAACTGTATTGTTTCTAATGTTGCTGTCATTTTTAATTCTTAGCAAGCCAAGGGTAAAACAGAAAACACTGTGTTAGTGTAAGAGAGCAGGAAGAGATTAGTGGCAGTGGTGGGTGGAGGGGGAGGCTAAGGGAAGCAGGGACGGTAGTGTGCTGGTGGGAGGGGGGTGGTGGTGCGGAGGTCCTACAGTTCATGGGGCCCCAGGTTAGCAGTTGTAT
The DNA here is from genome assembly GCA_900497675.1 of Arapaima gigas. NCBI lineage: Eukaryota > Metazoa > Chordata > Actinopteri > Osteoglossiformes > Osteoglossidae > Arapaima > Arapaima gigas. The sequence continues at coordinate 250,259 of UFQX01000408.1, read as the reverse complement.
AAACAAGAGTAAAATTGTGAGCAAGGTAAGTCCCTTCTGAAATGACTCTGAGCCAAAAAATTCTCATCCACAATAAAGTAAGCTCCCTTGGAGTAAAAATTAAAACATGAACAGATCTTTACAGGGAACACAAGCAGAAGGTGATTCAAAAATCTATGTCAGAATCAATAAAAGTTTAATAATATAGTTTAATCCTTCAGTTTATTCTTTCAGGCCATGTAAAACACCAACTAAAGCTATAATAAATTAAACATTTTTTGTAGGACGCTATTCTAATACAAGGTACAGTCTCAGGGATCCTCTATACTGGAAACATGGAGGGGGAGGCAGGGAACAGGAAAACAGAATATTAGTTTATTCTATTATCTTTTATTAACATTAATCAACATTAAAGGTAAATCTACATTGAAATGACTGAAAATAAAAAATACATAATGACCACAACCATTTATCTAGACACGCAAGACAGTGCCACATTACTTCACACATTACTTCAGGCACTGTGGGAGAAAAAAGATTAGTGTAGTACAGAAAAGGCTGAGAACTGCAGAAAACAGTGAAAGAGTTTCACTTGACAATCCCAAATATATCTTACTGGCCACAAGGAAATGACTGATTCATCATATAAACATATCTGTCAGAAAATGGTTACATAACCTTAACTTCCAAAAAAGCACAATAGATGTACCTCTGTTTACTCCCCCTTCTTCCTTCTTTCCCCTGAGTGTGTTTTACTGGTCGTAGAAAATGGAGGTGCAGGCCATTTTTGCCTTGCAACTAACATTGAAAAAATGCAAATATGAAGAAAATGCAATTAAATTAATTGAAGCATATATTCAGAATATTAATATATATCTTTAAAAATTCTTAATTTGGATATCTGCAAAACAAGAATCAGGCTTATTTCTGTATTTATACTGTATATGTATGTCTCCATATGAAGGTCTGTGAATACTTCTAAGCATATGTATATGTGTGTATGACAAACAAGCTGGTTCATAGGACAAGAGCAGGCAGGATGCAGGATCTCTTTTTGATCAATGCTTTACTTGCTACTTAGCAGTCATGGAAAGAAGGGAATCGGAACAAGAGGCAGGGGTTCAGACTCTGGAACATGGAATCCCTAATCCTTTTCTGTCTGTCACTCTCATCACGCCCCATGATAGGACAGGTTTTTTTCTCTCTGCTCTGGACAGAATGGGGGGTTAAGTAAGGTGTAAGGACCACTGGATGACAGCCTAGCCTGATGTGTCAGCATCAGTGGGTGGTGTGGCATGTAGCATGTGTACGTATACATGTATGCATTTATGTACATTCATATATGTATGTACATACATACATGATCGTTATAGTCTTTATATTCTCTTCTACGCCTCCTGTTATTTTGCTGGCCCTGTATGGCACATGTACGTAAGGGTGTATTGCATGTGTGCGAGATAGAAAAGGTTGTGTCTTCTGGCTTTACCTCTCAAATGGAAGCCTAGATTGTTAGCAGTGATAACAGGTCGTACACATCTCTGAGTCACTGACCTGTCACTGCAGCAACAATAGCTCTTTGTCTCCCTAGCACAGGGACATGTTTCAGAAGAGGTGGAATTGCAGGTGTCAGGGGGTCAAGTCTACACAAGGAACTGGACATTTTTTGGATTTTTTATAAAAGCTCACACTGCTGATCTGTCCTGTCTTCAAAAATTATTTGATTTTCGGTCTGTCTGACATTTCTCTCATTTTCAGTAGGTGTAATCTGTCACACTTTCATTCTGTACTGCCAGTAATAATGATTTTTTTACAGTTATACCAATGATTAAATAATGATGCCTTTTGTGTGAACTAACTGGTTGAAATGTCCACAATATGACCGTGTTATTTCAGATTTTCAGATGCAAATCTAAGCCCTCTGGATGGGTTTATATTGATGTGGTTTACCTTGAGTTGTTCTGCAATATTTGATCAGTAGCAATATCAAATGAGCATGGTTTCTTTGTCTTTTGTTCTCCTCTAAACCCCTCCCTTCATGCAAGTGAGCGTGTGCAGGAAGCAAAGCAGATGAAGCAAAGGCAGTGGCTGGGTTCCAAAACTTAGACGAATCCTCATATCTTTGCCATGCCTTTTTTCTTTGATTGTTCAGCCTGATGGGAGGACAGAAGATACCAAGCACACTGAAGAAAATGGAATGTACTATTCAATTAGATATCATTGTACAAAAATTGTACTCCATCTTCTAGAGTTTTTTTCAAAGGAATGTAGGAAATTTTCCTTTCACATTTCTCCAGTCCAACTAGACTCAGATGTTAAAAATAAGGGGTTTAAATGTTTCACTGTGGGCCTTTCTCACTTTGCACCACTAAGATTTAAATGTATGAGTATATTTTACTTATACGAAGGTGTATCAAATAATGTTTCTGTCTGTACCTCTGTCCATCTGTCTGCCTGCCAGTCAAGCATTTATTGAAGCATTTATTGATTGTATTTTTTGTATTAGTGCTACAAACATTCTTCAAGTCTCATTATAGTTGTAAGTCAAAGAATTTTTTCAATATATATGATGCATTTTATGGTAAATTTGAGTTGTGTGCAAATAAAAGGTGTGAGGGTCAGCATAGTGGCACAACAGATAGTTCTGCTGCATATCACCTGTACTGTTTCAGCATACTTTTCAAATCTGACTCACTCAGTATGGACTTTGCAAAGGGGTTTCCACTCAGTGCTTCCCATAGTACAAAAAGATGTATTTTAGGTTGATTGATGATTCTAAACTGCCCCATAGTGTATGGAAGTGTGCATGTTTTGGACTGGCATCCCATGCAAGGTGTACCCATTTTAACCTTGGTTTTTGCATAGTGCACATTAAGCTTCTTAAATTCTGTCAGTTTATTTACAAATCTAGTAATATTGTGACATCAACACTTTTTGTGTGTTATTGTATTGTCCGACAACCTATTGGTGCAAAGACATGGAAATATATCAAAAGGAAGCCACTGCTACTAAGGTAGTATCAAAGGCCATATTGTCTTTTGTGTTGTTCTATGTCCCAAAAATGTCTAACACTGAAGTTGTCTAATTTTTCCATGGTTCTCTGGAACTGACTGACTGCTGTAAAGATGGCTGACTTCTTTTTTTTAGACTTTCAAGCAGCATTTTGTCACAGCAACATACTGATAGAGATAGCACACAAAGGTTGCATGTCCATTTACATAGAGCAAGGGGTGAGGGTCAGATGGTTACAGTGGATCACAGATATGATCATTTTTCTAATTAGTTCCAGAAAGGTGTCCATACATTCCAAAATGCACTGAATTACTGGACAGGTCAAAATTTAACTTTCTGAGTGGGAGAAAATGACACACTTCAGACATCCACATATCTAGAGAGGGAACTATGTGTATAATAAAGCATTAAAATACATTTCAAGAAGAAGAAGGTTGACTTCAATTCGACATATACCTCCCACTTCTTTCTCAATGTTCTGGCTGTCACCAAAACATGATTCACCACTGAAAATTCAGGTATGCCTGCAATTTTCATTCCTCCAACTATTCCTTCTACAGCATACAAAAAGGATGGAGAGAAGAGGTCTGCTTGTCTCTCGCCAGTGGAAATATCTGATTCTTCCCTTCCACATCTTTGTCCTCATTTGAAATCACCCTTGTCTCTATTACTACACTGTCAGTAGTCTCTGTTATTGTCCTCTAAAGCCATCTTGGCTCCTATGGTTGTTTCTTGAATGACCTCAACATTTTGTCAAGTTCACGCCCAATGTGCAAAGCTCCACTGATTCTTCTGGGTAACTTTAACTTACCATCAAGATACTCAGACCACTAGCCTTTTGTCACTTCTACCGACCTCTGTGTATCCTAGTCCTCTGTCACTGTGTCACATAAGACCAGCAACCAGCTCAACCTTGTCTTTTCCATGGATAGTTGCTTTCCTCTGTTTCTTTGGTCCATTTTTAAAAGAAAATTCATTGTCTTCTCCATACTTCCATCACCACTCCTGCTCCACCTTACTCCTCTGCACCTCCTGCCATGTTCTGCTGTAGCTTAAAATCCCTCCCATCCTCTTCCCTCTTCTCTGCTGTCCTAACCTCCCTCCCACATGCTGCCTTTAACTTCCAGACCATGGTTATTAAGTATACTGAGTCCTAAGAGAACCAAACTCTGTGCTGTTGAAGGAAAATGGAAGATATCTAGAAGTCTCACAACCTTAACAAGTCATTAGTAGTTTCCTCCGCAAAAATACATTTCTTTCTCCACCCTCACTGATGACAGTTTTGCCTCATTTTATATAGCTAAAGTTGATTCTATCACCATCATTACATTTCAACAGATTCTTGACATCCACTTTCCCACCCATGTCAGGAATACCTCTTTCCCTGCATTCTGACACCTTTTGGAAAATGAAATCTCTAACCTCCAGTCCTCACACTGAGCCACCACTCCTCCCTTGATCTCATCCCTCCCTATCTATTACAGTCCTGTTCCACTATAACTTTTATTTTTCCATCTTTAATTCATCTGTCTCAGATGATTATTTCCCACCTGCTTATAAACCTTCCCACACTCACCTCTGGGCCCAAACTCAATTCAGAATTACAGGTCAGTCTCTCTTCACCCTTTCCTTTCCAAAAGAAAGCCAACTATCACAGATTTATAGCTTCACACCTTAGTTTGCCTCTCAGACATCACTGCTTAGATGACTGACCTCCATCAGTATCATCAATAGCTTGGTCTTTCCAAGTCTGAGATCCTCCATCACCCAGCAGACCCATGTTTGTGACTCTGTAAAACTGGCAAATTTGTTCATTTCATTTACTTCATTGGTCCAAAGCCTTCTCTTCAATTGAAAGTAACAATTAGCTCAAGTTTCTGCTCAATCGTGAAAAAACTTCTTGTATAATATTTGCAGGATTTGCATACAATTTACAGTACATAGGTCCTGATCTAAGCCGTGGTAAAATCCCTTCTGGATTATTGCAACTTCCTCATCTCTGATCTTTCAGGCTTGGCCAAAAAAACTTCCTCCAGAATGCTCATGTTGTCTTTAATATACCAGAGTTTCTCTGTTTCTCCCGTTCTTCTTTCCATTGGTATCTTATGGCTTCCAATATCAAGTTCAAGATTCTACTTGTGACCTGTAAGATAGTCAAAAGATCTGCAGTCTGATATGTACAAGACTCTATAATCTTCTTTATTCCCAGCACAGCACAATGCTCCTTTATTTCTGGCTGGTAACATTTACAAAAGGTCCAAAATTGAACATTGATAGGTTCTCAGTTTTGGCTCCAATGTGATGGAATAAGCTCCATTTCTCCCACAGATCTGCTGAATCACTTTCAGCACACAAGAATTGCCTCAGAAGGTGTCTCTTTAAGGCTCACTTCTCTCCCAAAACAGATCCATAAATTTATATCTCACATCTGTTACAGTCACCACCTTTTGTATTTCCTTCAAATTCAATTCTACAGACAGCTACTTGTGTACTGTGCACTAGCAAAAGGGTAGCATCAAACAAACTAATTATGCTTCTGTGTGTCTGCATCTAAAGCTCTTTGCCTGCTGAGCAAAACATTTTTGTGTACTCCAAATTATGCATTGCTTTGCACAAAAGCATATGTTAAATGAACAAATGTAAATGGATGTGGTAATGCTTCCAACAGTGAGAAAGCATTGTGTGTTCTTCATCTCCTACAATACTGAAATTGTCAGGGGGACAGTGTGTGAAGGTGTTTCTGCTCCCATGTCACAGAGGAAGATAGGATCTATGGCGCTAAGAAAGGGTGCAAAAAAATGTATATATCAACACAATCCATGCACTATTGCACAGAGCAGGCTGAGGTGCTGCTGGGAAGGTATATTCAACAAGGAAGGAGGTCAAAGTGAGCACTGGCCTCACAATCCAGAGCTCCTGCTTTGAAGGTCTATACTGGTTCCTCCCATTATAGGTAACCTGCTGTCAAAGACAGCAGAAGATGCTATATAACAAAGAGGTCAAACCACTGAGTAGTCAAGGATATTTGCAGAAGACCTATAAATGGACATATATTTTTAGGTATACATTAAAGTGGTTATCAGTGGCCATGTCATGCTATAAAGTTATGGAATGTTAGTCTCATTAACAGGTTTTAGGTACAACAGTGACCTCTAGTTGACGTTTCTTTGCCTAAATAACTAATTTCATCCTGAAGAGGTCTCCGTGGCATTGCCCAGGCAACTGAAAGTATGGGTCACTTGCCAAAATTCCACCCCAGTGCCATTAGAACCTGGTCAACACCTAAAGGAAGTGTTAAGTTGCAGTCATTGCCACGAAAGGTGGCATAGTCAAGCCTCGGATTTCACACTGATTCCACTCCAAGAAAATAACAATACGGATGCCAGTTTTGGCTCAGTCTGGTTTTATTCATCTCTTTAGCTATAAAGCACAGTCTCTGTCTGTTTGTTTGTCTGTTTGTTCTTTATGCATGGCTTTGTTTTTCAAGCCAGACACTTAAAATTTGTCACATGTACTTCTTACACCAAGTTAGTTTTTGTGTAGCGAAGTTTAAACGCTATTGAACTCGAAAAAGCCTAGTTAGTATTTTGAAAAATTACAATTTGGGCTCTCTGACAAAGTTCAAACAGGTGGGAGTAATGATGTCATATGCAGCATATAGTAACATCATGCGCAGAGTCTGTCATCACATGGACGAATTTTTGACCACACACTGACATCTTCCTCTCAAGCTGCCACCTACACTGTAACGTTCATAAACTCACACACAATGCTGATGAATTTTTCTGCTCTATTATTACTTTTCACCTTTCCTCCACTATACCTTTTTGAAAAGAGTAATGGTAAGTGACACAACTAGTACTACAAGTGACAGATTTCATCAAAATTTATAACAAAAAGAAAAGTGGAAAGGGAGAAAATACTTTTTTGTGGCACTGGACCTGTAGCTGCTACTGAGTTGGATAAGGGGTGTAGGGGCTGTACCTCTATTAAGCATAAAGTTGGCTTCCTGCTCATGTTGTTTAGATATATTCTGATGTTGTTGTGGCCACCTGAGTCCAGACCCTGCAGTAAATACTTCACTGTGTTTGTTGTGCTGAGCATACAGCTACACTCTGCTGTGCTGCATTCTTCAGTTGCAGGGCATATGTCTACCAAGGACAGGGAAAACCAGCCATTAGGACAGCTCGGCAGAGCAGTGTGCTTTACACGCTGCACCCTGTATACACGCAGGGCGATGTTTCGTAACATATAGCAGCTTACCAGAATAAAACTAAGGGAATCATACAGCAGCTTCCACATTGGTGCAGCTGCCACGTGGCCCACCTGTAACACATGCAGGAATCCACTTCACCACTGTGCACTCTGAGAGTGCCCCCCAATAGGGAGAAATCACTTGTACATGCCACATGCACACAAACTCTAGCAGATGTATCTTTTGAAGGACAGACATTCACAAATGCACATTCCTGCAGAGGATGCACACGTGATGAGAATCAAGAAGGTTAACAAGGAAGAGGTACTGTTCATTGCTGCACACTGTGACCATGAGACAGGTCTACCTACAATTTGTGTAAATGTTGGTGTAATCTTTGTGTATTGTTGTCGAATGTTGTGTAATTTCCCCGTTGACATGAAGTACTCCAGGTGCACTCTAGAGCAACGTGAATATGGTTGAGGGTTTGGACTTTGAGGAAGGGTGAGGCCAGCCAATTGCCATGTGACTGTGGGTGGGTCAGGGCAGTGGGTCAGTTGCCCAACCAGGCAGCTTGTACATGGTTCCAGCTGTCAGGGTTGCCACTGCAGCACAAAAACTGTTCCACTCACCTAAGTGGAGGTTAAGTGGAGGATCAGAATGATATTTAGATAACAGTCCTGCATATTGATCCAAACTGAAATTACTTTTAATATTTCATTTCACCTGTACAAAATCATTATCAAACGTGCATAATAATTTCTCATGCTTTAACTTAAACTGACTGGCTATATTTGGGTCCTAACCCTTAACATTAATAAAAGTACAGGAACTGCAGTCAACAGTCACTAAAGGAGAAGGTGTTTCAGTCATTCCACTGCAGAAGTTACAAGTGCCCTACCATAAACAGTACTCCCCACCACACTGAAGTTCCTGCTCTCTTTTGCATGAACATTAAATTGCTAGGACAGCATTACAATTAGTACTTCAAAGGGGTGAACAACAACACACTTTTACATGGTAAACATCAATTCAAATGTAGTTTGTCATATATACACACAATCACAGAGGGAGTGCTGACAGGAGGTGGAAGGGGTTGTTAAAATTGCGCTTTTTACACATGCATGAAAGCATGCAATACAGTCAAACAAACAGCGGAGGTTGATATTGCTCATGCACCCTCATGTTTCACTGTCCTCTCATACTGGTGATGGATTTGATTTTGCTCCTGTTTACCTTACTTTGGTTGGTTGCTGCAACCACCTGAAAGTGATACCTGCCAGTTCTTTGTACTGTATAAATGACATCATTTAACTTGCTGTGCTGTGGCACCCACCATGACACAAAAACACCATGTACTGAAAAGCTGAGAAACTGCAGTGCAGTAGATGCAAACTCTTGCCTGGATCCAAAAGGGGGAGCTGGGGAGCAAGTTCTGGATCAGGGGGATCATTCCTGGACTCCACTATGGAGACACTCGGTGCTACCATTGTCACTCTACTCTGCCTGCAGTAAAATAATATACCACCAAAGAGCAGCAGAGTAGCAAGAAACAAGAATACAGTAATCCTGAAATCCAATAGTTGCCCACTGTAAGCAAGGATTGGTTTATGTATGAGGGCTGTTAATAGGGGTAACAGTTATGGTGTGTGGTGATGAAATGAGCAGAAGACATACAAAAGCATGCAGGATAAGAAGACAAAAACCATTTGTGACAATTGATTAGTGGGACATGTGGACACAAACTCTGAAGTTCTGGTTTTGTTTCTTTTCATGTAGATTTGGGGAGGTGTCAGAGAAAAGTGGATCTGAAGTGGTCCCTGATCTCCATCTCTCACTTGAGGGGAAGTCCTCTCACTGTATACAGAAGGGGCTTAAATAGGGCTATCGTGGTTACTGGATGTTTGTTGAGTGTTTAGGCATATGTTTTAGGGATCACTTGGTGATGAGCAGTGGTATGCTGGTGGACACTAGTTGATGGCCACCCCTCCAGCACAGAGACTACTACCCCACTGGGAGAGGAAGCTGGGGACAACCAGGGAAGACCCTGGTTAGTGGACCAAGTGAAACTTAAAGGTGTGCAGGGCTAAAAACCAAACATTGGTGATTTTCATCGTATATAGCCTATGGATGGAATGTGGTTGGTACAGAGGTAGAACTTCCCACAAGGTAATATTGGACCATTAGAACTGCCCATTTGATAGCCAAGCATTCTTTTTCTGTGGCACTGTAGCAACATTCATTCTCTGAGGGACAATTTCCAGCTAATGAATCAAACTGCTAGTTTATAAAATAAAGGGGAGAGAGAAGTTAGGGTAGGTCAAGACAGACCCACCATAAAAACATTCTGTGATGATATGAAAAGTAGTCTGGCACTGCTCCATTCATTGGACTGGATTGCTTCAACTTCCTTTGTGGGTGAAGCCTGACAGTGGTGTAGACATCTAGAGAGAGAAATTAGGGATAAAGCACTGGCAACAACTGGCAAGGCTATAAAATGACCTCCATCATGGAGAGAGGGTAGAGTGGAGCTCCAGGGAAGAGTCCTGTGGGATATGTGTGCTCTTTCTTCTTTGTGTGCCACACCCGGTCAGAATGAAGGAATCTGGTGCAGATGTCAAAAAAAAACAAACAGTGGTAACCAGTTCAGCACGAGGGAGGAAGGAAAAGGAGGAGGAAATAGAAGAAAATGACCAGCAACTAGATGGATGGACTCAGTTACTATGAATGCAACTCTACTCTCAGGACAGAAGTAGAGATGAAAACATTCTGGAGGCCCTCAATCTTTGTGACTCCCATGAGCTAACATCAACTTGACAGCATTTAACAACCGCAACAAAAGGAATAGTCACATTATGCAAATGAGAATATGCAAGCACCTGGAAGACAGAAGGAAACAAGGCATTTCAAGGTCTCTTTACTACACATGCAAATTTTTATTATCTTTGCTTCATTTCTACAGAGGAATCAATCACTCAATGGTTTCCTTAATAATATCATCCATATAAGACAGATTTTAAATAAATTTGTTTATGAATAAAATACACATGGCCTTGCCAGCAAGACTGTGTTCCAAGATGTTGCAGAGCACAATCCTATGCATGTTGCCTTAATGAACTATTTATATCTTTGTTCTATGACTGCAAGGCCCCAATTTAGTTTGAATACTTATTTGGTGACATATTAAAATCTGTATTGTTTAAACTGAAAGACAAAGAAAATACAAAATATTCTGCTGACATAAAAACGGAGGTTTCTAAGTGTTCCTTAATGAGACCTTCTTAGTCTGTTCTTTACAAACTTGATAGTGGAACATTAGTAAAAGTCTTGATACACTAATTCAAATTTACTGGAACACATAAAAACCTGTCTTATTTGAAAACTACTCAGTTCAATTAGCTTTTAATTAATTATTAAATATGAAATAGAAATATATCTCATTTCTGTTTATACTTTTAATAATATTCAAAACACCTAATGTTGTCCTCTGATTTTTCTGGTCATTCTTTAACATTTGGCTTAGTGGCAAAGTACAGTTTTGCTACCTCACAACACCTGGGTTGTTCAGATATAGATTACAATCCAGTTTAGTCTGTATGGAGTATGGATGTTCTTCCTGTATCTGCATGGGTCCCCTCTTTGGGGAGTTGAACAAAACTCATGTGACAGTATTATTGAATAGGTGCAGAAGCTTGAGGGGAGAGAGGCCAGAATACCAGACAGGAGGGAGCTGTAGTAAAAATGGGACATCACCATTGCTAGGAGCAGGAGCAGTGCAGTGAAAGCTGTGTAAATGTTATACAGGAAGACAGAGTTGTAACTGCCTTGTTATATTTGCAACAGAGTAATATTCTGCTTAACATTGGCCCATTTAGCTGTTTTGATCAAGCGCTCCTGCTGTAAAGTTATAGCATATATGCAAGTAACACACTCGACATTCCTTTCTTTGTTATTAATACTGTTGTAATCCTCATTGCTACAGCTCTCTGGTGGTTCACTTTGCACAATGTGCAGATGCTATTCTGGAGGAGATTGGATCAGGTGGTGGTGACTTTGAGGCTAGTAATAATAATACAGAATAAACATTAAAAAAAACTGCACCAGAAGAAGACAGAGCTAAGAATTATTTTAAAAGAGGGTTTGGGGTTAAAGAGGGAACTGAATTCAGATCGTAATTCAGGACTTCAAGTAAGGAATGAAAAAAATAAGTGAAGAACAGGAAGCAAGAAGAGCTGGGCAGCTCATGGTCCGAAACCGCAACTCTGCAATGTATAGTATTCTGTTAGATAAAATTGCTCTGGATTGTTGTCTGTTAAAGCTAATTTTTGGAGTACTCTATTAGTAAAAGCCACCCTGTATGTCCTGCATACAGTAATGTAAATGGAAAACATTACAATGTATGGCTAAATGTATATAATGTAAACTGAAAAGTGGAACTCTGCTTAGAAGGGGAACTCCACTTGAGGGGGGGAGGGTGGAAACTGGAATTGCATGTAGGGAAAGCAGAGAATTTCAGAGTTCTTTTGTGGTGAAATAAAAGTATTGCTATGATATTATTATTAATATTATTATTATTATTATTATTAGAAGAAGAAGAAGAAGAAATATTGTTTTGCTGTTATGTTACTGTATTATTTTAAACATGCATGTTTTGTTACATGATCTTGAACAATAATAAAAATAATTTGTATTATAAATTAATAACATTTTTACATTATTATTATTATTATTACTATTCTAACAAAATGTGCATGATTAAAATAATTTAACATACACAAATTTGAAATAGAGGACCAACCTGTGCCATCAAGGTTATGTGTATACTCTATTATATATATATAATCATATGCATATCATATACATATCATTCATATCATTATTGTGACCCAATTATGCCTGTGATGCTTGTGACTCTTGTGTTCTTCATTTCCCTTTCCTTTCACCTTTGAAGAAGATCCACGGTTATAGGAATACAGATGGGCTTAAAATAGTTGGATAATGTAGCACTAAACACTGATGCATTAATTAACAGAGGAATTTGTAACCAGCAAGAAGATGATGCTTTGAGCCTTTTACCCATTTTTGCTAGTAATATGTTTTAAAATTGTATGGTACTAAAACAAGGAATAAGGTATTAGGAACTTTTTGAGAAAATTAGATGTACAGACAGACTTTATGCCACGTCATCTCAGGAATGACATCACACTCAGAGAGAAGTGGGAAAAGCAGAACTTGCTATAGAGTAAGGAGGGCCAATGATGATTTGCTTGGTGGTAACTGACAATTACTTGTCCTAGAGCTGGAAAATGCCAGTGTGTTGCATGAGGAGGTGTCTGTTCTGCTCACTTTGGAGGAAGTCTGTGCTGCTAAAGACTCTGGACATACCCTGTCAGGTTTATTACACAACAGCAGGATGGTCTTAGTGTTCATTGTATGGGCTCTCACCCCTGATGGGGCAGGAACATTCATGCATTTTGTTTGGCACAAAATACACTGTTTGATACTGTTTTGGTTGTCTCTTACACTATAACATCATGCAGTTAACTGAAGTCAGAGTTATGCACATACACACATCTTGAACATATACAGCAGCTCACTACTATTCTATTATTTAGTTAGCAGTTCCTCTTATAACTCTTTTAGATGTGCCTGATCTTTCCCAGCAGACTGACAAAATGCTGGACTATTTATTTTCATTCGGATGGGACTTAATGGCTCATTGCAGTTCATGCCATTTCTACCTGCAACCAGTCAACCTCTATTGATGGCTGGGCTGCAGTAAAAACCAACAGTGACCTGCCCGTTTCCCTTCTTATCCTGTAACAACTGTAACTGTAATTTCCAAAATGCAGTGAGTATGAAGGCAATGCGACAAACATGGGATGTGTAACTGGAAAGCAATGCACACTTGAGTCTGATCTGGTGAACCAACCAGTTAAAAAATCTTATTAACAATAGCAATAATAATTAACACAGCATGTTCACAAGTCTAATAAAAGTAAAAAAATTGAACATACCTACAGTACTTTAAAGAAGGAAATAATTTCCTGGAAAAACCAGTCGGGCTGATCAGCTACTTCTCCTGATCACATTACTGCTCTGGCCTGGCCAGTGCACTACCGTCTGATTATGAAAACATACAGGTTGGCCTGTAGAAGGAATTTTATAGTCACTGAGGATATGAAAGAGGATTCATACTAGGACTCTCAGCACAATTGGAATAATTGAGCACGTTAAATTATAGCTGCCACCATCTGATTCCCAGATAATTTCACCACTGTGCATTTTGGAATGCAGTTCTATGCTGCACATCTTTGGTGCTCATTGTTGACCAGGACACAAAAGTACAGCTCTGGTTGCCAGCTGACCTTGTGGAAGTATGTGTTCATGTGCCTTTTGTATGTTCTGCTGACATTGTAGGGACATCCATCTAGCCATTATTCATAACCATTTATCCTAGTCAGGGTCACGGCCGTTGAGAGCCTATCTGTTAATCACTAAGCAGGAAGGGGTACACAACATGATCAACACAATTCATTACAAGTAACATATCAAAAATATGTTTACATCTGTTATTTCCCATTTATTTATTTATTTATTCTTAATACATTCTACTTACTGATATATACACCTGTTTCCAGTTGTGAATTGATGCAACTTTTGCAGTTACCTTTATCTTCAGAGTTTTTGATCCTTCTGTTTTCTGTGGAGGTCCTACTACCATCCTGTTGATTTTGTTTGGTCTCCCCATGACACAGAAGTGTACTTTTTGTAATGTTACTGTTTCCTTTTATAGTGGAAATAAAATAAACACATTGATTTTCTGCTTCAAGGGCACCAGTACTTACAGTAAAAATAAATAAAAAATAACAGTAAATCAATGATATGGGCCACTGAGGGTAGACACTTAACTAGTGCTGAAGAAACAGGAAAGGATCTAACCCAGAAAATCAGCATAGGTGCTAGAGTATCTGCCCCTTCATTTAACTCATTTACCAAATAGAAACCCTCAAACAGCCTCAGTATCAGCATGAAATAACTCATTGAACAGATCTCTAGGGCACTTGAAGAATCATAGGAAACCACTAATTCTCAATTAAATTAGACCCCCCCCCCCCCAATGTTCTCTTTAGCTGTACAATCCTTTGTGCTCCAACAGCATCTTAAGTCACAGATTATTAAATGAGACAGGTAAACACTCAGGTGGTTTGAGATTTCAGACAGATGCAGAGACCAGTTTGTCATGAAGTAACTTTATTTCTAGCCTTTAACCTCTGCCTCTGGGAAACACAGATTACACCGAGGAAGACCAAGGAGGAGAAGATCCCAATCACTGACAGCAGAATGAGCATGAGTTCCTCCTCACCTGCACAAATGTTATAGGAAACAGGACTTTGAGGGGAAAGTTATTTTTACATGTAAGAGCATGAACAGCTACTGCCCCCCAAACAGAGTACTGGCTATGTTTTAAAGCATTGAAGTGCCAATAGTGCTTAACTCATGCTGCATTTGAAGCACTTAAGTTTTAATTCACTAAAAATGGAAAGCTAAATTCATTATCAATAATTGCTTTTCCGTATAAAAGGCTGTGGTGACCTGGAGCCTGATCCCAGAAGCACAAAGTAGCAGGGCAGACCCTGGATGGGATTTTAGTCCATTAACTTTTAATCACTAATTCACATGAAAACATGTCTTAACTGTGGGAGGAAACCAAAACACATATGGTGAGAACATGCAAACTCTGTATAGACTGCATAGGGTTGAACTTCATCCAAGGCTCTGAAATACCAGCACTACAAGTTATATCACAATGATGCCCTAATTCATGTCAACTACATCTAAAAACAAGTACTCAGTGGGATTCTTCTTTTTTGCATCAAGACAAGACCATGAGGATCATTTAAAAGGGATGCTAATTATTACCCAAACAGGAGTATGATTTACCTAATAGTGCTCCTGTGGATAGAATATCAGACATGAGCTGGATTGACCCTGATGTCAATTGGAATTCTGGTATGCTCTTGGAGCTTCTCCCTGACATGAGATGAATATGTGACGAAAAGTTCATTATTAATGGCAGACAGAACACACACACACACACACACACACACACACACACCTCACCTTTCCTTTGCCTGTCAACATTGCACTGAACATTACAAGCCCTGTCAGTGGTGAGGGAGCCCAGGTCACAGATGACCACAGTGCAGTGAATGATGATCTAATTTAAGTCAGAACAAACAAGATCAGTTAAAAAGGGCAGCACAGAACCCACCGAGGTTTTAAACACTTCATAATGTCAAGAGTACATTATTAGACTCACAGGTTGAGTAAGTAGTTCTCTTGAGTCGGGGTTGACAAAAGTAAAAGTCTTCACTTCAAATCGTTTGTAGTGCTGGGGATACTTTATCCTGTTGCTAAGTTCCACCTTGTGGAAGACTGTTTTATATTTATCCTTGGTCACTTCACAACTAGAAAGGAGGAGGAGTAGTGAGCAGTAATCATTCTTGTACAACCAGTGGAAGCACCTTCCTTAAGCACCCATTCAAAAGCCCAAAGCACCATTCTATACTGATAATGTAATTATTTTCAGTATATAAATTTAGAAGAGCCTCAAATGGTTTTGCACTAACCTTTAAAAGGAGCTAAATTTTTTGGCTCTGTACCCAAAAAAGGATTTTAAATGAAACAGCTATGAGGTTAAAGTGCAGACAGTCAAGATTCCAGTGCCGACTGTGTTTATAAATTGCTGTACGATACATTCACTTGATGTAACTGCACTCAAAATGATACTGACAGTCAACACCTGTAGTCATTTCATTTTAAATGTTATGTGCTGAAATGCAGAGCCAAAAATTATAAAGCTTTAAAAAGCATAGACTGCTGTAATAAATTAAAAAAAAAAAAAAACCCCAAACAGCAAAGGGACTTGTCTTATATTACCCATCTTTGATGAGGAACCAAATGTGGGGGTGTGCAGGGTCAAGAGTGGGTGTTGCCCAGCAGTCATGAAGGTAAAGCTCAACTGCAGGGTCATCGCTGTCTACTCCAACCTCCACTAGCACTGGTTCCCGTAGCCTTTTTGTTATAGGGTACTCATCTGGCCTGAAAGCTGTTGAAAAAGTCCAGTCTAGGAAAAACGACGATGACAACAACAAAAACATCACTGCAGGAACAAGATTAACAAAAATATTTGGAATTGCAAAAACTAAGACCACACCTTTCATAACATCCATATGAAACTGTAAATTTCCATGGGCATGGACAGGGGAAGCATTTGATTTCAGATTTTTCATCCTTTCTATAGTAATTACTCCTGGGTTCCTGTAGCGACACACAAGTGTGGACCTGTACATAAACAAATAGTAAACAATCTGTTACTAGAACATTACTCCACATAATTCCAGCCAAACAATTATTGCAATTCTCAATTTCATCTTTTGACAAGACACCCATAAACCCCCCATTGATTAAAGTCTGCTTTAGACTCATTTCAGTGCATGGCATTGAACAGATAGTGGCTAGCATACCATATGAGGTCAGTGTTGGATGATCTCAAATCTGCAGAGCAGTATGTGGGAAAACCTAGCAGTTGCTGAGATGAGTCAGAGAGTTGTAAAGCTAGTAATGCAGCTGTTGGTCTTCCACAAGAAATGAGGGAGAAAAGCAATTTCTGCTACAAGTTGTAACAGCACCAAAGTCAATTCCCTGAAGCCATAAAGTCTGTTTCTTAGCAACAATGATCACTGTGACTCATGGCTGGCTGAATGGAATGTTCACTCTGTATCAGATACTAATTTTTTTATATTCACAGTACCTATTGAATATTTAGGATTTTCAAAGTTGTGGATAAATTTTAAGTTAAGGGAAAAAAGCGTTTTCCTTTATTAAATCTAAATTCCTATTTTATGGAATGTTTTAACATTTGTTTCAAATGGCATCAGTTCTGATCCAAAAAAAGGAAGTACAAACAAAATAAACTGGTAAAATAGAAGTCAGTTGTTACTCACTCAATTTTCAGATATTCTGGGGCACTTTTGTCCAGTGATTTCACATTGGAGATCTTATTTTCATACTCAACAATGTTATCCTGCACCTGAAACCAAGAGCTAAAGTTATTTAAATAATGCCATACCAAGTGAGACAAGCTTTCATTCAATCATGGTCTAGACACCCTAAGTCCAGAATTAGATAAAGCAGGGAAGAAGTTTTTAATTAGAAAAACACCTCACAGGGTTAGCGTATAAAATTGAAAGAGTAATGCGTCTTACAGACCTTCTTTACTGTTCCACAGGTGCTGATTGAAAAAATGAAAGAGACCTTGGGGAAAGAGACCTCAGAAGGTTTACAAGAGGAATCCAACAGGGTGAGAAGCTCTGGTCGAGCAGCAGGGGAGGAGATGAGTTGTAAACCCCTTACCCTGATCACACCTTCTGCCGAGCATGCTGGAAAAAATTGGACAACCCGAGGAAATACAGGTTTGTAGGTGCCCAATTTGAAGCAGAGAAACCATTCTACACATTGACTAATATGGATTGCTGTGGTGTTCCACACTCATACATTTGGCTTATACTTTTCTCCAAAAGGACTTACAACTACTTAATCTATTTATACCTACTATGCATTTATATAGCTGAGGAACTCGTAATATTAAACTTCAACATAGCTAGGCCCCTACTTGAACTCTTGGTCTCATTTAATAATTCTATGTGTCACTACTTTTATAATGTGCAATAGCAACACTGGACTGAACTCCTGAGAAATGCATGTCTGCAGTTTTATTTTGCTGCTGGTAGAATTCGATTTTTGTTTTCTCTGAGTTGTATGTTACTTTGGAGAAAAAGAGTGTATTAAATGAATACATGTACATAGGCAAAACGGCAACCATGTGTATTCATGGACATGGAAAAAAGCAGCATTTTGTTTCACTCAGCAACTCTTGGCGATCAGGTTAGCAGACAGTCCTTCCCTTAGGCAACCTGGGAGGCCTCCTGCCAATCTCTGCTCTTCCAAGTCCTCTGGGAGTGGTATTTATTATGTGTAGTAAACAAGGAGAATCATGGCCAGAACAGGTTGTTTCAAAAACTTAAGGCTGCAGTTACTATTGTCATCGTTGTCAGTGTCCATAATGTGTGAAGATTTGGCATGAGATTTAGACTGGTAGCTTGCTTTCTGGGTAGGGAACTAAATACTAACAGCAAGATGTATGCAAGCCTGAGACATGCTATACAACAGTAAACCTAATTAACATTAATAGCTATATTATTAATAATACTAAAGTAACCTTGAAGTATAAATCCTTATATGCATATAAACCACAAATGTACTGCAATGAGACAAAATTAATTTGCAATAGATGGAAGTCTGCTTTACATAAGAGTAAAATTTAAAAATGCAACATGCTATCTGTTCAAAATGTCAATTTTAGCATACATCACACATTGGCTCAGCATAGGGGACATTAAACATCCCCCACTAACACTGTGGTACTAACAGGGAAACTGGGCCATTAAGACTGGTGAATGGCCTATTTCATTGAGGTTACACCACATGGCTCACTGACATTCTTGCAACAAAATTAAATTTAAATCTTACCCAGCTCCTGGGCTGGTGGAAAAGGACAGGCTTGCTGAGCCCACACTTTCACCTCTCCACTCATCTTGTCCCGAAAGGCCATGCCCAAAACTAGACTCTGCCCTTGTTCGCTGACACTCTGAAACCAAAGACAGTTTACAGGCTAACAGCAGGACATGACCACCCACACTCTACAGCTTGTACTGCATTCCATAGACCTCTGCAAGTTGGTTAGTATGCATGCCAACTTTAAATCTTCAAAAGTGGTAGGAATCACAAATGTTTAAGCCAAAAATCACATATACAAAGGAAAAATAAAACCATAATGTCTTTGCAAGTACTGAGTCTTAGCAAGAATCAGGACTTCAATGGTTGCTGTGGAGCAACTAAGAATGTCACTTGGGCCTTCCTCCCAGTTTTCAGAACAGAACCTCACTTAATCCCATTATTCTTTACTTGGCAAGAAGTGCCTTTGTATTGTGCATTGAAATGAAGTGAAAGCCATTTGAAGACTTTGAGTCTCAGTCAGTAATGGTTTAAAAACTGTAGCTTTTCATTCACATTTTTTCCTAATTCTAAAGGTGTAGTATTTAGTTAACACCTTTTGTACAAGGTGATTTACAATATACCATAGCAAGCTGTTTATAAACATTAACACACATAGTTCATAACCCCAGTTGTAATGCTTACCTGGTGCAGAAGTTCATGGGAATCAACACCAACACACAGCTGGTACAGCTTCATAGAGTCATCCATTGAGTGCTGTTGCTCAGTTCTCCACCCATTTGTGAAGGGGGAATCCCAGATGTACAGGGTCCACAGATGAGGTGCATTCCCCTTTGTGATGTTGAAACACACGCTCTGGTCCTGGCAGTAGCCCTCCACACCTGGAAGTACTGGGAAACCGTGAACAGAAAAACTTAAAAACTATTTTCACAACCTAGAACTGTTGTATCAGTCTTCTGCATCAGTATAGTGTGGGAGAGCCAACCAATGTCTTCACGGATGTGTGTGTAGACCTGTCCCTCCACAATCAGTTCTTTCTCTTCTGGCCTTGAGAAGACCAGTATTGGCTGGATGGAGTACTGAGAGCTGAGGTTGCCAAGATACTAGGAAATGAAGAACATACAGGAAAGTTTGTTTATGGATAAAACTACAATCACATTTACCAACACACCTGGCTGTGGTCTATTCATGAATAAAGATGGTCAACTGCTAAGCCTTTAGTAAAGTTAACCTTCCATGGAATCAGCTCGCTTCCAAAATGGCCAAAAAACGATACATGGTATGAGTCATGCCCAGGAAGCAGGTGGGTTTGCAGCTCTGCCCAGGATTCACCAGGACTTTGGAAGTGCACACCATCCACTGATGTAGCACTCAAAGAGTAGGATAGTGGCACTGGTCCATATGTCACATTGAAGCCATCCTCCAAAGCTGCCACTAAGGGGATAAAATCATAACAGTTTTTTTCACCCAGGACCCCACTCTGGATTAAGTCAGTCAGTGGCCTTTGCCAGAAAGATCTAGATTCAGTGGCAGAACAGTCTTGCCTGTGAAGATCAGGTCCTGATGTTGTGGATGACAGGAGTGAGGAGGAATGTGAATGATGTCTCGGCCATGTTGCCTCTCCTTTTTGTTTACCCACAGAAGAACTAAGGCCAGACGATGCTTGTTCACCACAAAGTCTCCATTATTATACTGCAAGAATAAGTGCTGATTAAAGGCTGCATTACCTATTTAATCATCTCAGGGCCCCATTGTATATATGGGGAAGCTTAAGTTCATGTGGTTTAATTGGTCATTAAAGCAATTTATACATCTAATTTATTATCTGGACAACTTACTCATGTTGAAACCCAGAAAGACCCCTTTCAAGGTTTTTTCTGCCATCTACTTTTTTCTACTCACCCTGTCCAAGGAGGGGTTGGTCCTTGCAGCAAAGGAGAGCTGGGCACTGTGCCTCTCCAGAAAGACCTTATACCCCTTTGAAACAGCATCCACTTGTGAGAGTGTGACCCCATCAAGTTGCATCCTGACAGCCTGATCCTCCACTCCATCCATTAGGCCTGGAAATCGCAGGTTGGCTGTAGACACTAACACATCCCCTTCTTGGCACATTACCTGTACTAGACACAGAACACAGGATTAATTACACATGACAAAAGGAATGTCTTCATCAGCTGGTAAAACAGACTGACAAATTTTGTATGCCACCAAGCACTATAGATTTTTTTAGCTTGAACTCCAGATTAAAAAAAAAAAAAATCTTTCCCATCCCTCTCCAATTCATTTTCCTGTACCATAAGCTGCTATGTTTATTGGGTAAAAAAAAAAATAATAATTAAAAATAATACCAAGTGGGCACTGAGCACTCAGATCATACTGAAGGTTGGCGAGTGCATCCTGTCCCTTGACCATGAGATTGTAGCCCACTGACTGAAAACCGTTGTAATCCTGTCCAGAGAAGAAAGTTTAAAGTCTGAAAAGCAGGGCATCTGAATTTGTACATCTACTGTATGTAGCATACCTGGGGGAAGAGGCGAGTAACCCATCTTAAAACAACCCTTAAAACAAGACGTGTTGACAAGAAATGAGTTCTGCTTACCCAATTTCAGAAAAATGGAAACCACACACCTTCTACTCTCACCTTCCTTGAGATGACAGAGCTGTTGAGTGGAACCCGCAAAGTCATCCAACCTGCAGGATGATTGAAACGCAACTGTATGCCTCGATCAGAAATCCATTTCTGACCTCGGGTCATGATTTCACCATTGTGGCTCTGAACCTCAAAAAGCAGTGGACTCTGTCTGGTTGCAACCTGCTTTAAAACATGTTGAAATTATATAGTGCAATCCTTTACAGTTTTATGGTACCGTCTTGCATTATTTTTCAACACAGCTATTAAACCAAAAAACACAATTTAAAGCACCAGAAAATTAGAAAGATGGTGACATATACAGCCACGTTAAGGTTTCCTACAATCATTGCTGAGGTAATGATCACTAAATACCACAGTTGTCATACCTTATTGTTATATAGCAACACATCAACTGAGCGGGAAACCTAAAAAAAAATAAAATAAATAAAATAAATTTAAAAAAATAAATTTAAGAATAAATTTAAAGAATAAATTTACCATAAACATTTACACGTAATCCACTTCACATTAAACAAGCAACTCATTTCAGTTCTTGGTACAGTTTTTCAATAAGAAATTTCTAAAATTAGAAAAATATGAAGTCTATTAATCATAATAAATTACAGGCTGCAGATAACTTCAAAAAAAATATATCACTAATAAGTAATAAGTTTCCAGCATCCACCTGCCTCATCCATGCCAGGACTCCCAGCAAAGTCTCATTCTCTGAATTTCAACCCCATTTAGACGGTGAAACCCCTGAGCTGTTGCTTTCACATAGAGTTACTATCTGCTGCCTTGGCACTATCCTTTCATTGCAATTTATTCATCTTTTCTGGTTGCTTACCACCTGCATTCAAAAGTCCACATTTCAACATGTGGAAAGAAATCCTTTCTGGATGTAAATTCAGTTGATAATTACAGGCCAGTCTGTTTCTCTCCAACTCTGGAAGTTGCAGCTGGTAACTAGTTATATGCATTCCTTGTCAATAATAGTGTCCTTGATGGTTATTGGTCTGGGTTCAAGCACAGCAATTCCATCAAGACTTGCAGTGTCAGAACCTCTCCAGTAAGCTACAGCAGATTCTGCACTTCTTTGTCCTCATTCTACTTAAATCTTTCTGCAGCACCAGACAGCTGACCACCAGACCCTGCTTTCCTCACTTTAACATCTTGGATTGAAAAGAGCAGCATTGAAAATGGTTTGAATCTTTCTGGAGGTACATCTCAACAGGTGTGCTAGGTCCCTTGCTTTTCATGTAAACCTCTTCTGTTGGCCATCACTTGCAGCTTACATGTCTGATTACTGTTGTGTTAATGACATCCAACTCTTCTATTTTCCTCCCACAGCTAAAAATGCTTCTGTCATTGTTTTGTCTTTTAAACATCTCTGCCTGGATGGCTGATCACCATTTACAGCTTTCAGAGACCAAGAAAGTTCTCTGTCAAACTGGATTTGTCATTTCATCCATTTCAACAGTTAGGAGCCTGAAAGTAAAGTCACTGAAGTATCTGTTTTTCCCACATCACAACAGAGCCATAACCTGTTCCTGCAAATATGCTCTACGTAACATCTGCAGGATCTGCCCTTCTCATGACACATTGTAGCAACTTCTGGTCCAGGCCACGGAGTTATCCCACCTGGACTACTGTGGCTCCCTCCTGCGTAGTCTTCTAATCTGTAACATTAAGCCTCTCCAAGCAGAAACAGAATACAGTAGCTGTGTTTGACCTGGCAAAGGGTTTGTATGCATCTCATATTCTCATCCCTCTCCATTCATTTCCTGTAGCGACCCATATCAAGTTCAAGAGTCTAGTTAGAGCCTACAAGAGCAATCAACAAATTTGCTCCCTAATAGCTGCATGGCCTGACTGCTCACTATGCAACAGCCAGAGTGCAACACTCCACCAATTGGTGGCCCCACAAACAAGACATAACATAAAAACCCTGAAGGTTCCCAGGTTCTCACTTCAGCATGATGGAAAAAGCTCCCTTTTTCAGAACTGCTGAATCCCTGTCAGCATTCAAGAAGGGTCTTAAAACATCTGTTTCAGATCCACTTCTGTCCTACATGCTCCATAAACTTGCACTATAATATCTGTTAAAATTAAAGTAGCTAGTTAATAAAATAATTACTCCCTATCAATTCTGTATGAAGCTACTTATGCAATGTACATTGTCAAAAACTGAGTTGTATGTTACTTTGGAGAGAAGCAGGTGCTAAAGAAATAAATATAAATGTAGCACATAACTGCCAAAACTGATGAACAACTGAACTACACCACACAGAGACTACCGTGAAGCTGTACCTCGATGTAGGCCTCCTCACACACCAGTCTGTCTGCATTGCTTGGATTGTAGGGACAAGAGAAATAAACATGCTCAGTGGCCCCAGACCAAGAGAGATCCAAAGGCACATACTTCACACCTACAGAAATCCTCAGGCGTGTGCTTTGATGCTAGAGGAAATTGAAAGAGGGCAATGGTCATTCATCTGGCAGATGTGATATTAACAGAAGTATGAATTTGAGTGTGAAACAGCAGAATGAACAACTACAAAAAGTTATTGGCCATTTCAAGCATATCACAGATATGTCAACCTGTATACATTATTCATAGAATTATTTTCTATAAGCAACTATATCCTTAAACAGCTCAGCTAGCAATGAGTGAAAGTTGCACACAATCCCTCATGGTGCACACTCTGACTCACATTATTTCCAATCACATTAATGAATCATCTTTCAACATTTTCCCCTCTTTTAACCCTAATTTTATTGACATGTTACCTTTTCATTCTGACATTGACATCCATCTTTAATTTAGCCACCAAATGATAAACATCCTCAAAATATTAAAAAAAAACAAAAAAAAAAAACAGAATACACTTGGTATGTAATGATCAACTGACCAATTGAGTCACTCCAAATTTAAGGTCTGAAAGACCTGGTGGAGCCATTCTTCACTCACCTACATTACTGCAAATACAGTGCATATGTACAGGTATAAAGGCAAACTAGCAGAGAGTGAAAACTAGCAAGTGCATTGCTTAGGTTGGTTGAAGAGAACTTTCACTGAAATCTGTAAACCAAACTGGTTTATTGATGTTAAGTCGGCTGATCTTGTATTATGCATATTTTGATAAGTACAGCACAGTGCAGTATTTAGCACAGGGGTATCGAGCCACAAACTGTCCCCAACCACGCCCACCTGTAAGTACATGTGGCAGGCTGTAAAGGAGGCCCACAGCTCCAGCCCTCCGCTGTAGTTCTTCTGCCGTTTGTAACCACATTTGGCGTTCATTGTTGGGGAGAGAACGTGTGACGTTGCCTTGCGATCTGTTTTCAAAACAAACCACAGTTATCCCCTTAGAGCGATCTTCTACGCTCCCCTGAAGCACCGCGCAGAAGGGTACCCACCTCGCACGAAAAGCGTCACATTGTTCTGCTCCACGAAGGCCCGGGAGAAGCGGACTCTGAGCGTGTCAGTCAAACAGCGCGCCTCAGTGTGCTCTGCGGAGTACATCACACTCAGTTTCTGTGTAATTTATGTGTGCATAAGCCAACATTATGCTATTAGTAATGTTTATGTCATAATTAGTATTTTTAATAAGCTACCCTTCGGTGTATATATAAAAAAAAAATTAAAAAAATAAAACAAAACAAACCCCAGTACCGGAGAGTCGAAGTCCTTCAGTCATAATGATACATCTTGTGAACAGGATGGTTCTTAAGATATAGACTAGAAACATCTGCGATAATGACAGACGAAACTATTTCACTCGGGTGTCACATAAAAGTGTTTGCAACCTCTGGATACTTGTAAAACCGGATATCATTTCACTGAAGCTCGTTTTTATTGGTTAATGAAAAAAGCAATTTCAGTTTCACGTTATTGCCAAGGTCACCTGCGTCAAATTTCTAAAGATTAATGACCAATATTAAGTAATAAATGAGCAATTATTATTGTGGCAAAGGAACGAGGGTTCCCCACACCAGTAACGGATCACTTTTCGTCAAAGGAGGGAACAGTAATGCCTGAAATAAACAGCGGTAACAGTTTGAAAAAAGAACTAAAACAAAGAATAAATTACTACATGAAAAACATATTCGTAGACGGTTCGCCTGTCTGTGGCGGTAAAGGCGCGCGCAGCTGCACGAGCCTCGTCGGTTTGAGGTTTCAGTCAGAAGCAACACCTCGATTACATCACATGTGTACCGCTTGTGACAGTAAGAATAGTTTAACTTCAAGTCGAAAATCCGTACAGAAACACTGGAAACGATTAACTAGGGGGCTAAATAAACACAGCAGTTAATTACAAACAGTAAGATGCTGAAATCCATCGAATGTGTAGTTACCTGGAGTACATCCTGTTACAGTGAACGTGTGACATAACGACATGCTTCTCTGTGTTTCTAGATTACACCAACGTCTTCAAAACGAATAACACTGACAGTAAGGATGGAGAATAAAAGAACCAACTTTAATATGATAGCTGAGGTGTGGAAAAATAGTTTATTGGTAGAATAGTGATAATTTAAGAATTATCAGTTGCTGCTTTTGAAACTAAAGTAGTGAAAGGCTCACTAGGTGTCAGTAAATTAATATTTTAGTTAAATTTTGCTTACTTTTGTACCTGATTTGCTCAAGTAATTCACCTGTGATGAAAAACAAACGTAATATGTTGCAGTGGCATAACTTGTTGGGTACTGCGAAGACCAATAAATGTTAGTAGTAATTCATAGACGAGTTATACGCAAACATGGGGGTACACGTTATGTTATTGGAGAAAAGGAGCTAAGAAAATGGCTTCTGAATTCTGCATATTGTGGTTATAGCGGGTTGGTCCAAATTACTGATGTCTACATTTGTAGGTGGAACGAGCATCCTTACACCCTGCAAAAAACAGAACCTCATCTGTGAAATTATCTGCTTTGAATGTTTCTGGTAATTTTGAAGCTGTGCTTGAAGGTAAGTAATGCATTCCAGACCTAATGTTTGTATTTATTGCATATTTGCTAGATTTTTCAAACTTTGTCTCATTTCTTGATAATGAAACTCTTTATTTTATGTGTTTGTGTGTAGATGCAAAAGGAGAAGTTGAAATGCTGTTTTCAAAGTATGCAGATGTCATGAGGTTGGTATTAGACAAATTTTGTTTGATTAGCTTTGAAACTCTTACTGAAAATGTGCAAATCAAACTTCTAAAACTAATAAATCATTTAGTATGGATTGGAGTCAGGCCAAAGCAGTGTTATTTTAATAAAAATCAAAATGTTAACATGTTAAATCAATCCAAATGGGTGTTTTTCTTAATTCCTGTTCTGTATTGGTTGTATTCCACTTGGTGCCTTTATTAGTTGGGTGCTTGATATGTCAGACATGGTTAAAGCACAGGCCACGTGTTCTTTCTGTAGTGAGAGGGCTGCAGCAGATGCATCACAGGTAATGGAGCTGGAAGATATCCTAACGGAAGCCAGGGGTTTGGAATCTCACCTGAGGGAGAAAAAGGAACATCTCAAACAGTCTCTGGTTGTTATTACTGATAAACTACAGGGATAACAAGCCTCCCATATAAGATGGATTTGTAAGATTTACCCACCAAAAAGAATTTGGGTAAATTATTCTAAAAGCTTAATAGATGTTGTGTACTGAGGTGGTGTTTTCATTTATGACATGGCAGGTAGTTTTATTCTAAGTTCTCTAGTTTGACTTCCTAGGATATTGTATGAAACGTAGTACAAGTATAAAACAGTTTAGAACAAATTTAGTGAACATAAGTCATATACTGCACATTCATGTGTTTACAATAAATTTTAATGAGATTGCAATCTACATGACACAATATATTTAAATCTGTTTTGATGTAATGTTTTGAATTAAACAATGTTTTGTTCCAGTATACGAGAATTGAGTGTTATTCTTTAAACTGCAACCCCACCATCAAATTTCTAGTAGTTCAAATTATGGGAATACAGTACAGTAGATGAACCATGGCCAAAGGTCTAAATTGGTAACAAAGACCACATTGTTTAGATGAGCTTAAGTTGTTCACTTTTCTGCTGCTCTGCAATGATGAAGTGAAGTAGTAGCATTGAATGCTATATTGAAGGAATGCAGACAAGCACTTCTATTCGAATAAGTTGCACAAAAGGTCTGGCATCTAGAACAAGACTCTTTTACTGAAATAATTTGAGACATTGCTCTAAGTGGATAACTGCAGGTTATACAACATAATGAATGACATTTTAACTTACCTTGGATAAAAAGGTGCCAGCTAAGTATTACACAGTATTCATTGCGTATTTATATATTACAGTTGAGTTCAAGTGTACTTTTGATTTGTGCAATGATATTCAGGTCACTGATGTGCAGGTATGTTGGTTAAGTCTGTTTTAAAATGTATTGCAAAGTTGTGAATTATGCATTGAAACTCTGTGGAAGTGATGATGACTGATGGAACAGCTCCATCACCCTTCTTCTGAATGAGGTTATGAAACAAAGATTGGGTTCAATAGTAGAAGTCATGCTAACACCACAGCTGGCACAAAACAAAAGGTCATATATGTAAAGCCTAAATACCATGTCACAGCAAACAGAGTGGCATTATTTTTCTTATTCTGTTATTGACATCTGTCACTTTCTATGTTAAATCTATGTGCACAGGGTGTGTGTGTGTGTGTGTGTGTGTGTATATAGCTGAAGAACGGCGGAAACACAAGTTTCTGTTCAGTCCAGATGTCATCTTAAGAACACTAATGTGGAAAAAGGACTAGTGTGAGTGTAACAAGCTCGTTAAACATTATGGGTTTAGTAATAGGAAACAGCATTGTAGAGGTGAAGAAAAAACCTGCTATCGAGGATGCAAATATCGATAAAAGAAACCCGCATAATAAGCAATGGCTGGTGAGAGACGTGACACGTGACAGAGAGACGTAACTATGTCTAGTGAGGAAGGGAGAAGACTCGTGTTCGTCCTTAGCATCATCATAAACACTACCACTCGGATGGGCTTGCTGGTACACGCGTACATCTGAAGGTAAAATTTCAAATCTTTAAAAAAAAATTACTTAAGGCAAGCGGTCGGGATGAACGTAAATATTGTATACAACTTTAGCAGCTTTTTAAAGTTTGGATTGTCCACTGCTACTTTTACTTTTTTAATTTGCAGTCGACTTATGCTTTTCGCCCTGACACCAATCTAGGTGTCCGCCATAAACCTGGCAGCACTTGATAGTTAAAGTAGGATTTCTGTGGGAAAGCGAAAACTTTGTGAAATAGTTAAAATGTACTTTCTTCGTGAAATATTCACGCACAGCGGTGCAGCAGCCTTTTCAAAAGCTAACTTCAGTATGATAGTGTTTTTGACTTAATATTTACTCAAAACTGCACGAAGTATAAATCGCAAAAAGCTGCCGTTTTGCGCGCATTTTCGCAATCATCCCTCTTCGAACAAAAGCTGCTGGCGTCACAAAAATTAAAATGTTATTAAACTGTTCTAAAATAAAGGCGGATATCTGCGTTTAACTGCGAGACCATTCATTTTCACCAGTACAGCGCACAGAGTGGGCTTGTGACGTCTTCCCGGGCAAGATGGCGGGGAGGGCAGTTTGGCGCCGGGAACGAGAAGGGTCTGAGGGAAAAGGGCGCTTACGATGGCTTCGGCTGTCAGCTGTGTCGGTCCAGCACGGTACACAGCCGCCCTCAAACGGAGTACCGTCTGCACATGGTCGCTGCGAACAAAGCGCGTCCGAAGACCAGAGTGACTAGGAAAGATTTAGAAATCTACAGACTTGACCCCGGTAGTGCACAATAAAGTACTAGTTATAGAACTCATAAAGTCATATAAAGCAACATCACAGTGCGGTACATACAATATTCGGTATGTATCCACCCTCTTCCACGGACACGAGCTGCCCGTCTCGCTTCCACTTTTTAACGCGTATTTCAAATCGGTTTACCCGAAGCACATGGTCTGCGAATGAAAGACGTAAATCTTTTACACTCATCACTATATACATTTCAACAAAGTAAAATAAGTAAGAAGATTTCCATATGTACGGTGTGAAAATGAAACATGCAGGCGACTTAGACTATAGGGCGCTTAACAGTGTCCTTTCTCTGGCGCATGTAGTGCTTGATAGCGAACTTTCTCTTTCGTGTGAAGTTATTTGTTCAAGGCTATGAATCGCTGCTACAAGGTGTCAGCACAAGTGCTGCGATTCCCTGTATTAAACTTGGCTGGATATGTGGACCCTTGCTTTAATATTTGGTTTTTTTAAAATCCAGTTCATATACAGGATCATCTGACGAGATGGCAAACTTCACCTGTGTGCAGTTTGCAACCATTGTTGAAGACAAAATCTATTTTGAAGGTATGTTGTCAAAGTATGTTTTTTTGTGGAGATGTACACATTGTGGATAGATCAAATGCTGTAGGAGAACGCTACAGCTCTTCCTTGGCTTATACATATAGAAATGTCTGAAATACTACTTTCTGTCATTTAAATGACCTTTAAATTTGTTAGCGGTAAACTGCTACAGTGCTTGTGGACCTGTATTTCATAGCCTGTTGAGCTGTATGACTCATTGTTTGAGAAGTGGCATAGCGTGTATGTTTGACATGCATTCCTAAGTTCTCCTGGACTTGCACTGGAATCTGGGAGGACAGGAGTACTGCTCTGGGCACAATATAAGAAGTTTTTCACCTAGTCATAAATATGCATTTTATCTTACCCTTAACAGTACATATTTAATATGTTGGAAATAAATTGAAATCTAATGTGACAAAACTGTTCTGTTGCCATAACTGACAGGGAATCTGTGCAACAGATGTATATTCTTATTCATCTTATTTATTGGCAGTGTGCTTAATGGCTGTTTCTCTTTTATACATTCCTGTGGAACCTGTGTGAAGTTGAAAATCCAGGTAATGTGTAAAAAACATATTTCAAGTTAAAAAATGTTTGTGGTACGTAATACTCAATCAGAGACAAAAACTGTGATTAAATAATTGTCATGTAGGCAAACAAAGTATGTATTACTTGTGGTAGCATTTTATACTGGACATCGACATTTCTTTTAATTGGGACATGCAGCTTATTATTTGGTACCTGCTTCTTTATGGCTGCACTGTTTGTTTAATCTGATAGTGAACCAGGCCACATGGTATGTGGGATGCTGTTTTGGTACAAAAGAAAGCTGCCTCCCTGTGTGCAAATTTGGAGTGTGGTTTTACAAAGAGCAGAAGTATCCATCTGGAGTGTGATCACAAAGACAGAATTTTGATAAAGTGTACAGTCCAGTACGTTTTACAGCTAGTTTTAATGACTGATTTACCCTGTCCCTGACTTAATTTTCTTACCTGCAGATTATGAAGCGGACAGCTACAAAAAAGGAAGCTCTTTCACCAAAATGATACAAAATGGACATAGCCAGTTTCTGGTATTGGACAAAGCCTATAATCAAATTCAATTGAGCTTTCAGGAACTGACTTTGGAGCAGTCCAAAGATTGTAAGTTTTCTGTCTTGTGTTATTTCAACTGGAATTTGCTAAGATCTGTGCAGCTGTACAAACATTTTACTTGTACTGTCTGAAAACTACTCTTTTGCTTACATCTATTATTGGATCTTTTTATTATACAGTCAAAGAAAGTGCACAAAGTGCAAAAAAATTCTGAAATATGCTGTGACATTTTATAATACCATCACCTTTTCTTTTTGCAGCTAACTGTAAATTCAAGATTCAGAGCCTTCTAAGCGATGAGACTGACTCGATCCTAGGATTCCCAGTTGCCCTGCAGGTGGAATTTGAGGACAAGACCTGGACCTTATGCTGCTCTGATGATGGAGGGGTGAAAGCTGTAAATGCAAAGCCAGAGGTAGCTGCTTTCATATTAGTTACTAATTCCTTACTTAGCAAAGGTTGCCCAGTTATTTAATTATATTTTGAGGTTATATCAGTACACATATTCCTCATTACACAGTCCTCATTTCTCTCTGAAAACTGACCAGATATCAAAATAGTGGATAAAAAATTACTTATTTTATTATTTCTTATGGGGGGGGCTCACTTTGTTCTAATCCCATCCCAAGTATACCCAAAATCACCCAAATGATGCCTAGCATAAGGAAAAAGTAGTGTAACAAGTAACAATCTGCAAAAATTTGTTGAATCATGTGTGTCCACAAAGTTTTTCAATTATGTACATCATTGAAACTTTTTTGAATTCCATGTGGTTGTAGTAGCACAAATAAGTTTGCATGTGGAAAAAGTTTCTCACCCTTCTGCAGCTTTTTTAACGTCTAAATTTGGAATGCAGGAAAGGGCATTTTGCTAACTTTTTCTTCTAAAATCATAATAAATTAAGATGTTATTTATTTTTAGTTGCCATTTAAGTTTTATTAGGTGTATATAAAATAAATTGTAAAACATTATTTTATAAATTTAATATCTGATTTGTTCAATTCAGTTTATTTTTAGAGCACTTTTGTCACGCAGTGACTCAGTACTGAACAGTAGATTAGGATAATGGAACAGAAAATAAGTATATAGTGAAGCTATAGATAAACTTTGTATAGTTCTTCTCTGACATTTAAAGGTTAAGTGCAAAACAGTAAGCCTGCCAGCATCTGAGAAGAAAACAAACAACTCCCAACCAGGAGGTGAGGGAGAAAAATAAACCTCTGGGGGTCCAAGTGTCAGCAGCTGCCCACCCCTCCTGGGCATTCTACACATTGAAAATAGTGCCAGTAGTAACAGCTAACAGAAGTTATACTACTATGGACAACACTGTGTAGGACAGTGAAGCTGAATCAAGTGATGTTGAGGTGCAGGTGAGCTGGTCACATCATCAAGGCTGGGGTTCCTCAGCTTCCGGTGACATGGGTTGTTGATCTCACCATAGGTCTTGTCTGACCTCAATGGTGGGGGTCAATAATCTGTGCTTGTGGTTCAAAGAAACTCCGACAGAACAAGGGGGAGTTGGCATCTAATGACAGAATCTAAGACAACATAATTAAACAGTGAAGACGAGATGCAGCTGGATTCAGCAGTACTTTTGGAAATGCCAAAGAAAAGAGATGAGTTTTAAGCAGTGAGGTAAAAGCCGGCACAGAAGGGGTGTTTCGGGCATCACCAGACTATTCCAGAGCTTAGGTGCTCTATAGCTAAAGGCGCATCCTCCTACTGAAATCTTATTGACCACAGGCACTTTAAGATAGCCAGCATTTAATGATTGTAGGCGATGCTGTTAAAAGTCAATGATCTATCCAACACTAACAAAACAATATATATCATCAATCCATATTACCCTTAACATGGTTGCATTTAGTACATAAGTATTGTTAGTGCCATTGACTCAATTTGTGCTGGTCATAGGGTGGTGAAAATGAAAAAAGGAATAAAATGTGTATGTCACCAAACTTTATTAACCCATATGTTAGTAATGTGTGCAGCACCATATGTGTGTTATGTATAGTTACTTACCCCTCTTTGTTGCAAGTTTGAGAACTGTCTGGTGGCACGTCAATAATGTATGGATTATTGTGCTATATTAATCCGGTAACGTTTGTAGAACCGTGTGTGTGTGAAAGCAGAAAAGCATTTCAATGAGCGTGCACCTTTATTCAGAGTATTTTGCATATATAGTAATCCTAACTGGATCCAATTCCTCTCTGAAAATATGTTGGATACCAAGGACCTATTTACTGTTATTTAAAATGGTGGGGGGGAATAAATATTGCCAATCTGAAAACAAGTATATAATTATCAACATAACATACAACACAACATAACTTCAACATAACACACTAAATACCAGTTACCTAATTGGAAAACATTTAATTTTGTTAATTTGCATGTTTATAACGTGGTACAGGACATTTCACATCAGTGTCACTGTGGAACACATGGAAGATGAGAATGCATGTGCAGGGTTTGCAGCAGGAGTTCAGTGCTATGAGATGTTGAATAAAGACGTCAAAGTAACCCGCCATGTCTGCATCTTTTATCATGTTCCAATATTAATAAGATCGTTGCTTTTGCATATTTTAAAAAAGTTTACTTGTCCAGCTAATCACTTTCTTTTTGGTTTTATGCATCTGTCTGTTTGTGTCTGCTTATTGTCAGTAGTGTTTTTGCTGGAAGAGTCATGAATTTCACACCACAGTGGTTTGCTACCTTCGTGGTAGCAAACCACTGTTTGCTGTTTCTTCACTTTTGCATTTTACTGTTCTAGCAGGTACCTTCAATTTCAGTATTTGCCCATTTCCCCAATGTCCATTCTTTTTTACCTCTGATTTTAGCTTTTTGGATTTGCCTTGAACAACAATGTGTTTTCCTCTTTGCAGGACCTACCAAACCCAATTCTCTCTAACAAGCACAAAGCAGTGTTTTTTCTGAGGCAGATCGAGGGTCAGGCATTCAAGTACAGAGTTGAATCATCCTTGTGGGAGAATATGTTCCTGAGTTTTGAACATGACCCAACCAGCCTTGCCAGATTGGTCCTGAAAGCAAAGAGCAATGAGGATGAAACTCAGAACTTGCAAATACAGAATTCCTGTGACACATAGTATGGATTTGTACAGCTGTTACTGTGGATATTTCACAACATCTGGCAGAACAGATGTATGCTTTGAAAAGAATGTTAAAAATGAATGTCTAAGAAAATTTCCCTGAACTAAACCTTCTTATTCTGCTATCACTCTAAAAACTGCATCTACATGAATATTAGTATGAATCAATATTGTAGATCTGTGTCTTGTGATCCCTCCTTGAAAAAGGCAACAGGGCACTTAATTGCACTTAATCAGTTATAAGACTTTCTGTGGAATCTAATGTATTCAGGGCAGTGCTAACTTTCTGTAGAACTTTTAATTTTCTTCACTTTAATGCTATGCTAAGTTGCAATCTAAGCTTTATAATAATACAACTAATTTTAGCTGTTCTTGCTTAAATCATTATGTGAGCAACTATGAGGCATTTCAGGAGATTTCAATTCTCCTCAGTGTTTGAGCAGAACTTTAAACTAAGAATGGTTTTCCAAGATTGAGATTGATATTTTTTAATGGAGGATGCCATTTGTAGAATAGGATTAATAGAATGATAGATAAATACCTGTACGATGTGATCATCTCACGAACTGTTTTGACTGTGGTTTGACTGATGATGCTCAATAGGACCAAATCCTCAAAACTTGCAACCAGGAAACCTGCTGTGTTGAGTTAATCAAAAATAAGAATATGGCAATCCTTCCTGAAAATCATTGTCATTTCTTCATTATTGACCCTTCTCTATGTGTCATACAGTTACGTACAGCAGTTTTTAATGAAGATTTTCTTTTTCTTGGAGGAAACAATTTTAGCAGTTACATTAAGAAAACCTTCCTGTAATGTAATGTAAAATGTTATAATTTTCTAGTATTTGTAGTTGTACAATATTTTTAATAAACTTGCCTATTCCCATGTATGCCATGTCAGTGCATAAAATATCAGCCCACATATTACTGAACCATCTAGTTATTTCCATATTAGTAACTTTACAATCTGTACAACCTGTTTTTTTCTTGTTTGAATTGTGCATCATCATGTTAAAACTGTCTACATTTCAATAGTAGCAACATGTACACAGTTTAACTCAGAATGGTAGATACAGCAAATTAACTTGGATCAAAAAGTTTATTCTCAAAGTTTCTTTGTCAAATTGGTTGCTCTGTCAATAAATGTGATTTTTCTTAATAGTAAAGTTTTCTGCCATTTATATAACTGGACGGTTACAGAAAAATGAAAATGAACTCAGTATTCTCACAATACAGGTCCAGGCGCTTGAATGTCGCTTGTAGCCAATTCTGCTATCTCACAATTACTAGGTGTAACTTACAGCTATAAAGCTGATAGGTAAAGAAAAGCAGATGGTATTCAGCATTATTACATTGAGAGGTTGTTTAAATACAATAAGGCAACATAAACAAAAATATTTTTCTGCAGTGTTCGCAAACATTGAAACCACTGATCACAATGAAGCAAAACAGTGTTTTGGTGTTGCAAGGGATTATTAATCTTTAGGGATGTATCTCTTCCACAAAGCTGAACTGTCACTTTAATTTAACAGGGAGATTAAGTGACTGGAAACTTCTAGAATCTATATCAATGACCTAAAAAATTCTTTCATGCTGCAAATATGGAGGAAAAAATGTAATCTTGGAAAAACTCAAGATCAACGTATACAATTACCAATTTTCACTGCCTCATTCCCTCATTCTGATATTTCAGATATTGAATACTGGCGTATGCCCTGATCTGTCACAACTGAATAGCCACATACCTGTCATTTTCCCTGAATCACAAAGTTTGAATATTTTATCACATTTTCTAATGTAGAGACATATGACTTAAGTTTTTTCAATGTACATGACAGATCAGCACACAAAACAGAAAACAGAAGCTAGATTACCCTTAAAGATTAAAATTCCACATTAACATTCAGTATACTTGAAAACTGCAGTTTTCTATATTGCCAAACAAAAACAACTATTTACATATAATCTCTTGGATGTTTACAATAAAGACACTGCAATGTTAATCCAGGAGTTACATGCTCCAGAGCATGGCCACAGCCTTGCAGATGCCCACATCATGGTAGTTGAAGTAGCAGAGGCCAGCAAAAGTGACAGCAGACAGTGCCATCAGGCCTGCATTTGCAGCCTTAATCTTCATGTCTCCATGAACATAATCAGTTACCACTTGGCCAAGACCCCTGTGGAAGACCACCCAAAACAGGCATAATCAGTTGGGAAGTTACACAGATCAACACAAGAAAAAGGTTTAATGACACTGCACTGAACACATTGTTGATTACACCATTAAAAGTATTTTTTTTTTCAGAAGTAGATGTTCTGACTATACAAAAAGATTAATTTACATTCTCATCTGCCAATTATAGGAAGAGCCAGTCATGGGCAAGCTTACAAGCCCTACAGAGAGATTGCATCCTTTCAACTAATCTAGACATTTAATGTGTTTCTATCCATGTCAAATAATTGACATCTTCACTGCGGAAAAAATCTGGTAAAATTCCATAAACTGTTTTATGAACAAAACACAATGAGAAGTCATGCTAACAGAAAACTAAAAATTATACAATATCAGATATGGTCTAAGCTCAAATAAAAGTATAACATAAGACCGTACCACTGCCTGTGAAAGTACTGCTGTGTGCAGTGATTGGTGCCTGTACATGTCTTACCAGTGGCCATGCAGGGTGAGGGTGGCAGCCAGTGAGTAATCCACAACCGGGCCTGGATACAGGTAGGCTGCAGGCAGCAGGCCTAGAAGGACAATGCTCAAGACCCGCTCTCCTGTCCAATGCAGTGAGGCTGCACTGGAGCCACTGCCTGCTTCCATGCAAACAGTTATAATTGAGGTAAATGGATTACAGATTGGCACATAACAGTGTTGAGATCTCATTTTTCTGGAAGACTCAGGACTGCCCCCAAATGGTAAAACTAACAGAACACAGAGGAGTTAACCCTTTTAACACC
Source organism: Arapaima gigas (assembly GCA_900497675.1). NCBI lineage: Eukaryota > Metazoa > Chordata > Actinopteri > Osteoglossiformes > Osteoglossidae > Arapaima > Arapaima gigas. Next base: position 213,324 of record UFQX01000408.1, on the reverse strand, counting down.
TTTTTAACAATTACTTCCATTTGTATTAATAATTCACACTGGTTTTAAATTAACTTATGTCATTTTAAAATTCCTTTAAATTTTTTATTAAAATGCTTATTTCAGAAATGACCTAAAATGCACAAAAATATTCAAACGCAACACAATGGACCTTAGAGATACCACCATTAAATTTCTAAATGTTACAAGAAAAAAAAAAATCTATTTTTTTTTGTCAGCATAAACTCAATCCATAACTGCTTAGTTTTACACAGGAGGCACAAGAACACACTCTCTTCTATGGTCTTCAAGACAACAAGTTAACAAAAGCTAGGGTGTCATCAGCAGAAATCTGCTAGAAGTAGATGTCATTTGCTATATATTGTATAACCTTATTTTCTGAATTTCAAAAACAGAAAACTTTTATCACTTCATCCATTGAAGCTGTGAGAAGCAGCAGTGTATTATTAAAAGATACTTCAGAAGGTTTTTCTTACATTAGGTAGGATTTTTATGGCTGCAGATTAGTATAGAATCATGTAGGAACATTTTCTGTAAGCAATGGATATTAAACAAACTGCAATGCTGATACACATTGAAAAAAGGGTGAGCTTCCCTTTTAAACACCCAGACTTTTTATTACAACTATTCTAAACTAATGATACATAACCTTTTAAACATCAGTTTCAATCACTATGTTTAATTTTAAACTTCATGAAAAGCTGAAAGAGAGTCCCTCCTGATTATGAACACATATATATTATTTATCTCTGCGAAACACGGATTACTTGACTGTTTTTAAAATGTAAAAATATCAAAGGATAATGTTGCACTTCAGTGAGGACTTACTGTATCGGGAAGGTGTCACATGAATCTGGGCACTGATTGGAATACGGTCTTCATTTCCTTTCTGAGCAACAACAGGTCGTAGAAGGAGAGCACTTCTGAAGAACAGAGCTGTGGGATTACACAGGGACAAGGGTTACTTAATAAATGGCATTAACACCAAGCCACACACACTGCAATTAGAACAGGTACTGCAACACTGCAGATAACATCCTTCTTGCACCATCTATGGTGGAATTAAAATGTGTTCCAAAAATTAAATTATGAACTGGTAAAACAAACAAATAGCTATAATATGAGGAATTTCAAATATCTGCAGCATCAAAATATTTTTTAGGCTACTACTATAATAAATCTTTTGGAACTGTACCATAAAGTGCAGAGTTCAAAGGACATTTTTGATACTACCAGTAATGTTTGCTAAAGCTCAACCTTATCTTACTGATGGTTCTCATTACCAAAGGACAACCACAAAAACATAGTGAATGAGGAGGTTTTTCAGTTCAGGGCCTACTGAAGAACTTCATAAAAGAATTGTGATGTGTAAAAATAACTACATATTTATTTTTATGTGGAAATTATTAAAATTAACAAACACATTTGAAGGACGTGGGCTTAGAACTTGAAGGATGTTTAAATCCCATTCCTGCTGCAGTGTCCTTCATCATCCTAACCTGATACAGTAAGAATACCCTTCTTTAAAAGTAAAAAAAAAAGAGTAAATCACAATGGATAAAAACATCAATTATGAAAAGAACTCATAATAATGTTATATTATTAGAGCCTGTACCGAACCAAAGTGTAGTACAGAATGTCGCTCTTAATCAGTCAGATCTTTAAGAAACCAGGATCATATTGCTTATACCATGACTTCCGAAACGGATGACCTAACTAAATCTAAGGGACTGGTTAGTTACAGAGTTTAGTAGTACTGGTCAAGTTACGTTAGCTAACCCACCATCCATTATAGATAGTAAGACAGACTACTGTTATCTTGGCTGCTAAGCATGTAACGCTTATTATTTAACGTTTTAAACTAAAAAACAAGGACACAGCCTGTCCGTATTAATATGAGTTAAAATACATACGTTTGACACCTCTGTGACAGAGCGAAGTTAAACGAACCAAGCTCGCCATGTTCAACACCACCAAGGTCACAGCTCGTACCCGGAAGTAGTCATGAAAGCCGCCTTCTTCAATGACGATTGTCACAGATCTTCTAAGCACTTAAACATAACCTACTTTGCTTTCTTTTTCGTCTTAGCTGCAAAGTTCTTTGTAACACAAACATAACAGCCTACTAACCAACACAGAAAACAGTTTAAGGTATTTGAATAACTGTTTATTTATACGAAATCGCAGTTTTCACTGGCCTGTGAAATTCAGGGACAAAACGGAGGGTTAAAATGAAGTGAAGTAATATATCTATGAGTTACTGGATTATCTGCGCCCTCTCCTTCAAGGAACTTCCCGTTTCCACGTGTGCTCTAGTGAGTGTGGCACAAGGAAGAATACCGTGTTGTCTCTTGTCATTTTTCTACTTTGTTATGACAGACTTTAACTCCGATTACGATTTAAGTGCCTCAGAAAAGGCGGAGGCATCAGAACTACAAAGGATGATCGTTATTGAGCAACAGAAAGCTCAATTTCAAGCACAGGTACGGTCTAATAGTTGTATAGTGTAACAGTCAGTTATACCACCCTCGTCGGTCACCGAAATTATTTCCAGTATTTGGACAATACGTGTTTGGATGTTCACTCATTTTCAGCAGTCTACCAACCTATTCCCTATAAAATAGGTAATATGTAGAATTACAGACAAGGTGATTTTGTTGTTAAACCTGCATACACTGTTTTCGTGTTAGGATTCTAGATGTGAATTGTCGGTTATACAGACGTGTTTCACCTAATTTATTTTTAATTTAATTTACAGGCGCTTCCATTTTGTAAAATTTCTCTATTGCTTTGTGAAAGCAGCATGCCTTTCTGGACCCAGCCGTTAGTTAGCAATAAAACGCACTCAGAATAGGATTTTGGAATTAGCTTGAGCCATCTTCCCTCCACAGTGTTGCAGCTAGTGTCTGATGTTCATATGTGTTGGTGATTAATCACGAAACCAGAATCCTTGCTCAGGTTTATAAGATGAATCGGACATCATTTGGCAAAGAATAAGAATCTGGATTTGGCTGTGCCTGAGAACGAGATCTAAATCAGTGTTTGTGGAGTTTGCATGCTTGATTGGATGTCTATCAGGGGTTCCGATTTACATCCACAGTCCAAAGACATGTTTTTTAAGTGAACTGAGGATTATAAATTGCCCTTTCTGTGTATGTTAGAGTGAATTGCTTAGTGATGAAATGCTATTTATTATTTGTAAATATTCATAATGAATGAATAAGCAATTAATATTTTAATGTATATTATTTTTGAGTCCACCTTACTGTGACTCAACAGCAGTATGTTAAGTATTAAATTTTAATTATATCAGCATCATGTGACTTACTCTTGACAGGTGCACAACTTCACAGACATCTGCTGGGACAAGTGTGTTGATAAGCCAGGTTCCAGGCTGGACTCGCGCACGGAGACATGCCTCGTGAACTGTGTGGAGTGTTTCATCAACACCACACTGATCATCACAAACCGCTTCACCCAGATGGTGCAGAAGGAAGCTCACTAAGAAATGTGGCAGAGTCCTGCTGCAGTGGATCTTCCCTTACTGTGGTTGCGGACAATAATCGTCATCACAAACATAAACACGATAAGAACAAATTGTTCTTCATGATTGTTCTGCATCTTTCTTCATACCAAGTGTGTAATATGTCAGAATCTTTTGCCCTTTTGGTATGCTAAGGTGTAAAAAGAAAAAAGTTATAAATAAAAGAAACTGGGACAATTTTTCTCATAGTTTATATGTTGGTGTATTCTTGATTCATTGTTGTTGCACATTTAACATTAATTTAAAAGCAATCAATCTCTGTTTGAGATTGCCTTCCAAGACTGTTTAAATTGGATAAATACCCTTAGTTGGGTCTTCTGCATTTATAACACAAAACCTAATTGTAGCCCTTGTTTTGGCTGAAACAATAGACATAATTATTAAAGTCCTGTATGAGTTGTCACCTATGAGTTCTCAGTTGTTCACATAGTTTCTTGTCTGAGCTGTGTGGTTTCACAGAACCGCTGGGTTTGTGGCTTTCCTGAGAATTACAATTACTAATTACAAACCTGGTCAATTCTTTGCTGATTGTTTCAATTTATGTGCCCAGTAACCCATTTCAGACCTTTAAATAACTAAGTGGAAACACTTGGCTTTTCAGTGTACATTTATTTTGTGCTATATAAATGTTAAAATACACTAGTAAAAACACTGTGCACTTCAAAAACAACTTTAAAAAATTATAAAGCAAATGAATCTATAGGATCAGAACATCTGTAGCTTTTATCAAGGCTCTTAGCCTAAATTGATCCTATTAGAATACCCTTAGTAAATCATTGTAAGTAGATTGTTGTATGCACTCTGTGTTAAGTCCCGTTGGTTAAAGGTGTCAGTTAAATTAAGGCACAGACTAAGTATTATGAGTGGGCTCTCCTGGAGCAAAATCTCGATCATGGCCATGTGCTCCCCTGTTATCCAATGGCTTGTCCTTGTAGCAACTGTACCTTTGTTTCATGGTTAGTTTTATTCCAAATTTTATTGTTGTCATTTGATGACAGATCATAGTGTTTAGATGCCTTGAAAGCATGATGTATATTCTGCTGACCTATTAATGGCCATATTCATGAAGCCCACAAGACAGCTACAGTAATGCTGGTATGGAGAAACGGACAGTGCTGGCATTCCTGGTAGATAGCAGTCTGCAAGTGACTGATAGGTCTGTATGGGCTGCTGCTACCTAGTCCGCATAACATCCAGTCACAGTCCCATCCCCATATAACAATACTAGTCATGTTCTTTTTCTGCTCGGATCCTTCTTGTTATAGTTTTCTGCTGTTTATTTTCTGAGCAGCTCTCAAAGCTGATTTCATAGCAGTCTCAATCCAGCCATGAGGTCTGCCTGCATGCTCTCCAGCAAAGTAAATTCTCCCCTCATTCTTGCAGAGCTCCTTGAGGTAGTTGGTCATCTGGTAGGGAGTGAAGATGGCAAAGGCGCCATGACTGAAGGGGTCCTGCCCCCACTTCTTGACTACGCCTCCTGTGTAAATGTCACGGATCTCTTCACCGTGGATCTTTGCCAGGTTGTCCAGCATCAGGGCTTTCAACTTCTCCTCATCTGTTCCATCGAAGAGTGTTGCATCATCTGAGAATGTGTAGGATGCTAGTACAGGACCCCCTTGTCCTTTGAAGCCATGGCTGGGGTAGTAAATGAAGCGTGCTGGGAGGTCAGTGATGGTTTTTCCACCTTTACCTTCCTTCTCCCAGAATCTCTCTTTGAAACTTAGAAGCACCTTGGTTGAGCTGGAATAGTGCACTGAGCGTAGTGCTTCCATCTTTGATGCAGATAGTGGAGGCTGGAAGTCCATGAAAAGAGTAGCCTTGGCTGTGGATGTCACCAGGACATAGTCAGCAGTGATGTAGTCTAGAGCAGGTTGGTTATCCTTTTTCTTAAAGTAAATAGTCACATTTCTCTTTGTCTGACGGATGGCTCTCACTGGAGCCTCAAATAAAATGGTGCAGTTGAGAAGCCCGTAGAATTTTTCTAATAGTTTATCAAATCCATCGGTGATCTCAGAATACCTGGGGAGCAAAGGGAAAATATTCTTATTGTGTGCTTGACTATACACTTTAACTTGTCAGTGGACATGAAAATATCCTTTATATTATTAAAACGTACTGTATAATTCCTAAACATTATTATTGGGCACATTAAAGAATACTGCAACAATGACATTAGGGATGTGCCATTGAGGCACCCATGTATGTTTAATACATTTACTGACGTAGTGTTGTCATTGATGTCAGCCTGAATATGCAGGGTCTCAGTCAGGGCAGTGTAAAAAAAGCTGTTCTCATTCAGGATGTCCCCAATCATGCGCAGGGCACCGCTGCTAAGGTTGGCCACCTTCACCAGGTACTCCTGTCAACACAAAGCAACAGTTGAGGTTACCTGAAACAGAACAGGTTGGGCACATTGACCTACCCTTAATTTCCACGACACAAAAGAAATGCTGATATACATCAAACAAACTTGTACAATGCTACATATCATAATGAAATATATACTTGTATGTTGAGAATTTTTTTCAAGCTGCTTATATAGCTTTTGCAATAGATTTTTGCACACATTATATTGAAAACACAATATTTAAATTATTATCTCAGGACCATTCATCTGTCACTGTAAGAAGTGCATAACATTATCTTCTTGATATTTGCAAGGTATAAGGTATGCTGTACTAGACTAATAAGGCAAACAACTGGCATATAACTTGATACAACAGTCCGATGTACTGTACACAGTACAATCTGCAGTATTAAACAACAAAGCAACAGTTTCTATAGTTGTGCAAACTCTCTGCACAGTTAATTTGATAATACCAGTTTTACCATGTATTTCTTTTGATGGTAAAACAATTTTTAAATCTACACAGCTTAAATTTAATATGGTGTGTGTAATTTCATGTTGAAATCATTGCACAATATTGTTACCTTGACAGAAAACCTGTCGTATTTCTTCATCACTGATTTGCATTTGTATCCACTTTTTTTTAAGTCATCTCTAATCTGTAAGTGATAACAAAAAGGGAAATTAGTACCACATGATATAGATACCAACATGTTCCAAGATAATCTGTAGATACCAAGGTTACCAAAAAAGATGGGTAAACTGCATCGAAAATGGTGCATGTCAGAATACAGCCTCACTTCCCCAAACTTACAGGTTGCAGGGCCAAATTGAAAAGTTCCTCTGCTGATTTGCCCTGTTCAGAGGGCTCCAATGGGTAGCCAAGCAGGTCAGGGTTATCTCTCACTGCATATGTACGCAGTAGCCTTCCATTGACAAAGTAGTACGTATTGCAGTTGTATTGGATGAATGGGTTTGTCTTAACCCCCAAATTCTTCAAAAAATTCAGTAGAATCCTGGTGAATAATTGTTCAAATGAAGACATTTTAGCACATTGTGTATCATTTGCTATTGCATTGAAATTCATGTACTGTATATCATGTTCAACACTAAATTCTATCCCATTTAAGGGGTGTGTTATATACACCTGACTTTCCTTTGGCTGTCCTATACACACAGCTACATATTCTGTTTTTTTTGTTCCCAGATTGCACTTACTTGTGAAAACTGGGGATTCTCATAGCACCAAGCTCTGCAAACCAGCCTTCATCACTATTCCTGTAAGTCACCACCCTTCCTCCAGGATGGTCACTGGCTTCAACGATTGTCACCTAGTAATACAGTTGATTTACATTTTCTCCAACATACAACTCAGGTTCTACAATTATTAATTAATTAATTAATTAATTAATTAATTAATTAATTAATTAATTAATTAATTAAACATTTTTCCCATGGAAATATTCCCATGGAATATTGTACTGTATAAAGCAACTAAAGCAAACCATACGATGATTTTGTAAATTAGCTGTGACAAACTGCATGAAAATAATTGTACCTTATGTCCAGAATCTTGCAAGAATTTGGCCGCAGTAAGGCCTGCAATGCCAGCGCCAACAATGACAACATGCCGTGGTGTTTTTGCGGGTGGTAGACCATTCTTTATAATTTCAAGGAGCCTGTCGTAGTCCTCGTCTTGAAGACATTTAAACAAGGGGTCATTGTCAAACCAATTAGCTATGGCCACTGTAAGCAGGACTGCGACCAACAATACTGAAAGAGACCAACAACATAACAATTATTAAAAATATGCATTCTCCCAATTTCAGTTTTGCCAGAAAACCAATGTCTAACTTTAAATAATGAAAACAGAACTATTTCCATTACTTCTGACAACAGTTCATGGTTTTCCATACAACTGCTACTGGACTACACAGTACTGTATGTTTATACCATTATACTGTTGAACTTATTCCAGTAAATCTGAGGTAACAGCTAGGTATTGGGGAGGACAGTCGTTATACCATGAAACGTAAATTACAGTAAGTATAATTTTTATGCCAAAAAAATGCAGCGATGAACTGAAACATGCTAAATATAGCGGGTGTAACCACTGATTCCTCGCAGTCAGAGTTACTGGAAGTCCTGCTTCACATTAGTCACTGTGATGCTCGGCCCCCGTTACGGCGGAAAAAGAAACTAAACCGGAGCGAAACCAACCCAAAGATTTGAGGACTTTTTTTCCTCGTGCTATCACAACTCAGTAATATATATATATATATATATATATATAAACACCGCCTAACGCCGCAAAAGAATACGCCAAATTTTAAAATAACGGCAGAAATGTTTAATATTTAGAAGTATTTAGAAGATTTATTAAAAATTTGTTGCATTTTTAGCAATAACTTCAAAATCTTTAAACTATATATAAACTTTTATATCCTTCACATATATTGCACATAGTCGCTTCTTTAAACTTTGCAAGGTTACGGTTACTGTATAACAAAATTCATCTCCAGAAAGCGCACCGATAACATCACATTTTAATATATCATTATAAATCTTTATCTTATCAGAAGGAGCTACTCACAGGTGGAGGTGTGCGCCATGTCCTCTTGGTCTGTCTGGGTGCCACCACTGGATGTCTCACCCTTTTAAGTGGTTCTGAGACAACCGAAAGTGAAGGAGGACAGCAGCCAGACTGTCGTGGCAGTTCCGCGTCTGGACCTGCCATCAGTATGTCATGGGCTCAAACAACGCGATGGGGCAGGTGGTAAGTCGTGTGTGTGTCTGAGTATGTGTGCGTGCGTGCGTGCATGCATGCGTGCGTGTGAGAGTATGTTTCAGTACTTTACACAAGCGTGAAAACATTTACCTTGTAGATTCAGTCTTTGGAAAGTAATGAGTCAAAACAATTGGTCTTCACTTGTGACTGTTATGATACGGAATGAGCAGGTAAAACTTGCAAGACTCATAATAACTGCAGAGTGTGTTTTAGGGTCTGTGGACCTTGAACAATGACCCCTATACCTGTGTTCCTTCATTAGATACCTTTACTCTTTGAAATGTGATAAGGAGCACATAAATTTAGAAGGAAATCAATAGCAAAACTAAACCAGAAACTATTGTTACATTTTGATCTTGTGACTATGACTCAGTCCAACTTCCACAAACTTACAATGCTTTAACTCAGTGGTGAAATTTATACTCTGTGCTGAGTTTTGATGGAAATTCCAGAAAAGGACTTTCTTGCCAGCCACTGATTTTAAACTTCACATTGCTTCTGTTTTGCATCTTACTGGACTGTGGAACTTCCACATATGCTATACACAGTAGAAAATTAAAGGTGCTTTTCCTCAGAGTCATGTGTGATAAGGGTACTCCCATCACCTCCATACACCAGAGGAAAGGAAATAAAAATGGGGAATTCCAGATTCCTCACATAGCTTCACACCTCTGAAGAAAGACAGTTCTATCTACAGTCTTCGGCTGCATTTATTAAACCAAATCCAGCACCACCATGATTTTACTGTCCACTTACTTGGTCACGATCGTACTGTAGACATCTCCACAAATGATAATGACTAAAGACGTTGGAATACACAGCCTGATGACAGTCATTGTACTGTAACTTCTTGAAAAAGATAAATGATACATCCATAACTGGAACACAGCAGCTGCTGACTTCATTTCAAAATTAGAAAGGAAATAATGAAATTATGACATGTTCAATTACTCATTGGTTATCTGACCTTTTTCTTTCTCTTATTGTCATGATCATTGCTTTTAATGTTTTATTGTTGTATAATTTGTGCTCACCATTTAGCTCTCTCTCTCTCTCTCTCTCTCTCTCTTTCTCTCTCTCTTTCTCTCTTTCTCTCTCTCTCATCAACAACTGCTGTATGACAGGGTTGGGGTGGTCTGGAGCCTGTATGGGAGGAACAGAGCACCAGGTTAGTCAAGGTACACCCTGCACAGGACTCCATCCCACTGTAGCTTATATTATAGCTGGTAATCATATTTTACAGGTTCCTGACTAAAAAAATTTCTAATGCAACAATAGTGGCTTATCTATGACATATGATTACTTTTGAAAATCACTACTGCATTCTGACTGTTTTTTCTCTCCTTCCGTTCACTTTTAACTCCTACCCAGGTAATAAATGTTTACTGCTTTAGGGTTGGTAATGTTGGGTTTGGAAACATACCGTTTGCTCCTTTCTTAGTGGTTCTGGACCATTACTGTAACCTGGGCTAGAGCAATGGTTACAATTTCAATAACAACTTTTTAGGTATTAGGAGATAGTATGAGGGTGAATGGTAAATTTTACATAATGGAACAGTTTAAACTATTATAGAAGAATTAAAACTATGGTCCTATGCTGCCCACAAATTGTACTTACAGTATTTTCAAGCATGACATTCATGACATAACATAAACTGAATATAACAATCTGGTTCAGTTTTGTCTCTTACCTTTTTTCATTCAGATACATATTGTAAATATTTACATATACAGCCTATATTTTTTTCTGAGTTTGACAGAACATATAGCTTTGCTTGTAATGTTGATTGTATAATTAGCAGCAAAATGTGTGATTTAACAGCTAACTTTGATGAAACACTGTTCATGGGTTGCCTGGCACAAGCAATAACACAATTTTTATAAATTGGGTAGATCAGCATTTGTAGCTTTAGTTAGTATTCAGTTGAATATTGGAATGGGCGAAATGAGTGACCTTGGTCACTTTAAACATGGCATGATAGTTGGCACTAGGGTTGATGGTTCTCATGCAAATGAGAATGATGCAAAAAGCAAAAAAAGCAAGTACCTGTGTGAGAAAATTCCAAGACATCATTACCTTGGTCATAGTAGCAGCATGCCCTGTGTCCCAGTGACCCCACACTTGGCAAAAAAACCCAGATAATTATAATTGCACTTATGGTTCCTGTTTCACATGCTCTGAGTTAAACATATCTATAAATTTCTTTAAGCATTGAACCGTACCTTTCCATGACACACACTGCATAACCACACCTATGATGTAAAAACTTACAGAAGTTGTACTTACACTTTATTGTGGCAGATTAACCGGGCTGCCTTGTCCATTTCCTAGCATGCTGATGCACTGAATCATATAATAATCATATAATAAAAGTGTCTAACAAATTTTGGTTTTGGACATTTCATGACACTAGTTATTGGTGTTCCAGTGGATGAAAACAGCTTATAGATCAGAGGGGGTCAAAGGACAATGGGGAGAATCGTGCAGACAGGCCACAACCAGACAAATCACATCCGAATTCAACAGTGGTGTGCAGAACGTTATCTGACCTTGCCTTGAATGGGCTACAAAAGCCAAAGACTATCAGGTGCTGATTGTCATCAGTGACAACAAGAGAGTGCACCTCCAGTGGCTACAGGAGAATTGAAACTAGACCTTTGAAGAGGGGAAAAAAGTTGCCTGTTCACCCCTTCATGGCTACTGTTTATCAGGCGGAAAAATCGAGATAATGCACATTGCCACAAGGCTCTTATCATCAAAATTGTGCCAAGAAGATGACAGTGAGTTTTCATTCTTTCAGTGGCCTGTACAGTCCCTAGATCTCAACTCTATCAAGCATCTTTGGGATGAGGTGGAAGGGGAGCAGGAATGTGCAGCCATCAAATTTGCAGCAACTATGCAATGCAGTTATTTCCACATGGTACAACATTACTGTAAAATGCATTCAGAATGTTGTACAGTCCAGGCCCAGACAAATTCATGGTATTCTGAAGGCCAAAGGAGGAGCAATATTCTTGTCAGTAGGTATACCTAATAAACTAGCAACTCAGTGTAGCAGTACATAGTGCAATTTAGAACATAAAATACATAGGCTGTGAGATATTTTATCATGTATTACATAATGCTTTTTGGTTTTTGCAGTGATGAAATACAAAATCACTCCCATAGAAACATTCTTCAGGTCCAGCGCATGCTAAAGTTAAGTGGTTTTGCTGCTGTTCAAATCAAAGAGTCCAGCAGAATCAGTTTCTTTTCTTCTGGTTCTTCCGTACATTATCAAAACTGCAAGGTCACTTTACACATATGTGATGTTAGACACCTATCTGACCTACATCTTGTGTATTTTAAGACTTTGCAACATGTAAGGAATAAGAGCACAAGAATCACACTCTAAATGTTTTTTACTGTATAGTTTATTTTACTATACAGTTTTGTTTTATTTTAATTGTAAACCCTGAAAATTTCTGCTGTTCACTTTTTTTTATTTTTATGATGCAATTAGAACAAAACAATTAGAACAATGCTGTATTTTACTAAGTTTTGGTTTTAAAGGCATTATATGTGACCTAGTGGAGACCTAAGTGTAGGTTACTTGTTGCTTTAGCTTTAATTTTTTGCTGGGTTCTACTTCTTATAGCTGTATTTTCATCTGTTTCTCTATTTTTATAATATGAAGGTGGATTACTTTGAGGATGAATAAAAACAGCCGAGAATGGTCACTCGGTAACCGGTCACGGGCCGGCACACTACAATCTGCCTACCTAAGTTTTTTTTAAGTTCTGATGAAGTTATTTCCACAACCAAAAATCTTCAAAGCTTTTACATACTGTATTTAGCTGTAATGTTGCAGTCGCCTTGGTCTAGGTGTTGATACAGTAAAAAGTCTGCTGTATAAATAGGCGACTAATAATAAAAATGCGTGGTTATAACTGCGTGCCTAATTACTCATACATCCTCACCGACAGAGGGCGCATGTGAGACAGTATTACCCGTAAGAGGGCGGATGCGGCAGGCCGAGGGAGGCGGAAGCGAGAAATGTTTTGTGTGCTGCAGGAAGTAAACAGACTGTCGCCATAAGAAGCTGTGTAAGATGAGCCGGGGTCTTTGCGAGCATCGTCCTCCAGGGTGCGGTTCGCTGAAGTGAATATCTGTACGTGAATAAGGTGGGACGTGGGTTGTGTCTTTTTACTGAGAATTACTCTAACAGTGCTTCTGTCAGTGAGATTAATTCATCACGTTGTCTTCCAGTCTGAACTCTGTCCTTTACTGTATGTTTTTCGCCACAAACAAGTTTTCTGCTGTGACATTGAGTATTTAGGAGGAATTTATAAAGGAGAGGTGCTTTTAATAGTCACCTGACTCCCCCTGCACATAGAACTGATTTTCTGCACACAGATCCAAGTCCAAGTCATTGATTATATTCCTTTGACAGTAAGGGCACTCCAGTGACAGTTTTGGTCTACAACTGATTTAAACTGTCTAAAAAAACAGCTCCTGTAATCCCTTTTAATTCATATTCAATACAATAATACATGATAGAAATATGTCACTCATCATACATGGGACTTACCTAAAAACCTGCTTAAATACAATAATTTTGAATGAACTTAGAATGAAAAAGATCTTTCAGGAACACACAGCACTGTGTTGTGTGACTGGCTGGTTCATGTTTTGTTCCCAGGTTCAAGTCCATGTGAGCAGCCATGCACCGCTCCGAGGCTCTGCGCCCCACCTCATGGGCCTTGTTGGAGTTTTTGGGGCAGCGTAGGCTGTTGGGCTTTGGGGTGCTTCTGGTCTGGATGGTGCTCTTTCACATGCTTGTGAATGTGTGGCTGCTGTGCATGTTCACCAGTCTGCTGGTGGTGCTCAGCGGGTGGCTGGGCTGTCAGGCCATCCTGGATTCTGGCAGCATTGTCCACCTGGAGCGCTTCATTCCACTGGAAAAGCTCCCAGGATCCTCTGAATCTGAGAGTCAGCTGGATAGGGAGATCCAGAGTACTGTGCGCAAGATCATTCGTGACTTTGTGTCCTCCTGGTACCACACAGTGTCCACAGAGCCTGAATTTGAGCTCCAGGTGGAAAGTGCCATGTTAGCCATGGCAATGGAGCTGAAGCGGCGGGCGAAGAAGGTAGACCGCAGGGCACTGACACGGCGGGCACTAGGTCTGTGTGGTTCTCATCTGCAAAGTTATATGAGAGCCAGGGAGCTAATCACTGAGGAAAAGGAGCCCAATTGTGACAGCAGTCTTTGGAGACTCTACTGTCAAGTGAGTTCTCCTCATCTGGCTCTGAAGAGCTCTGCCTTGGAGGTAAATTATACCCGAGCCATTGTGGACCTGCTGCTGCATGTGCTGGTCCCTGCTCCTCACCTGGAGACCCGTACAGGCAGGTTTGTGGTTGGGGAGCTCATCACCTGCAACGTTCTTCTGCCCCTGATTGGCAAGCTGTCTGATCCCGACTGGCTGAATCTGCTAATTGTTGACATTTTTACAAAGTCTAGCCAACAGTCTTCAGAAGAATCGGAGCCTATCAACAACCTTCCCACACCTCCTGTGTTGCCTCACCAGCACTTATTACAGCAGGACCTCGAGGTGCCATCTACATTAACCTTGAAGGTCCCCTTTGAAACCCCCATCGTGACAGAGCCTCCTACACCTGAGCTAGCTTCATACGATATCATTGACTCTGCAGAGCACTTCTCTCATCAGATCATGGAAGAGGAGGAGACTGGACCTCATGTAGGAACAAAGCTGTTTGCTCCTGGAAAACCTGGTGCCAGCCCCATGGACTACCTAAGGCCAGGCAAATTCAACCCTTTCTATCAGGAGGCTGATTCTGACCTGGAGTCCCCCCTATCGGATTTCAAAAGAAGCTCTGTGGAGTCCTTGGTTTTGATAGGTGAGGAGACATTGTCAGATAGACCTCCTCAGTGTGCCACACCATCTGATTCCTGCAGTATTTTGGATCCAGAGGAGGAGCTCCAGGGAGAGAGCACTTGTCCAAGGGTGCTGGTCTCTGAGCAACCGAACCGTCCCAACACCCTAACAGATCTGGTGGATGCAAGACTGAGTGGGAATGGTGCAGTTCAAGGCGTTTTGCCGGAGCTGGAGAAGGAGCCCTCAGGTGTGACATTTGCTCTCAAGAGTAACTCCAGTGAGCTCCATGTGCCAGGACCCACCCTGCAGATATGCTCACCTACCACTGGTGTGGCACCGCTTTCCCCGTTCAGCTTTGAACCCCCCAGCAGCCCTGAGGGACCTGTTATTATCCAGAACCTTCGCATCACTGGAACTATCACAGCAAAGGAACACAGAGGCACAGGTTCCCACCCCTACACTCTCTACACAATCAAGGTGTGCTTGCATGAGCTCTCACATGTTTATGGTGATATGTTATGCTGTATTGCAGGTGTTAAGTGGTGGGCTTGGATGCTGCTCATTAAGTTATTGTATTAGTACAGTAATCCCTTGGTATCTGAATCTAATTTGTCCCTGAAAATGGGTTGGATACCAAAATTTGGGTACTAAATGCTTATTTCCCATTATTGTAAATGGGGGATAAAATAATGTGCTCCCAGCCCATATGAAAATTAAACCCATGATTTCAGCATGAAAAATCACTCTGAAAACCAGTTACCTGAAGTGAAAACTAAGTTATCATTAATTTGCATGTTTGCAATACATGGTACAGTATGTACTCTACACAACATTTTGCGTGTTAATGCTACCGCTGGCGTTAAAGTAAATAGGTTTATTAAAAAAAAAGTGAAATTTGGTGAAAAACATTACAGGTAACAGTTTAAACAAAAACGGCTAACAGGTTTTACAGGGTACTCATTGAATGAAGTGAAGAGAAGCTTTTGAGGTTTGCTTTGTTTTGGAGGGACTCCATCAGTTTTTTCTGTCAGAGGTATGGAGGAGAGGTGGATGCAGGGCAAAAAAAAACTCTAAATGGAAATGTGTTTGCCTTCATGTAATTTTCTGAACTAAACTTCCTTATTACCTTCGAGGGCATCTTCAATTGTGTTCTTGAATGCAAGACTCCTGTTCAGGTGACTGTCATGTTCCATAGTTAGTGAAATCATTGCACTTGCATGCTCTAAAAATTTTTTAACTTTTCTTGTCTAGCAAAGGACTTTTTGTTCTGTCAAAATACTTCCTCTTCCTCCGTTTCTTCTGAGAACTGATGGGTATCCAGCTGAATTACCCATCTCAAATCACAGTAAATGTGACAGGATGCAAACATGGTCAGACAAAGCAAAACTAGTGGAACAGCTGATAAGACAGTAGTGCAGTAGTATAATGGTTTTGTGTACTCTTAATAACTTACTGCTAAAGGGTTCATACAGTTCCAGTCAGAATTATTGGCACTCCTATATTTTAGCTAAATCATGTAAAATATTTCCCAAAAAGTGGGCAGTCAAATAGCTCTGGTCTATGTACACTCATTTGTTTGATACAGAACAGCAAAAAAACAACAGCAGTTAAAACAATAAAACAATAGCAGTTAAAAAAATCGCAAATGTGGAAATATTATAAAAACTGAAAAGTTACAGTTATTGGCCTCCTTTGAACAATTCAAATCTGAACTAGATTCTCGTTACAGTGAAGTTTGACTTAGCTGCAATAAATTTCCAGTACTCATATTAACCGAAGAATGATGGTTTTTATACGTAAAAAGGTTACCTTCATTCCCTGTTCCTTTTTGACAGTAGTGAAGACAGGAGAGCTGTCTTGGACCGCCTGAAAAATTATTGACTTAAAAATTTAGAAGGGCACAAGGTCATCTTCAGGTATATTAGCATCCCAGTTTCCATAGTTTGCAGTGTTATTGAGAAGTCTGCTGCTCACAGAACTCTCAAGAACTTCCCAGGATGTGATGGGAAGAGGAAAACTGATTAAAGCAATCTTTGATGGTTGGTACAAACTACTGACAGAAAAACCATGTAAAACATCCAACGAGCTTAAAGCTGACCTGGAACAATGGTTAAAATCTGTACCGTAAGCCATAAGCTAAACCAAAAAGAGCTTTACTGGTGAAGGCCAAGGAGGACCCCTCTGTTGAAAGGCAGACATAAAAAGACTGATCTTTGCCCAAACCTATGTAGAAAAACCAGCATCCTTCTGGGAAAATGTTCTGTGGACTGATGAAACCAAAATAGAGCTTTTTGGCAGTGCAGACCAGTGATTTGTTTGTAGGTGACGAAATGAAGCTTATAAGGAACAGAACACCTTACATACAGTTAAATATAGTGGAGGTTCCATAATATTGTGGGACTGTTTTGCTGCTTCTGGAGCTGGAGACCTTGAATATATTAAGGGAATCATGAAATCAGAGCATTACCAAGGTATTTTAGAGTAAAATGTACTACCCAGTGTCAGAACATTAGGTATGTGTCAGTGATGGGTGCTCCAGCAGGACAATAACCCAAAATACATCCAAAAGCACAAAGAATTAGTTAAAAAGGGGAGACAATGGACTATGTTAAACTGGCCAACAGTGAGTCCTGAGCTCAATCTGATTGAAAATGTTTGGAATGAGCTGAAATCTACCATTCCTGAAGAGTTAGACCAAATGGCAATTGAACAGCTGGAAAAACTACCAACAGAAAAGTGAAAGAAGCTTATAGATTGGTACAAGTTATAATTGGAGGATGTCATCATTACCGAGGGATGTGCAGCTAAGTATTAGGGAAGGGTGCCTTTAATACTCTGCAGGTCACAACAACAGACATCTTTTTGTTGTATAGCTTTAGATATATTGTTAAAATATTTTGATGATCAGTGGTAAATTTCCAGTTATTCCTGAAGAGGTTGTACATGATATAGCTAAAATGCAAGAATGCCAATAATATTTACCAGAGCTATAGGTCCTGGGGTAAATCAAAGGTAAAGTGTTTGCTGAAATGTAATGATCTACTAAGCTCTGTTGAGGTTATTGGTTTGCCTGCTATAAATGTTTGCATTGTGTTGTGTAGTATGAAACAGCAGTGGATTCAGAAAATCCGGAAGTCCCCCAGTCAGTGGCCTACCACATGGTGAATCGGCGGTACAGTGAGTTCCTCAATCTACAGACACGATTAGAAGAGAAACCAGAGCTCCGGAAAATTCTAAAAAGTATGACCACAATAAAGATTAAACATAGATTCATACTTGCTTAGACATGAGTTTTTTGGGTTATGGTGTTTGTTCTCATGAATTCCTTTTGTTTGCTGAGTTAAGATGTGAAAGGACCAAAGAAGATATTTCCAGACCTTCCATTTGGAAACATGGACAGTGATAAGGTGGAAGCCAGGAAAGGTCTCCTGGAAACATTTCTCAAGGTAACAGATCATTGTCTTTAACAGTCATCAGCTGAATTTTGGGGACGCTTTAAACCGCATGTTCTAGTGAGGGGATTTCGGAACAGATTCAGATCCTGTGGTCCTTGACAATTATTTTTGTACCCTAATGACTGGTGTCTGTGTTTCTTAAGCCAAACTGTGGTTTGTTTTTTTTTTATTTTAGCAACTTTGTGCTATTCCTGAAACCGCCAATAGTGAAGAGATGCAGGAGTTCCTGGCTCTCAATACTGATGCACGGATTGCATTTGTGAAGAAGCCTTTCATTGTGGCACGGATAGACAAGGTGGATTTAATGTGTTGCTTTTGTCACTGTAGCCATTTTAAGTTTGACATTAGTATGCGGTTAAGATGATAGATCGTTTTTTCATCTACAGTACTGTGCTAAAGTCTTAGGTACCTGTGGGAAAAATGCTATAAAGTGAGGATGGTTCCAAAAATAATGCCATGAATACTTATTGATCAATAAACCTTCTAAAAAGTGCAGCAGACAAAAAAAACCTCAATCAAATCAATATTTGGTGTGATCACCCTTTGCCTTTAAAACAGCATCAATTCTCTTATGCAAACTTGCATAAAGTTCAAGGTAGAGGTTGGTAGGTTTTTCCAAACACTTTGAGGAACTGGCCACAGTTCTTCTGCAGACTTTGACTGTCTCTGTATGTCCTCCCAGACTGATTTGACTATGTTGAGATCAGGGCTCTGTGGGGACCATATCACCTGTTGCAGGATTCTTTCTTTTTGCTGAAGATAGTTCTGTATGACTGAGATTGGATGTTTGAGGTCATTCTCAGGCTGCAGAATGAATTTGGGACCAATCAAAAACCTCCCTGATGGTAGATAAGAATCTACCTGTATTTCTCAACAGACATTGAAGTTGCATGCCTAAGACTTTTACACAGTATTGTATATGGTACTTTTAAAAAAGTTTTCACTGTGCAGTTTTCCCCGAATTATGAAGGCAATGTTTTCCTAGGAAACCCTATATAATGAAAACTGCCATAACTCTAACTGTGTAATTAGCATTAGTGTAAATGGTAAAACTTTTTGTGTTCTGAGTCCTAAAAGTGACACCCATTTGTGCTAAAATATAACTAAAAACTGTTTTAATACATTTTAATACAGTAAAACATTACCAAAATACCTCACAATTAAGTTATTGAAGACGATTTATCCTAACAGAATATAGCACAATAATTTTGCTTTAATGACTCTTTAATACTGTATGCATGTCACTCTTTTGCTCTTATGTAGCTATGACATATCCTATGCTGAACCAAGTGTGGGTTTCTTCCAGGTGCCCTGATATACTCTGAATCCAAACACATGTAACTAAATTTCCTGTAGTTTGTGCTTGTGTGTGCTTATAAATGTGTGAAAGGTTGTCTGAAGTTTAGTGCAGTTTGGTGCAATGCATCTAGCATCATAAATCACCTTACATACAGGTGTCAGCAAAATATTGCATAATGATCAGTATACATCGCATTGGAGAAAAGTGACTGCCAAAAGAGTAAATGTAGGAGGGGTGATCAAACAATGATAAGAATTTTTTCAGTTCAGAAGTGAATAAAATTTTTGGTACTTCAAATAACATTAAAATTTATTTAAAATTTCTACAAACTCCTAGTCAAACCTGATGTGCAGTGTTCCTCAGCTACTTTTATTTTATACAAAATCAAATGGTCAAAAACATTGACATCCAGTTATTTATGATCTATATTTTTAAGATTATTGGATTAAACTATAATTTATACAATATCAAAAAACAATATGATATGAGCAAACATAATATGTGCTGAATGAAGGCTGTTCCATATTCTTACACTATTGTGGTATGTTTTAGTGGCTAGGTGCAGGAGTGCAGGTCATATTTTCTCCACAATAGAGAGAAATTTTAATGAAATGAATAGATTAAGAAAACACAATTAAAATAATCCGGGAAATGGGTGACATGGTGGCATAGCGTGCAGTGCTGCTGCTTCACAGCACCTGCCCTGTTTGGGCAATCGTTTGAGTCAGCTCAGTTTGTATGGAGTTTGAATGCTTTTCCTGTGTCTGTGTGAGTTTCTTTCAGCTGATCTAGTTTCCTTCCACAGTCCAGAAATGTGTGTTTCAGTTTAATTGGTCACTATGAATTGCCTGTTTGTGTGTGTGTGTGTGTGTGTGTGTGCCCACTTACCCTGCAATTGACTGACATCCTGTCCAGTGTGTACCCCTACTTGCCTAGTGCTCAGTGTCTGTGATATGCTCTGGACCACTCTGACCAGGACAAGTAGTTAATCAAAACAAGTATATGAATGACAGTAATCTGTAAAATTTGCTACTCAAGTGTTCACAACATGAGGAACTAATGTATTTAGTGAACGTTATTTACACATCAGTCTCATGCCAGGGCAATAAGGGTCAGCATGGTGGCGTAGTGTTGATTGCTGCTGCCTCACAGTACCTGTGCTCTTTGCGTGATGATTTGAATCTGACTCTGTCTGTTTGGGGTTTGTGTGCTCTCCTTGTGTCTGCATGGGTTTCCTCTAGGTGCTCCAGTTTTCTGGCACAGTCCCAAGACGTGTGTTTCAGGCTAATTGCTAACTAAATTGCCCATAGCAGGTGTGTGTAGCCACTCTGCGATGATGTCCCATTCAGGGTGTAATTTCTCATCAAAGTGCATAATGATTCTTTGATAGGATCTGAACTACTGTGACCCTGACAAGGATAAATCAGTTCTGAATGATAGCTGTATCTATATAGAGAACTTGATGAATTCGTGCTTATTGTTTGCAGTACTGTGTTTCCTCTGTATAAGTGTGTGCAATGATGTCCTTCCAGATCGTGGTGAATGCCATTGTGGACACCTTGAAAACGGCATTCCCTCGTTCTGAGCCGCAGAGTCCCACTGAGGATGTGGACACTGAACCTGATGGGAAGACACCATCTGACACCAAGAAAAAGTCTGTGATACTGCTGAGTTTTCCACCTCTGCCCTGTTCTAGTTTTGTTCAGGTTTCTTAGTCACCCTAAAGCTAACTGGTATTGCAACTATTATTTTAATTATTTTGAATGCCAGTATGTATGTTTATTCCCAGGAAGACTTGCAAGAAAGCAGACTGTATGGCCAAAAATTTTTTATAGAGTAGTAACTAAAACATTGAACTCCAGAGAAAAATACCAGTCATGCTGAAAACGAAGCTCTGTCATGTTACATCTTGTTTTGCTTGGCTAGCTTTTTAACTCAAATTTTGGTGTAGTGTCGCCTCCCCTTTTTATAATTTTTGCTGCAAATCCATATAATTTTAGTTTTGTTGTTTCCAACTCTTGTGTCAGATCACGCCTGAGGTTCTCCAGTAAAATAGCCCCAGTCCTTAACGTGACTGACATGCAGCCCAAGGTGATGTACAGCTTTGATGAGAGGAGCACTGTAAGTATGTCTGTACTGCCACCTGGTGGGTGTTTCCTCTGCTATATTGCAGCAGAATCTGTTTTTGTGAGGAACTTATTCGTGGTTGAATGGACTCACTGAGACTCATGGTCTCTCTGTATCTACCTGTCCCTACCTGCTTGACACAGGTCTTTAATGGCCTCTCACTAGCAGGCCTAGAGGCCTTCATCACAGAGCAGGAGCGCCTGGTGGGCAAGGTGCCAGTTTCACTGCGGAATAATGAGGGGGAGAGTGATGTCAGTCTAGCTGACAGATGTCTTCTGCAAAGGCCAGAGAAACAGCACCAGGGAGCACCACACTGCGAAACTGGTAAGGAAGTAGTTGAGCTTGTGGTCTGACAAGATCCATGTATTTAGACAGGAGGGTTCTGGATATATAGTATGTGCTGTGAGGGTGCTCTATATTATTGATTTAATGAACCACGCATTTGAGAAAAAACAGGGTCATTTAGTTTTTCAGTTTGTTTTAACGATTAATGGATTACTCTGTTTTTATGTGGCACCTCGTGCCATAGAAATCCATCATAGTTTGCTTTAAGACTGTTGGGCCATTTTGACACTAGAGGGCACTGCTACAATGTATTTCTAAGGCATAGGCCAGGGTATTAATATTGTCTCCTCTCACAACTCTGTAAATTTTGTATTGAAATTGAATATTCAACTCTGTCTTGTTTCTTATTTTTACACTAAATGTGGAGAAATGAGTGATGCACATATACTGAACAAACACTTCATTGTCATAATGGGCCAGGTGTGACTCCTCTACATGCCTCTGGTTACAGCGGTTTGTTGTATTAATGCATGTCTCTCGTAACAGTATTCTGGTATGCTGCTGCATGACAGAGGCAATGCCAGATCATAACAAGTGAAGTCACAGTGTGTGTCATCACAGCAGAGGAGACGGCCCTGGCAGACGTGGCCCTTGACATCCTGTGTCTGTTGATGAGGGACCAGTGGAGCTGGCTGTGCACTGAGAACATCCAGAGGACCATTAGACTGATGTTTGGGACACTCATAGACAGGTAGCTGCTCAGACATTTTCTGTGAAACACAAGTGTTTGTCCAGCCATTTCATTTCTACTGCGTCAGGCAGTCTGTCACACACCACTAGGTCAATCTTTAATGTGGGAGTGTAATTATTTTACTGTAATGTTACTTTCAACATGCTTTTTTATTTTGCTAAAAACTACTAGTATAGCTCTCTGTGAAGAAAGAACTGCCCACTTTTCTATTCATGGGGATGGGATGTGCTGCCTTTTTTATTCCCGATAACTGGAAAAACTGACAGCAATGATTTTTCTGCGTCTAATGTTGATATTGAAATAACAGCCTGATTGGCAGAGTGCTGAAAGGTCAATACCAAGCAGCTTAAAATTGTGTAATTCCTCTTTCCTCTGAGAGTTTTTATTTTTTCATTTTTTAAATGTAAATTTTATTTCTAAAACATAAATTTAGTCCATGCACCAGTTTTGTCTCCTTACAGCTTTCAGATTAGTTCATTGTACAGTAGAGGTCACTTACAGTCAGCAGCATTAAACAGGGAGAACAGGGCCAAGTAGAGTTTGAGTGTAACTTTGGTTGAAAGAAATAATAATTAGATGTGATAATGTGTTTGATAATGGATATAGAGGCCCATGAGACATGAAGTTGTTCTGTGTGGAACTCCATGTACTGAAGTGAATGATGAAATGGACTGTGGAATGTGCACTTAGCAAACTTCCAAGTTTGGGAAAGGTACAGATTCGTGAGCCCTGCCAGCAGTTCTAGTGAGGCTATGTCGTCTAAACTCTGTTGTGTGTAGCTCGTGAAAGAATGAATTTTAAGAGACTGTCACTCTAAATCAGAAGTTGTTAACCTTTCCTGGGCCACAGACCAATTTAAAAATCTGAAAGAACCCCCTATTTAAATTATGCCCATAAATAAATTTAGAGAGCGTATTGCACTTAGTTCATTGCATTGAAATTGGTTACCTTCACACAGAATTATTCAATATATAATTATATTTTTCAAATTATATTTAAACTTTTATGTATTAAGAAAGTGTTTTTTTTAAAACAAGCTTTTGCTTCACACATCCCTTGAATCTCATCCACAAAACCCCAAGGGGTACATGGAGCCCAGGTAAGAACCCCTGCTGTAAATGTTTTGTACAGGATGTTTTAATTGACTGTATAATATAGCACTTTTTAATTCTGTTCCTGTACCTGGGTTAACTTGGCCATGAAAAACACGAGGTGGTCTCGTAATAATAATCTGAGACAGCCAAGAATAGTGTTTACTTGCACGAATAAACAGTTTTTTTCTTTCACAAATATTAATCTTTACCTCAATTAAGAGAATTGTAGATGTATAATCTTTGATGTTTTTATACACAATTCTAACACAAAATTACATGAATGTTTAAAAAAGGGAAAATAAACTTTAGGACAAAGAAGGCTTGTCTTGCCTTTGTCCTGTTTTCCAGGGACTTGTAGGATGTGCTGCCTGGAGGCCACATTGACACTCTGTTGTACCAGGCTGTCAGTGCGCCTCCCCTCGCAGCCTTGTGTTGTGGGACAAAGACTACTTGATCTGAATAAAAAGCTTTAATCTCTGTAGTCATTTTCTTTGTTTCTTCAATAGTAGATATGGTTACCATTGTAGAAATAGCATCTCCTCCTTAGTTTGACATAAGATGTATTTAACTTTAATAATTACAGTATCTTTAACACTTCAGACAATTTCCAATAGTGCAGTTCAATACTTGAGCTGTCACTGTTTGGCTTTTGAAAACTGTGAGAGACTTGCCATCATTAAAGGAGATATAGTAGTGTTTGCATAAAGGATCTTATTTATGTGTACAGTAGACATACTTTATTTTTCAAAGTGAGAAAAATGTCTCCTATCTTGCTGCAATCAGGTGGTCTACCCTTAAGTGTGAGTCCTTTGTCCGATTATTAGTCTTATTGTGACGTTCATGATGTGCAGATTATTGCCCCACTTCAAGATCACAATAGCAATAAATAGGTAACACCACTGCTGACTTCCTTTTGCTCCCAAGATGGAGGAAATTTTATATCTGGACTTGTTTCAGGTTTTGGAAGATTTTTTTTTTTTTTTTTTATGCTGCAACGTGCACAGATTCTCCAAGGGGTCTCTGTTTACCCTAAGCTGTTCTTCTGTCCTCAGTTCAGGTACTTAATTCACAGCAGTGATCAAAAGTCATTTGCCCTATTAACCTGCACATCTGGTTCTTGGTACAAATGAACAGTACGGAATCTTAAAGGAAAACTGGACAATGTTGCATTAGACATTAATGTTTCTGAACTATTCAGGATTTGGATAAATCCAGATTTGGGTTATATGATGACAATACATGCGCTTATGTTAAACAGTCTGTTTATTTTGATCTCATAACAATAGTCCTTTGAGAATTTTAGCATCTCTGTTTTAACATCAATGATATTTGGGTGCAAATTGTTAAATGCCAATAAGACAAAATCTTATCTGTGTTCTTTTAGTATTGATTGGCAGTAACAGTTTAAAAAGAATAAGTTGAAATGTGCATTTTGTGTCTGGGGTGGTTCTGATTCTGCGACAGAACTAGTTTACCTGTTCTGTTTTGACCTTTTCACCCCTGACACCCTGACAGTGGTCTTCAGAACTCTGGTGTTTGATCCTCTGTAAACAGGATCAGTCCACATATATCGGAGCCCTCGATTGTACATGAGATTCAGGAATGTTCACTGAGATGTGTTCTGCATTTGTTTTTTGTATGTGAAATTAATAGCAGGGCGTGTTCCTGATCTTCTTAACATTGGCCATATCCTTCTACACCCGTTACCTGGATCAGCACAGTGGCTTAAAAGATTTACTCTGGCCCCCAAAACTAAGAGCTTAGCCCTGCGGCTTTCTTTAAGTTGTGAAGTAATTTTTAATTTGTGCAGATTTAGGGATTTTGAAGGTCCGCTCAGGGTCTTTGACCAACAATGGTATCCTTAAGTAGAGGGGAAGTGGGTGGGGTTTGGTCAGCTGTTAGGTTACATTGAATTGCTCTGGACCAGATATTATTCATAACATAACTTGTCAGTTTTAGACTTTTTTTTTGTTCTGAAATGTTTTATTCATTCCTGTCTCCTGTGAGTCTAAGTTTAATCAGCAAAATACCAGTATATTTGTTTAAGAGGGACATGCTGGTTTCTTGCCGTGATTTGACTGTATATATCATTATTCTTTTTCAAAAACTAAGTCTGGTTGACGTCTGGATTTTCAAGCCTTTACCTTTTTGCATTTTATGAGGTAATCGTGGGGAAAAAAGATATATATGCTATGAATTGTATAACAAACATAAAAAATAAAAGGGCCTATTTATATACAGTGTATAGTGTTTTTCAGGCAGTTGTTACTGACAAATAAAAACAAACCTTTTACTGCTCCCAATAACAATATAAACACCAAAGCATTAAAAATGTGACACTTCCTTAATTTGTGTGATGCTGACCCTGCTGTTTGAGGTACAGGCACCTGAGAGGTGAGGGTAACCAGCTTCAACATTTAAGTTTATTGATATTTGGACCTTTTGATAGCTAAGTTTTCACGTAGTGCTGTTTTATATGGGTGTTGTGTCAGTTGCTGAGTGGGTACTTGAGTTTATTCTGTTTCTGTCTTCAGATGTTGTTGTGACACCTGTGGATTTTGACATGTTTTTGGCTTGGTGGGGTCATCTACCAGTGTTTCATGCCATTTGTAGTACCACCCCTGCTGTTAAGAGCTCCAATAATTGAGGGCTGACTGAGATGAGTATGATGCTAACTTCAGCGGAAGGTCGTGTTACTTTTCAACAGAATTGAAATTTAAATGCACAGATTGTGTTCTTGCACTATTGCTTTGTTTGTGTCTCTTGGATTTTCTGCATCTCTTCTGAACTCCCAGCATGGCAGTGTCACTAGGATGCCAGACCAATCTTAAGTGTGTGACCCGATGCACAATCCAACCACTGAATAAAACTG
This sequence comes from Arapaima gigas, assembly GCA_900497675.1. NCBI lineage: Eukaryota > Metazoa > Chordata > Actinopteri > Osteoglossiformes > Osteoglossidae > Arapaima > Arapaima gigas. Next base: position 186,884 of record UFQX01000408.1, on the reverse strand, counting down.
TTACTTATTCTTTGCCACTCCACCAACCTGCAGATTTCCTACTTGGAATCCTTTCTAGAAATAGGTGACTCTTTAATCTGGCTATAATAGTGTGTGCACCACTTACACCTCCATGGGATGGCTTGTTGGCCTGTGGGATGTTGGCCACGTGTCTTCCCGCTCTGGGAACATTGTTGCTCTAAAAGTGTCTCAGGGGCACCTGCTGTTTTGTATTTTTAACACTACGGTCAATGCAATGATTAATGACACATGTCCTTGTTCACCTCCAGTAAACAGTGCTGCCCATGGCAAGACTTGCTCAGATCTGAGTTAGGCACTGCCAAAAATCCACCGCCTTTAATGTTGATGTTCAGAGTTTGTTTAACGATCCTGTAAACAGCAGTGTAAAAAGTTTATCCATTGGGTGGCATTAATGGATGTGAAAGCATTAGACTACAGTAGGTAGTGTTCTGTGGATGGTGCTTTTCAACACATCAAAGTTTCTTCAGTTGAGGTTACAGCCCATATATTATGTGATATATTAAGAGTCCACAGTTTTAGTGAAATGAATCTTCACCACAAGGTGGTGGTATAGACTGAGAAACACACCCTGAGGCATGGTGAGTCTGGAGTCCCTCTAATGTTCATTTTTGCTGTGTTTCTGGTATGCATTGTGTTCCCTAGTGGCTGTTTTGGCCATAGGTCATTTTATATTCCCTTTTTTGTTATATGTAAAATACATTCCTGTGTTTGGAGATTTGGCACATTGATACTGAAGGACAGTGATTTGTCTTCACAAGCTTCTCCACAGTTAACATACATTGGTAAACTTTGAAATCACTTAACATGGTTTCTCACAAAATGCCCTGTAGTTGTTATGTGCTCACAAGCATTTTCTGAATCACACATGATCCCATTACATGGCCTCCCTGTCCTGCTCCAACCCCCATCTCTCGTTTTGGTGTTTCTGTGGCCCCTTGTCTGGGCAGTTGAATGCACCTGTCCTGTCTGTGGGGTCGGGGGCCCAGGAGGTTCATAACACCTCCCTGTAAGGCCCTTTTATGGGAAGTGGTGGGCCCCAGTGTGAGGTTAGACTTTCCTGCTGACCCAAAGCCACCCTATACAATGGTCTCTCAGACCCCTGTGGTTAACTTCCATTGTCCCTACAGCCCCCTGCCTCCATGTCACATGGAAACTTCTGCCGAGTGTTTAATTACTTTGGTGGGGCTGAGTGGTGGTGGGCTGCATAGGGTGGAGGGAGTGGTACAGACCTCCAGAGAGTGTGAAAGTGGCTGCTTCTACTTTCACACAAAGTGGATGGGGAGACTGGGAAAGGTGTGCTTCCTGCAACTGCTGCCTGTTCAATCAATTGTCCTCCTTGGGCTTGGACATCTCTGAGTCCTTGTCAGTCACCTCGAGGCCTGATCAGAGCTAGAGAGCCCTAAAAACCTGCAGGTGGTGAATAGTCAGTTTGGATGTGCATTTGTTTTTTAGCTTGTGACATCAGTAGAGTGAGTTTTGTTCAGAAGACACATTGCACTGCAGTCAAATCAAATTTGCACACCCTTGTTCATTGGCATCCCTGTAGTTGTGTGAATGCTTCAAGCGCACCCTGTTCCTTTTAAAGCTGGCGGAGGAGGGTTAATCTGCAACATTTCTATTTGTTGGCTGTGCTGCTCTTTATTCTTCCCTTTGCAAGCAGCCATCTTGATTCCATTATAGCTCTGGGTGAAGCAGGTGAGTTGTTCTTCTATTCTTTACTTTTCCCAGGCAGATCTCAGATGCCATTCAGGGCCATGTGTAATTGCAATGTGGTTGCTGTGATTATGTTTTGCTGGTGCCAGAAGACATCTGGCCCCTGTAAAAATTTGATATGGTTTGAGTTAATTTATCCATGGCATTTTAGTAGTAGGCATTTACAAAAATGTATTTCCAGAATTTAGTTCCCCTATTCTAATACAGGGCCTGCGTTTTGTACATATGGTGGCATCGGAGGTGGAGGAATGAGCCTCATTGTCCTGCCAGGTCCCTTTGCATCAGCTTTTCATACCTTTGCTTTTGCACGACTGCATCATTGGCTTTGACATTAAATGGCCTTCAGCGCAGACTGTCTACCTCCTCTGTCTGGGATTAATGTGGGATCCTTCCTGCTGGACCATCATTTTTCAAAGCGGCTATTGGAATGGGGCAACCCTGAAACAAAACGAAGGTCATAGGCCAAATGAAACTTGGCTGGTAACAGAAATGCTGTTTTGTTTGTGCATGGGTGTGAGCACGTGTCCCTTATGTATATGGCACCGTGCCAAAGTGATGAATTGGCAGTTGTCTTCTGCTGGAATGCAGCGCTGACAGGATGTACGTCATCGGTGACCAAAATAAATGTGATGGACTTCACTTGTACATTGAAATTCCAGCCATTTCCTACATGTAACATTTTATTTCTACTGTACCTGTCAGTGTACAGTTTTATAAACAATGATAAATGTATGTTTCACATTTCTATTTCCTAATGATCGCATTGTAACTGGTTATTTTGAAACTTATTCCCACAGTCTATCCATTGGAATGATCTGCAAATATTTACTCTGTGAGGATTCATTCCTGAACAACTCTGTCTTTCCAGTAATGATGTGACCTCCACTGGCAGCTTTTAGTGGATGTTGTCATGTCATTATATAATGATCTGGACTCCTGTTCTGCTGCAGAACATGGGAGGAGGACCCTGAGATGGGTCTGGTCCAGTGCAAGACTCACTACCTTGCACTGCATAGAACAGAAAATGAAGGAATCATGCATACATGACCTAATGATATGTGACTGTTGGGCATAGTATGTGGAAAATTTTCAAAGTGAACGTGACTTTTTGTATTCCTGTTTTTGTGAAATTGGGTCTATTATGCAACAGCATCTGCAAGATATTATTTTAATGTTTTAATGTAATATTCTCTGTTTTGGTCTCACCTCTGCCAAATACAGCAGTGCTTGTAAAATCTTATATGAGCCTGGTTTTTGGTATAAGTGCTTTAGGAAGCCTAGAATGTGTCCAGACAATTGGCTGCAAACCTTTGGCTCTGCTGATTTATGAGACAAATACTGTGTCAAGCTGTTTGGTCTGTAATTTTGGTATACGTAGTGATAAAAGACTTTAAGTTGGCTGTTGAATATGAATTTGTCCATATATGGCTTCAAATGTCCAGCGCGGTGGACAGCTACTATGCAACAGCCTGTTTCTGAGGGGCTTCCCCTTCAGCGATTGCCCCTGTTTTGTGCTTTATGTGGAATATAATGCATTTGCTTTGCTGGTGCAAAATTCAGTATCCCTCTGGAGAAGGACCCTGGGTGTTGCTTTCCATGCTCTGAGTTGCAGAAAATTGCATTCCAAGTTGTAAATGCCAGTGCTGTCATACAGCTGACTCAGAATATTTCCAGGTCAGGAGGGATTCAAGAGAAATGCTTTTTTAACCTGTAGAGCAGGGAGGCAGTCATAAAACCACCCATATGGTTGTTTCAGTCAAAGGCAAACCAGTGTATATTTTGTGTTCAGTGCCATGTTGGCTTCTTTGCTGTGTTACTGTGTTTCACTGTGACTGTTACATGAAATGTATGCTGAGCTGTAAAAAATAATTTCTACAAGACTGAACTGTTCTAGCAGATAAAGATTATCTGGTGAGGTCCTAAAGCCTTTGTACTCCACATTCACCTCCCCTTTGATATCTTTATTGTCTTGGAAATATTTATAGTATTTATATGCATGTTTTTCCTCTATTTGTGCTAACTATTTTAAAATTTATTTTTCATAAAACTACACAGACAAAGTATACTATTCTAGGCTACAATGTGTCCCTACTAGGATTTTGAACATGTACCCTTTTCACCCAACTAGTGATGTGCTGCAGGTAAATTCTTGTGTTCTTACTCCTCAGATGGCTAGATGTGGGTGTGACCAACTTGACCTGCACACAGTACTGGGTGGTCTACCTGCGAGTGCTGCAGGAGGCCATCTGGCCTGGGGGTACCTTGCCAGTTCAGCCTCGTCCAGAACGCACCCCCCAACAGAAAGAGGACACTCACCGCCTGTCCCTGCAATGCCTCATGAGGCTCATCCCAGGTCGGTGTCACACACTCTACAGTGATGTGTAATTTCATGCAACAAAGTTACCAATTGCACGTGGTTGAAATCAGTAAAAGGTCTACTGATGATTACAGATACTCATATCAAATTGAGGGAAAATAAAATTGCTCAAAGTAAAAGTTGTAACACAAGTTACAGCCCGAGTACCATTGCACACATATCAGGTAGGGGTTACACACTTTGCTGGCTCTCAAAAACCTCAGTCTGTGCTATTGTTCATGCTGCCACTTTTTGCTCTGTCGTACAAAGAGTTGCCAGTTTGCTAGATACACCCTCCTGCACTTTCACATGCCTTGTACAAACCTACAACTCATAAACCTCATAACTCTGGTGTGTGGTATAAATCAGGCAGACCAGCATTTAGTGCATCATCGGTTAGTGTTCAGTTTAGCATTGGATTGGGCAAAAGAGTGACCATAGTCACATTCAACATGGTGTGATAGTTGGTGCTAGGTGTGTAAGTACTAGCATATCCCAAACAACTGTTATTTACGGCTTTTCACACTCAACCCTTTCAAGGGTTTACCTAGAATGGTGCAAGAAGCAAGAGCGTAGCAATAATCAACAACTTGTTGATCAGAGGAGAATGAATGAAGAAGAACAAGAAGAAGAAGAAGAATTTCAAGAAATTTGAAAGCAAACAGGTTGGTCACAACCAGGCGAATCACATCTTGAATTTAACATTGGTGTGCAGAATATCATCTCAGAATACTCCACTTATCTGACCTTGTTTTGAATTGGGTACAGCTGCCGAAGACCATGTCTGGCACCGCTGCTGTTTGCAAAGAACAAAAACGTGCATCTCCACTGGGAATAAGAGCATCAATACTCGGCTGTTGAGGAATGGGGGAGAAAATTGCCTAGTTGGGTGACTCCAGGTTTTTTTGCATCATACTGATGGAAGAATCAGAATTTAGCCCCAGCAACACGAGTCCATGGAATCGTCCCTTTTGGTGTCATCAGTAGAGGTCAGGGGTGGTAGTATAATGTTGTCAGGAATGTTTTCCTGGCACACATGAAGGCCCCTGATACCCACTGAAGAATGTCTGAGTGGCATGGTGTATCTGAGCATTGTTGCTGACAAATTTCATGCCTTCATGGCTACTATTTTTCCACACTCAGATGAACACTTCCAGCATGATAATGCACCATGTCACAAGGCACAAGGCATTTTCAGTGAATGGTTCCAGGAAGACTACAACAAGTTTTCATTGCTTTCTTGGCCTGGCCAGTTCCCGGATCTCAACTTTACTGAGTATCTTTCGAATGAAGTGGAAAGGCTGTTTACAGTAAGACATAGTTTGTAACAACTGCATGGTACAACATTCCTATACAATGTATCCCGCATCTTGTGGAATCCATGCCCAGACGAGTTTATGCTGTTCCAAAGGCCAAAGCAGGCACAACATGCTATTAGTTTTACGTGATAAACTGGCAACTCGGTATGCTGACCTCACCTTTTTGTTGAGGTGTTATTGCTAGTATAAAACATGGAAAACCCAACTTCAGTGCTTACAGAAGAGCCCATTGAATGAGAATGCATGTTAGCTCATTGACTCCTTACTTTTTTAGGCATTTGGTCTAAACAAGTAATACCATTTGAAATTATTTGCATGTATTGCATTTTTTAATTTATAGTGGATCCTACAAATGTAGATCTATTCTAGAAGATGAAGTTGCATTTCTTACAAATCGTGTTTTTTGTTTCCCCAGTAACCTTACATTCTTAACTTAAGTCTTGAATAAGTCTTTATTCAAATAACCTTTTCATTATCTGGGTCAAACATTTTGGTAGGGGGAAAAGTATTAGAAAAATAAACCTTTAATTACATTGCTGAAATTAAGCAAAAAAATAACAAACTGAAGGAAAATGATCTCAGTGACTGACCAGCTGTGTGCAGATGCGTGGTGATTGTGCTTTGCTGTACTCCAGTATCATCGATGGCTGTATGCCACCTTCCTGTCTGGTAAAAATGTGGACATGACTCAGTGCTGCTGGTGTTGGAAGCCAAGCCTCTTTTAACATATTAAGGTCTTCCTTCACAGAGCTTGTCTCAGACATACTGGGCTATGAGAAGTACCGGATGACCTGGCAGACAGCACTTGAATCCTTGCAGGACCCCCAGATCAACAGGTGAATCACACAGACACACACACAGTCTCATAGTGCTTAGATGGACCTTGGCTTTAACAGTTTTTAGTTAATCAAAACTCTACCAGGTAAATTTTGATATGAACAATATAAGAAGACATATGATGTACTCATGAGGGGTTCCTAAGCCTTCGCACTCCGTTCAGACATGTGCTTGAAACAAATTTATTTACCTCCTTTCTGACCCTACAACAATGAAGACTTGTAGAGCAAATCTGTTTTGCAGATCTTTGCTGCAAATATTTACAAGAACAGTTGTGCACATCGTGAAATGTCAGTTTGAACTTGTGGGTGTGAAGACTGCTTGTTTCTTAGAGGCCTCCGCCCATGTGGGACCTTTTTCAGACAGAGGTCTTCACTTACCTCTCTTCTGACCTCTGACCTTTCCACATGCAGGCACCTGGTCTACTGTGTATGGGACTTGCTACTGGAGTTTCTCATTCCAGAATCCTCCAGCGAGGACTTTCAAAAGTCGCTGCTGCACAGCCTTTCTGGAGTGACTGAGAAGCCATCAGTTTGAGGGTATTTGGAGGCGCATGTCCTCTCATCAGTGATTATACACAAACATACCCCTGAGTATGCTGTCCACTGGGAGATGATGCCATGGGTGACTTCCCAGTAGAAATCACAAGGCCAATGTCCCCACCTTCACCTCCAGCACTTGGAACCCAGGCCCCATGAGTCTGGGTTCAATTTAAACTTAACGTTTCTGGGCCTCAAACAGCGCAGCACACATCCGCACTGACCTTCCTCACATGCCACCTGTTTTGTGTTTCAACAGAGCGCCTTGCTGATCCCCGAGAGCCCTTAGTATCAGATCTCGGTTTGTGGGAAAAGACAAAAATGTCCTGCAAGCCCCCCCACCCTGCCTTCCTGAACCATAAGATTCTGCCTCTCATACGACTTTAAAAGCCAGGCTTATGGCAAACCAATATCAGATGTACTTAACACTTTTGTAATCCATCCTAGGCCTGTCATTTGAGAAATGGAGATTTGCTGGAAAGTGCGACATCAACATTGGTTTAGATGAGGTGGAAGTGAGTTACTCCCCTCGGATGTTTGGTGGGCTCTGTTTGGGTTGTACATGTTGTCCTGGTTAGATGTAATTCCTTGCCTCCTGCTCATTGTGATATTTATCTGCCTGCAGATTTATGTATGCCTTCTCACATCTTTCACCTTTCCTTGTGCATTCTCTTGCTGGACTCCACTGAACGGGCCTGTGTAGGCCTGTGCTTGTGGCAGTGCAGTCTTTATTTTCCCTACAGTGTGAAGAATTACAGTATTAAGTCACTTTCACCCTGATGCTGGTAGGGTGAGTTTGTAGAAATCGGAGTTCTGAGACAATCTCTTTTTACCTTCTACTTGATTTGTATATGTGGAAAAAATGGTCATTTTGCTTAGCAGAATGTGTCATCCCAGATTACTAACTGTGGTATTTCCTTAATATATAGACATACTCCTGTAATACATTACATGTAAGTTACTAATGTTAGGTATTTGTTGTATAGTTTTAGCTTTCTGTAATTTTATTACAGTATTGCAACAGCAGGTCACCTCACACTGTCTTCTGGAGAAAATGCAGGATCAGCTGGGTTAGAATATAGAAGTGATTGTTTAGACATGAAAACAGGCACCTTGATTTGACATTTAAGGTTCTACTATTGTGATGGACACAAAAAGTAGAGGACAGAAAATCATCTTTAGAAGTTGGACCAAATGTCTTAACACAGATTGTCTTAAGAAATGCTGCTCTGTTTGTTGCCTTTTGTCGAGGAGCTTCTCAGAAGAAATTACTACTAGCATTTCAGGAAGCAACCATGATTTTACTAAATGAAGAAAAAAAATATATATATATTTGTATGTTTTATTTCTTTATGTGATCTATTTATTGATTTATGTGTTTTGTTTTGAATAGCATTTTATCACACTGGAAAAAGTTTTTTAGGCCTATATTTATAAGGTATAAATATTTATACACCTGCTGTGAGGGTTGAAATTTAATTAATGAATCGCTTTATAAATTTAATTTTTCTCAGCAATTCACAGGGCTTAAGCAGGAGGCTCCATCCATAATGAAGTTTTGATCCTCTTTGTACTGCTGAGGTTTCCTGAGTGCACAGAATGCACGGGGATCACTGCCCCTTTCCTGCCGTGCTCATTAGGCGAATCTCGCCTCTGTAGGTTAGTCATTGTTTTGTCACCATAGTTACAGATTACAGTTTAAAATGAGAAGGATAAAAACTTTTCGTAGGTGATGTCTCCTGTGGTCACTGACTAGCTATATGCCTCTGTGGGAAACTGTGGGACCAAAGTTGGTAGGAGGATACGGAGTCTAGAAGACTGTGCAGACTGTATGTAAAGTTATTCATAGTATAACAAGAAATTGAAGATATTCATCAGAATATGTTACATTTCCCGAAGTGTGCTAAATTGGCCATTTAGCTTTTATTTAGATCTTTGCAGTTTTTCTAATTGCTCTACACTAGGGGCTGTGTCCTCATTATTGATACCACACCACAAAGCTCTCTTATGCAGGAAGTACCTGATTGAGAAACGAGTGCCACTTTTTGTCCACACATCCTTTCAAGTAAAACACTCATTATTTAGTCATACTTATGTTTTTGCAAATATTCATTAAAACAAATGTTAGCCCGGTAAAATGGTACTGTACTGTATGTGCTGTGAAGGTGACAGTTGATGTTTGATGTACTTTGTTCTAGTTGCTGAAGAGGCTAACAAGGGCACTGCTGCCTTAGCGCTCGCAATCTTTTGTGCAAAACAATAAAAGGCTTAAAACTCATCACTGTGTTTGACATGCTCTGTTACCCGTTTTCATTTTGAGCGCTGTTGTTAATATGGAGATAAATGAACATCCTTCATGCATAATGTCACACTATCAGAATGGAAACCTTTACAATATTATAAACCTAAGGGGGATGGAAAAGCAATGGAAATACCATGAAAAGAAGTTTAACTTTGAAGTAACTAAATCTTAACTACAAATGCTGCTACAAAGGTGAGTCGAAATAATTTGATACGAAAGTAAATTTTCATCTCCTGGCACTGTCTTGAAAAACAGTGTAATGTCCCACTACGCACAGTTCAGGACTTCTATGATAACATTCCCAGAAGGACTGAGGATGTTCTGGTGGCAAAGAGTGGCTTTAGGTCCTTGTAATAAATATATTATTACTTGTTTCTGATATTTGGTCCTTTCCCTACTATTGAAAATAATTGTACAGATGTACTTTCTCGAAACGTTTCTTTTCAGCATAATACGGCTGTCTGAGCTGTGTTTTTGTTAGACTGATGATACTGTTTCTTACACTAATTCTAACAGGATCAATACTGACAACATCCGTCTGTCAGCTCAGTTTCCTTCCTTCGCAATTTGCCTTCCCCTCCCAGGATGTTTACAGGCCCAAGCAGTCCTATTATGGAGTTTGAAATTAACACAATTTCAGCCAGTTACTACTATTTGTTTGGTTCACTACATGTCTTGTTTCTTTCTTAAAAACAGTGCAACTTACCTGAAAAAATGTCATGTAACTTTTCAGCTGTTGTTTGACAACCATCACAAATCAGTTGCAATTTGTTCTCACCCAGACTGTTTTCCTCGACTGGGTGTTTAACAACTTGACATTATAATCACTTGATCCTTACACTGTTCTCCAGAATGTTTTTGTTCCAGGAAATCTGCAAATCAGTGCTTTTAAATTGAGACAAGCGGTTTAAAGCTTCATTTTTAATAACCCCTTAGGCACCTTTTGGGTAATAAATCCAATTTTGAATCAGAACAGAAAATCTCAGCACATTTAGCATGTTCCACCAACTCGCTTTATTACTTTGGATCAGAAACGGGTTGTGCTTGCACTAAGTCAGTCAAGATGAGATTCTAGTGCCAAGTGATGAAAGAATGGAATTGGAATAGAACTGAAACTAAGATGGAATTATGGGTTGATTAAAAAGGTTGGGTGCAATCAAGGTTATATTTTGCCATGTATGATGTCCATAGGGCATTTTGACATTCACACATTTATACACACATGGACTTTCCCTGAGTTCAGTGGTAAGGCTGAGTTGAATGAGAGCTGATTTGGTTGTTAGATAATCACTGTTCTTTGTCATCCTTGTTCATGCCACTCTCATTCCACAGTGAGACCTTAAACCAGGTCAGAGGGATGGTGTATTGAAATCCACATCTTCAACGTTGTTCATTTGCCTGGCTTAGCAGTGGGAACGATGAACTGGAAAACTTTTTTCTTTGATGTGATTAAACACATTGATTCAATCTGAAAGTGAAGTAATCAGACTTTTTGCTTAGATATTTTTCTCTGGATGTCCAGTATATTTTTTCAGAAGTAACTGACAGTTTGGTGGTTTTTCCACTCGTGTCTCTGTGGTTCTGACAGGTGGCCGATGTGCCACCTGATATGCAGAGGCCTGATTAGGGGATAGTTGCTGTGGAGCGGGTGCCGAGTGGGCTGTTGTGACTCACATTTCATGGCTGTAAAATGTCAGGTCTGACACAATGTCCACACCCTCATTACATTGGTCATATTGTAGTCTTCCCAAGGTGATTCTTTGAAGTGAGTCAGAACATCCAAGTTTCATAACACTGAAGACACGTCAGACTCTGTCTTCATCTTGTGCCGAGTCCAGTGGTCCCAACATGTAACCAATGCTAGTTAACTTCCCTTTTAACTGGTTTCCAGAGTGCAACGAATTTATTGGTGCAGATACTAAATTCCACTGCATCAGACTTCTCTAGACTAACTCCTTTCAACACAGGGCATTGAGCTTGATGAACTTTCCATCTTTGCTCTTTAGTGCTTTTCTTCTTAACTTTCCTGCCAAAGTCTTCCAGGAAACAGGTTTAACACCTGATGAACAGGAAGACCAGGCTCCTACTGATATTCTTAATGAATATTCTGTGACTACAACAAACCTTAAAGGATCTGAGCATCAAGACACAAATATAAAATATATGTATCAAATTACGTGGTGCTTTTCAGGGGTAGTGGGTGTGCTGGATGTCTTGCCATGATGGGCCCATAATGACAAACACAAACATTTTCAAAGAGGACACATCTCCTCATCTGAGAAAGAGTGTGTGCTGAGTTTTGGTATGAACAGTTTCCTGGTGCTCCTGAAGGACAGATGAAAAGCTAACTAGTAACGGTGAAGTTCTCAGAAGAGCTGTAAAGTGTTGTTGAATTGCATTCAAATGGTATAATGTGCATTTTTTTGTGATTTCATGTTCATATATAACATAGCTCTTAAAAGACCCCATGCTTTTTGCCTGAAAACTTCATGTTAATATTTCTGTATGACATATGGATCAGACAAAAGAAAAAACAAACTCTAAAATCCTAGCCAACTTCTTGACTTGCCTCAAGGAAGCGGACTCTTGCCAACTTCAACAAAGGCAAATAAAATGTGTCTTCTGAGAGCTTTTCTATAATTAATATCAGATTGAACCCAGGACCAACCTCCTTATTCTAGTACGATAAAGGGTGAGTTTTGGCAGACTGACTGTTTTGTGTTACCACAAAGTGTAATGCGATGGCAATTAAATAGAACTAAACCAGCCTGCTGTCAAAAATGTATTTAGACATATCTATAACAGAAGAGACAAATGTTAAATTTCATAATTTTATTTTCTAAGTTAATAATGTTTTATTTATGTAACTGAAATTCTGAAGTATGTGTGTTTGAACCAAAATTCTTGTCATTGATATAAACATTTGGTGGTTTTAGATACATATAAATATTATTTAAGTGCATTTTTGAAGAGATTAATGAATTCTCACCTTATTATTATGTCGTATCTGTTATAATAACATGAAGGAATGAAAGCTGAGATTTTACTTCAAAGTACATACGTATGTGGACTTTGGAGGCTGCCTGAAGATGGTTGTGCTTTTATGGCTTTTACTTTTCTCAGTGGCACTGGGTTTGACCTGCTCCCCTTTTGGAGACCCCTTTTTGTGAGCCTCTCGATCTGTGTCCTGTATTTTAAGTGATTCTTTCCACTGTCGTCTTTCTCACCAGCCAAAGAGTGTAGGATATTCCAGGAACAGTATTTCGGCTGTGCTGCTCCACTATGGGGGTCAGAGTGGGGGTGTCTGTGAGGCGTTGTGTGTGTTCCTGGGGAGGGCAGACAGAACCTCCCGGCTTGATAAAGGGCCCCCTGCCGTCACTAGGAACAGGCACGTGTCACCAGGAGCAACCCATGAATGCACATTGGAACACTGTGTGCGTATTTGTCTTGGACTATAAATATCATAACTAAATAAACCACGTCTAGTTCTGTAGACAAATTATGTAAAGATTTCTGATATAGATGTGGTGCTTCTCTTTGCTCTGTCCTCTGTGTCCTCTGTGTCCAAACAAATTGTCTTGAATGGCACCGATTGCTGGCTGTTCTTCTTGTCACTGTATGGCTGGTTGGGAGTGTGTTTAGAGTTTTTATTTCAGCTAATATTCCACTGTATCTGAGACACATAGGAGAAGTACTGAAAAGAAGAACATCATAGTATTCCTGATTGTATTGTTACACTGATACCTTGTTATGGTAACATGAGAAAATAACTAATTTGACTCAGAGTACCAGTCAAAAGTTTGAATACACCTGCGGAAACAGTATGCCTAATGTTCATGAAAATGAAACTGACAAGTGCAAATCCAAAAATTTTCAGTTTTTATTTCCCAAGTATTTAGAGAATCTTACACAATGTAACTAGCACTTTGTTCACTGTGGAAAAAAAGGCTATTCAACAACTGTACTAAAATTTTTGACTTGTACTCTATATCGGACTCTGTGAAGCACAGTGGTTGAGTAGCTTTCTACAGTAGGAACAACTTGAAAACAATAAAAACTGATTGGTACCCCTCTCCATGCCACAAAAATTATATATACAACTGGAGGCGTCACCCAGCGTATAATGTCTGGGAATATTTGCCTCAGCAGGGAAAGAGTTCATATGCTTCAGGTGTCAATCACAATGCTGGTTTGAAAAAGAGAGGTCCAAGGGCCACACCTACACCTTGCGTTGGCAGACTGCACGTGGCATGTCGCTGTGGTGACCAGACGGGCATCGCTTCTGATGCAGAGCCATCAGGAAGTGGGTGCTCGGCTGGATCCATGACGTGCTTGCATTTCCCACGTGCAGCAGCCGGTTGCTCGGGTGAGCTGGGCCTCCTCACCTCTGTGGGGGCAATGCTGCGACCGGGGCAATGGCGAGAGGGCAGGCAGAGAATGCGGAGGAGGGCACAGAGTTCGGGCAAATGTTCCCACTCATCTGAAAGACCCCTTATGTGCCCCCTTCGATGCTCCCTAGTGGAAAGAGCCAATAAAGGGAGGAATTGTGTGCGTCACAGCGAGAGTGGCCTCTGCCATGGTGGCATGAATGGAGAAGTGAAAACAACCACTGAACAGCACAGAGGTTTGAGAATGTCAGGTTCCTGAGAAAATGTGTTCTATTAATCAAACTTCACTGTGTGTCACACTTAAAGGATTCTTAAACAGTGCCATATTGCTTTGGATTTTTTGTCTGTTTAAAGCTAATGCAAATTTAAGTACTTCCATGAGACTAGTATGTCTTTTTACAGCACCCCATTCATCTATTTACACGTTCTGTTGGACTACATGTCACTGTAGTTGCAACCACGTTTGTATATTTCATTCAGATTGCACATTTGTTTGGACACAAGAACTGCAAACAGTAATGAAACAAAGGGAATCATTAAGCAAGCAGCCCCTGATGAAGACTGCTGGCTCACCCAGTCCCACTTTATTCCAGCCTAGTGCCTTTAGGGTTATGCTAATGATATATAACCAGATTTTCTTGAAGTCATTCATCAATGCACAAAAACCTTGATGATATGAATAGTAATAAATGATTGTTTCAGATCCCCATCACAGTGCCACACTGAAGCTTTCAGGTTCACAGATCACATTTTATCCAAGTTATGTACTTTCTTGGGAAACTGTGTTTCCAAAAAATCCATTGGACATGGTTTGGTTTTGGCAATGAATAACATATTTAGAGTTTTCTGTTTTTTTTTCAGCCTTACATAATAGAATACAGAAATACATTTGGTAGATCTTAAAAGCTCATACTCAAAGTAAGAGGTTAAATATTTACCACTTGATATTTGCATTATGAAACAATAATAGCCCAACAGACCCTTCAACTCAAATGTTTAAATTCTGTCCATTCTGCATGGACAGACTAGCTATGATTTTTTACAAATGACATCACATTTGCAAACCTATATCTGAAATCAGCGACACTAGTTATCACATACACTTGATAAATGTGTCCTTCCTTTTATTTTTTCTCCATAATCTTGTGTTCTTCAAAATGTTGCTTATCACAGACCTTGAACTGTTATAATTTAAACATCTGTAAGTAAATTAATTTTTTTTTAACTTCCTTTCTGGAACAAAATAAGTGCATTCGTCATGCTGCCCTATACCATTGCAGGTTTGTTGGCTAAGTGTCCTAATGTATTTAGAGAAGAAGTGGTGTGGCCTTTGTTAATTTACACTTGGAATGTAAGCTGGATTTATTTCAGAAGAAAATAGCCTTTTATACTACAAGTTCTACAACTCCCTCACTACAGAGTTAGACTATATGCCACTGCTAAGACAGATGGCCTTTTGAAACCTTGTACTGTGTTTACTGGGAGATATAATCCTACTGTCAGCAGCTCATCTGTGAGACTTTAAGCAAACTAATGGCAAATTGATCGAAGGGTTTTCAGAGCCCCAGAACAGTCACCTGCAGACGGCTCTCTTTGCTGTTATACAATCTGCAAATTATAGCTTTTATATTGTATAACTCTGCCACCTGAATCTTGTCACCAACATGCTTTTTTCCTGCCTCATTTCAATGTTTTTTTTTATGGAGCTCAAAATTTTTACTGCAATGCTTTGTTTATTTCTTTCTCTGCTTTAATGTGGCTCCTTCCTTGGAATTATATCCTATTACACTTCTTATCACTTCCCCTTCAGAAAGACGAGAGTCATGCTGGTATAATTAGAACATCAACGACTTCTTCATTCACTGTGAGAACTAACTCTAACCACAAAGCTGCATTATTGGTGGTTTATAGGAATCAGGGCTTCAGGCCTTCAGGCAAACAGCCACCATGACCAGATGAGCAGGGCCTGCTGTACCGACACTACAGTGTGACATGTGGCAATATTTTTGTCATGGTGTCAATATGTCACTGTCCTAATACATTCGTTACCTACTTTGTTTAAATTAAAAACTATGCACAGTTATATAATTTAAATGTATAAAAAGGTTTTGATATTTTGCTGAACAGACTAAGAAATAAGAAAGATCAGATGAGGCAAAAGCAATGAAACTGAAACCAGCTTGTTTATGACTTTATAGATTATTATGTGTTATACTTTTCATAATTATGTAATTATAATTTTGTAAATCCTTTCTATATAGTATATCCGTTTTTCCAAAATGTTAACTTGCATCCAGAGGGCGCTCTTGTCACACTTTTTCTGTGTGCTGTTCTTGAAAGAACTTGATGCATGTACCTGTAGATGGCAGTATATGGCAACGTGTCATTTCTCTCCTTCGTTTTAGTCACAGAATGACAGATGCTGACCAGTTCATTGTTTCACTGCATTTTGTGATAACAGACGGAGCCCTTTTCACTTAAAAGAAGTCATTATTATAACCTCCTACATGCAGCATGTGACAAGAAGGAGATGTCATTAAGGTATTGGTCATAATACTTCCTTTGCAGATAACATCTGCTGAGGCCTTGGACAAAGGATCTTCCCTGAATACCTGAAACTACAACTTAAAAAATTCATCTGTATTAAATCCCTGACTAAGAAAACATTCATACCACTGACAAAGAGGTTGAATGGATTGAAACCTTTGCACTGTGTTTGAATGTACCGCCAAACGGTTCTTTCTTCTCCCATGTGAGTATATTCTTCTGTACTTGGCCTTCAGACAGACAGTATTTTGAGATAAAGATATTTGCTTTTGTTAAACAGGTTCATGCTTTACTTTACTGGTAGTTGCTTCCATTCAGAAATAATCACGTTGCAGGCTGACTTTATAATAAGCTCACTCCCAGTCTTTTACAACACGTATTTAACGGGCTGTCGGTGTACGTTCTGCACATGGCAGCGCAAAGATACTTGGCTGAAAAGTGAATCGTTTATTGGGCTGATGGGATGGTGCCGGGAAGAGGAGGCTTTTAAACTGTCAGATGGAGCCCTGTCCTGGCTGGAGTCTGGACTTGCTCAGGAAGGGATGATGGAGCTGAGTTTGGGCAGGTTGCCATGTTGGCCCTGCTGGCGCAGTTCAGGTGACTGTCCAGCCGGTGCCACTCAGCAGAGCTGTCTGTCTCCACCAGCTTCAGAATGACATTCACAGCTAAATGGGCTCCTGTGTTTTTTTTCCATCAAAATGGCACAGAATCTCCTTCAGCACAAGTCCAAAGACAAGCGCAGATAATTCCCTACCAACTTAATTGTTTTGTTGCACGTTGTTTATATTGTGTATTATTTGTTCAGCCTATTGTACAAGTGTGAACTGCGTACCAGAAATGTTATCTTTCCCCCATATTGTAATTTTGCAGCATTTTTTTCCAGGATTATGGGTTGGTGGTACATTTTCCATGTAGCCATCTAAGGGTGTGTGTTGGATTGTGGTTTATGGTGACCATTACATCCACCTCAGTGATGTGGGTGGCAGTTGGGGTGGGGGTGTGGAAGGCTGGGTGTGGAGTTGGATAACAATTAGAAACACAAGTTTGATTTCTTTGATGTTTTAAAGCCTTTGGTAGTAATCCAGTTAATTTTTAAGGCTACGTTTTTAACAGTACAGCTTAAGATGGAAAACTGGGGTACGTACTGTAGGCTGAATGCAACAACCTGGATTTGTAACAGAGAAGTTGCCCATTCAAGTGGCATGTTGCTCTTTGAAAAGGCTGGACAGCTTCCACTTTCCACTCCTTAGGAAGTATTGCATTGCTGCCATGGTGATGCCAGATGCACCAGCCGTAGTGGTGACATTCTGCAGCAGTCTAGGAACAATGCTGACTCTATACACACACAGTGAAACATACACACATACTTACACACCACAGCAGCTACATTCTGCACGAGGACTGAGTGTGCCCTTGACTTCTGTCACTTGCATTTGCTCATCACTCAAGATTCTCAGCACAGTTTTATGAGTTGCTCCTTGCTTGAGGCATGGCAGCTTCCACAATCCCATAGGGTGAATGACCTTGGTGGACACAGTAGTTGCTTTTGTCTTCATACTGCACACATCTGTGGACAGAAGATACATTGTCGACAAAGGAACCTCATGAGCTGAAATGACAGAAGATCATTAATGACTGCTTTTCACAGTACACATATATCTATAGAACGGCATAGATGTGTTATCGTCCTGAATCCAAGTTAAACGTCTCTTACTGTTTAATTTAAACCTGTTTAACTGGAAACATGAAGATTTCTCCTTGCATTACACCAAACAAGACCAATGCTGTTCCTTAACCACTGCATAGCTTATAGCCCAGACTGTTTTAGCTAGTCATATAGCATCACAAAGTCTAGGTTTATACATACAGATACTGAGGGCACTGAAGCTTATGTATTATATCTCTGAATTAAAATGGTCTGCCCAATAATATTGCTTTTTGATTATTATGATAAGACCCAAATTTATTAGTTATTCCATGTCTTTTATGTAACATGATGAAGCTAAAGCAAAGCTTGACTGATGCAAACAACTTCAAACTCATGCACTGGTTTGAGGATTTATATTAAAAAAAAAACTACCCCGTAAAATTAAAATGAGATTAAAAGCACTAGCACGATTTTTTGAAAAGATAAATCAATAGGCAGACTAGGTGTTTCACCAGACATAGCTTGAGAATAGCACTTTTAAAGCTAACACAAACTAGTGCCCCCCCACAACTGTGTGCAAATTTCCATGGAAATTGGCAAAATTAGTAGGAAATTTTGCAGGACACAAAGAGCAAGTACAGTCATGCAGTGAAAACTTCTGAACTCTTTACTCATGTAGTAAACATATTCCAGCATCAACCTTGTGCTGTAATAAGTTTTTGTTAGGCCATACTTGGTGCTGGATGCAAACGTTTGAGCAATGTGGAGCACTGAAATGCTCTGCAAGATCCAGTGTACTGTCCAAAATCACATCTAGATCCAAGGACCATAGAAGCACTCCAAAGGGGGAGAAACTGGCCAAGGCTTTGTAGTTCCACCCATCAGCCTAGCAAAGGCAAGGACACTTCCCCCTTAGTCATACTTTTCTGTCCTTTTACTGTGTTACCCTATTATTTCGATCCTGTGATTCCGATAGAGCATTATATAGTAGTAGGAACTTAGAGGAATTTAAATGGACTGCAGATAGGCGGGATACCTGTCCCAAAACCTGTTGTTTCACGTTCTCAAAATAGTTGGTCATCTTATGGATTGAACAATATGGGGAAACACTGTCTTTTAGAGAGAAAATAATAGAAATAATGTTTAATTCAAAATTTAATAAAATAACACCTACTTCACTGTGTAACAAAGTGCTCTGCAGAGTGAGATGAGGGTGAGCAGGAGACAGTTAAAATAGCTCACAATAGTTTGTTTGTTTGATGGTTGACTCAGTAGTCCTCCAGGTGGACTGGTGGTTGGGGGAAAAATATTGCAGTGTTGTGGGGAAAAGGTTGGGTCCTTTTGGGCCTAACTAAGCTCCAGGGGTACAGGAGTTCCCTACTGTGTGGCTGCTTGTGTCCATCATCCTATGGCTCAACAGGGGAAAGTGTCTGGAAGTCATGTTATGTGAACAGATCTTTCCATTTCCACTAGATTGAATAGTGGACAGAGATGAGTTCTAGCTGCATAGTTTCACACAGACATCAGGCTGACTGGATGGGAGGCAAATAATTATTTATGAAGAGTAGGTGAATAAGGAATTTTTTGATGACATCTCAGGGGGAGGGTTTAGCTTTGTGGTGAGAATTGCTGACTCTGGACTGGGAGGTGGTAAGTTTGAATCTTACCCTCTCTTATAGTACCACTGAACACAGTACTTCCCATAAATCTTTCCAAAAAAAAAGTTATCTGGCTGTCTACTAAGGTAAATCATTGTAAGCAACAAAGTTGTAAGTTGGTTTGGAGACAAGCATCTGCTAAATGAGTAGCACAGCAAAGTTTATTCAAAAGCTCTGTCCTCAACAAACATTAGGACCTTCTGCAGATCACCAATACCTGCTGTCTTTTGGTTTCCAAAGGTTTGGTCTGGGTTCACAATTGTAGTGAATTCTTATACAGTAGCTTCACATCACTATTTTCAAATAAATCAACTTTAGTTACTTTGTGACACAGGTCATATAGTATTGTAACAAAAAAATTTCCAAAAATTTTTGAAAGTTGTCTGTGGTTTTATATATCTATTGCATATTAACATGCAACCAATGCACAGAAGTTTGCAGTGTGTTTTCAGTGGATGCTCACATTTGTAAGGACCAATCTACAACATTCATGTCTGTTTGGACTTATGCCAAATGAACTTTTAGGTTGGGGTCTCCTCATTTACAAAGCAAGATGTGGTGGGTGGGGGCTCTCCAACAAATAAATTACTCATTTGTGTATCATCAGCTCATTCCCCTCAATACGATGAGGATGCTAAACTTCTCTGTTTATTTTTATCCCTGGATAAGATTGCTGGCCTTGTTGCCAGCTACTGTTCTTGGACCTGGGGGAGCTCATCACTGTTCACTTACCTCAGCAGTTGTCAACTGTACAGGCGACAGCAACAATATCCAGACCTGAGCACCTTACCAACACCACTGTGAGGTATACACATTCTGTCTAATGGCGAAGCTGTTCTTTTGCTGTTTTATTTTGTGTGTTACCTTCATGGTGATCACTGCTGTATCTCTAGAGAGTAACTATACATTCTTGTGTTTTTATAGGTCTACAACACTTAATACTCAGTATACTCTCAGCAAAATAGCATTACTTTGTACTGACCATTATGCTCATTATGTGGAAAAGTTTGTTTTGTTTGAAAAAGTACTTCCACACAATTTGTTTCTGAAACAGTGAGTACTTTCAACATAATGATCTAGTTCATACGTTTATAAGCTAGTTTATACGGCTGGGTAATAGCATGTAGAGCAGCTGGGTTTACAGTGCCTCAAGTGTCAAATGTAAACAAGTATAGATTTAGAAAAGCTAATGATCCCAGTGGGAATTAAGAGTTTACTTCTCTGAGTGATGGCTCACGCTAGGAGGGTGGGATTTGTTCACCAAGTACACCTGCTCAATAATCCCAGAACTGCAGTGGGAAAGTGCACTGGTATTAGTGTATATTCCTCTGAGAATTGGTGGTCTGCAGTCCAAGCTATGTTTTCACTATGCCCAAGAATTCATCAGATACTGTGTGCTTTCTGGAGACTCAACACACTCTCACCAGTCTGGCACTGCACTGATTTGCAAGAGCCTATAAAAAAATAAAATGTTAAACACAATTTATTAGAAATGAACTCTGTCTCTAAACAACCATTATGGCTAAAGAAAGTCAATAACTGAATGTGTTTTATTGGTATGGCAGCACTTTGTTGGTTTGCACAATAATCTTGCCATCGTGTGTGGGATTCTTTTCCTTTATGAGCTGCAAAATGAGCCTCACAGTGTCAACACACCAGAGGGCCTCTGCATGCTGTATCAGCACAAGTAGATTTTTTCCAGTGTTTTCAATAAGAGTTTGCAGCCCCTGACAGCGCCGGTGTGCTGTTTGGCATGCGAGCACAATCAAGACCTAAAGAAATGAAGCTGTTGTTGAATGGTACACTGAGAAGTTTACTGCAGCCTGAGGCACAGTGGGCCGACTCCAGCTTACTCATACCCATCCCTTCAAAATACAGCAAACAGCGCAACATGTCATTTCCTTACATGTTAGATTATATGTTATGTTTTGGGTGGCTTGCATCTTGTGATCTGCAAGAGGTAATGCTGACAGGATTAGGGAAAAAGACCCAAAGGTTGAATAAATACAAGAGAGTGCAGTGCAGACACGGATAAAGATAACATACATCGGCAAATAACCAGTGGTCTGAATGAGTGATGTTGCCACTCTTTGACAGGTAGAATAAAGCTCTACAAACAATGTTTTCAGGCCTGACCTGCCAAAATCTCACTCCACACCTAATAAATCACTCCTTGAGTAGAGGAACACTGTGTTCTAAAACCTCTCATTTCTCTGCCCAGCTAATTACATCATACAAGTTGACGGAAGGATGTGCTTAGTGTGTGACATAACCATGCTGCTAACCCAGTGTTATATTTATACAGTTACCCTCTTTTGCTGGCACTTAGGCAGTGTTGAGAGCATAGTGGGTCTGAGTGTCATGAAAAACCTTAAATGGTTGGCACAGTTCACAAAGTTGGAAAAACATGGCTTCAAACACCAGTAAAGTTCTGGCATCACTAGAGGCTGATAGCTGTAACCACATAGGCAGAAAATTTTCTCAAAAATGTTTCCCTAGAAACCAGGATTTGCTTTCACACGAAGAAAAGTCCTTTTCATCATTTCAGCACTTGCACACAAGTTAGGATGTGTTTGTTCATCTGTGGCACTGCATGCAGGATTTCTGAGATACACTGGGGGGCCTGGGCAGGCTGACGACAGCTGAGTGAAAGCAAAGCATACAGTTGGGCCTGAGGTGTTGTTTTTGGCTGTGCTGTTGTGTGGGGTGGTGGGTGGTGGGCAGCAGCTGCGATGCAGTGAGGAAGCTGCTACACCTGCACCCTGACTGAGAGTCTGCGTACTATGGTGACCTCACTCCTGATGACATCATGGCCTTGGCTGGAGTGAGAGCAACAATGGACAGATGTCACACCGGATGGCACAGCTGCTGGACCAGCGTGGAAACTGTGGGACCACCCAACAACAGCGAGCGTAAATGTTCACACAGGCTCTCGCTGCATCACAGGCCTCTACTTGATCAGTTGTCTTCAAGTGAATGGATTAATGCTCAGTTTATGTAGTGTGACTGTCAGGTTTGCTTTAAAATTACTGAAAGTTACAATTTGTATAACAGATTGTGGCCTTAAACTGTCAAACAACAGTTTGGTTTGTCCAGAAGCTTGTTTTTTTCTGAAAAGGACTGTATGCTTTTTGTCAAACGGTGCAGCTACCATTGAAGTTACTCTGATTGTTTTCAGAAATAAACAGACTGTGTTTTTCTTCCTCTTTTCCTGTTTTACTTAAGTGGAACTAAACTCTGTAAAATGTTATGCTAGTCAAACTTTGGAGGAGCACGCTTTAGGTCGGCATTGTAATACTGGCCTTGGAATACAGCTCTTTGACTCTAAAGCTGAGCAGAACTAAATGCCTGAAGCAGCCCAATCCGCAACCATTATGTGCTCAGAAACTCTGCCAAACATGACCGACTTCTCTCCTTTGTGCCCAATATTAATGGTCGAATTTGTGCATATATGTGTACATACATACTTACTGCATATAGGGTATATATGGGTTGTTAAAATACCAGTAATGGCTTCCACATGCACATCAGCAGTAGAACAACCAGTTTAGGTTTGAACTTATATATTTCTCTTATCCCATTATAAGTATTAAAAAGTGGTTCTAAAACGTCATGTAAGAAGTCAATATACTGCCCTAGAGATCTACATTCTAGCTGTGTCTGTGTATTGCAGTGCCTATATATGTCCACCTGATCAAATTTGTCCAAAATCTAGCATTGAGGAGTGCGAGTGAGCTCAGAAATCACTGTTTGCTTTTGTCTGTGTAAAGTTTTCAGAGAGAACATCACAAACCACTGCTACCCTAACAATCACTGGAATAAAATGTTGACAGTTTACCTCCTGTGGATTGTTTGCTGTGTTTGCTCTACCCACTCTGTCTGTAACTTCCATTTCATTACCACACTGTCCTCCTAAGATCTGTTGCTAATGCTCACATACCACAGATGTGCCATAACCTATGGTTTGGGTGCGACCTGAAGAGCAGGACAGAAAAAATGCGCACTAGATTCCAGAAATTGCTGTTACAAACACTTACTGTCATTTGTGGAGCCACAGAGGATAAGCTGAACTCCACAGCTATGAGAAGCAGTGCTTGGATGGGAAGACTACCAAACCTCCCTCCACAGGATTGTTACTGGGGAGAGATCACTGCTGAATGAGAAGAATCCATTGCAGACTCCCACTGTCACTAATAGATGACATAAGAGCTTCTCAGTTCCTTGGGTCTGTCTGGCAGAGGAGACAAGAGAAATGGGGATTGTAACCATTTCAAATGTTATCACTTGTCATCTTTCAGTTAGACAGAAAAATATTATGCACATTATCTCAGGTCTTGATATAAAACAGGCTTGTTAGTCTCAACAGCACATGCAGAATACTAAAGTGGCCTATCATCAGGCTTAAGCTTCTATCATACGTTTGGTGCTGCACCTCACTGCCATTGCCTACAGAATGCAACTTGGCAGCCAAATGTGGACTGACATTGTCATTTGCTGCTTGATAGGTACATATGAAGCCTTAAGTGGGATTGCTGCTGGGGCTGTGGAACTGGGGAGATATGGGTCATATCTCTTCTGGCTTTCCCTTGGCAAATGTAGTTCACAGATGCTGGTGCTTCCAGGGATTCCTCGACAAGCAACAGTCTGTCTCTGCAAAGAGATGGAATCCCTCACAGTTCCCTCGCATGTTGTTTTTGCCTGAGGAAATTGTTCTCCCCATTAATCTTTGAAAAGGCAGCACCGTTAAAACTGGGAGGCCCTTGCACATTTGACCTTACTCTCATTTGTCAGCCATGCAGCCAATGCCTGTTTCCGCTTTCTTTCCTTGTTGCCATTGAAACTGTTAAAGTTTAATTTGTCAGCTTTGAGACTGATGCCTTGGTGTTGAAATGGCCATGGGTAAACATGCTAAAGTCTCTCGTGTTATGTTTAAGTTTTCTAAGTCTTATGGCTGATGACATAACCCCATTAATTACCAGTTTCAGAAATCTAAGAACAAGAGTGAAAATCCTCTACACTTTTTTGCTGTTTGCTAGCTGCACAGAATGACAGTAGTATTTAAGTTTTTTCATAATGTCTAAATGAGCTTTTGCAAATGTTGCAAATGTAAGCAGCACTACTCATCAGTCCGAGTTTTTATCAGATCTAGGGTCAAGAAAAAGTTGATCATTTATCGGTTTTGTTAGAGAAATGTATTTGCAAGGTAGCAAGATTCTGCATCAGTAAAATGTAGGGATTTGGACATCTACCTGTAAGTCACTGAGAAACTATGACTCACAACACAGATAAAACACAGCGTGTCCTTCCCTGATCTCTTGGAAAGAGCCCAAGGTGGTGTCTGCTTGTTATTTTGGACACGATTCTGGTTTTTTGCTTGGTGAGAAACAAAGTGTGATTGTCATCTGTCAGGATCTACTTGTAATGGAGATGATGTTAAAGCGGGTGGCCATTCTCTTCATTCCACTGGGCCCATAAATCTACTCCAGCCCTTTTCCTTGTAGCCAGCTGGATAATTCACTCTTTGGTATCTTAAATATTAATCTGGTATTTGGTTAAGATTTTAAAAAAGTTGTAAGAATGACCAAATTCATTGAAACCTGTCATCATACTTAGAATTATTCACTATATATGAATACACATAAGATGATCAAATGTCAGTGTGATCTATATAATACACTTTCCCCTCGAAATAAAGTTGTTACCTGCCACAATCAGGAGTCCTGGTGGATTTGTAAAGAAGAAAGAAGAGCAGTTAAAATTTTAAAAAACATGCCAGAAGGCTGAGCTAATTCTAATAATTCACACACGTGCTACTATTTGACTTCACTTTTCAAATTTTTTAAAACATGAACGTGAAAATATTTGAGTTATTAAGTCATATGTTCCTTGTCATGAAGAGCATAAGCCTTGATTTCACTTTTTGCGTTTTGTGTTTACTTTGCTTTAGTTTACTTTCTGTGTTTTGAAAACACTAATTGATTTCCTGGGTTTTGTGTAGCTTCTTGGAAGCTATCGGCCTATGAACAGCTGTAGTTGTGAGGTGTTAGGTTACCAAGTTTGTGACTTAACAAAAATAATGTCAATTTTATTTTTTACAGCCGCACCAAAGGCACGTCTTTAAGTAATTTTATACCACTAAGACACTAGCGTTAATCTCACAAGCAGAATGCTGGCAAATAGGATAAATAGGACGTTACAAGTCCCGGATGCCATTTTGTGCTTTCTTGAAGCACACTCTTCCCGTTGGTCACAGTACTGCTCTCTCTTAGAGCTGGTATGCATGGTAACCTGAGGGAGAATGTTTTTAAAGTGTGACAGTGATCTCACCTTTTTTAGTGATCCTCTAAGACTTTTGGCAGGTTATGCATGAAAGAGAGGCAAACTGTAAAATGTCTCTCATGCACCAAATCACTGGCTTTATTATTTTAAAGGAAATAATCCATGCTGGACATCTGTCAGCACTGGCAAATGAAAGATGCAGTTCACTGTCGCTGCACAGATTAAGACAACGGACGTGTTTTTAATTGGTTTTGGCCTGGCTCTCATCCGTATCTTTGTTCATTTCTTTGCCTTCCTTGGCCTTTTGGAGACAGAATATGAGCAAAGGAAAAAAGCTCACTGAAATGTCTGAAGGCCAAATTATTGTTTCTTAGGGTCACAGGGTTAGTGATAACTCTGACACAAACAAGTAGTTTGTCTGGACCTCACAATGACATGAAGATGCTAAGACTGAGCTTTAAACATGTTGCAAACAAATTTCTGTATTGTTTTAGTGACCTGACTTTAGTTTTTGTCCTTTCAGTTACTATTCAGTCGTAATCTTTATCTTTGTACCACAATATTGCAGAATTTAACCAACGTATCTCATATCCATCTTTAGCCAACATATTATCACCTCAAATTCAAGTTTCAAAAAGGATAAGACATGTAGATATATGACAGAAACTTATAAGCATTCAAGAAGCTGGTCTTCAATTAGCTAAGTGTCTTTTATATTTGGGATGCACACAAGAGCCTTTCTGTGTCACGCTGAAGGTAATTCTTTTAGTAAGATGTCCTGTGCATGGTACAGTGGATGTTTTATGTGACTCTATCAATGAAAAACTTTCAAGACCCACTCCCTACTTTTATTAAATATAAAACAAGTTGTGAAACTGCCATGAGCTTTGGCTTTGCAGCCATCTCCATTCGTGCTTCCATTAATTGTTCCCCTTTGTGGGGCTCCAGACACACCCTATGTGGCACTGGCTGCCATTTGGTTCCATTCTGCAAGCACAGTTCTGTTTCATTTTGAAGAAGATGAAAGGGCCACACCTTCATTTCCATTGCATCCACTGATGGAAACATTTACATTAGTCACTGGACTCAAATAACACTCCATTCCATTATTGCAATGCCGACTCATATTCATATGCCCATTCATCATAAACAGAGATCAGACAGATCTTTTTTATGTACAGCTTTGTGAACACACATCTGTGAAATGTAAATAACATCATCACCTCCTGTAAATTGGACATTAGCTTTAAAACCTGTGTGTGCAGCAACTGGGAACTGGAACCTGGAAATGTTTAGTTATAACTCATTGAAAATACGTGAATAAGGTTTTTTATGCCATGCTTCAGGTGATGACAGTAATAATGCAACAGAAAATAACTGTAATGGCCACCAAGTAGGATATAGCTTACCATTAGGTAATGCCAGGAGATTATAGGTTTAATTCATTAATCTTTTGCTTTATCTATGTGCTATTTGGGCTACCAGTCCATGGATACAGCAATATCTGTCCAGTGTAAAGTTTTCAGAAGAATTATAATTCAGTGAGGTTTTGTCACCCCCCCTGGTCCTGACTATGGTTAAGTTGTTATAAATACCTGTCATCTGAAGTGATCTTTGTGAGGTATTGCCATGATCCCATGCATACTGAGCAGTTTGTCTGTTTGCCACTCTGGTTACCGGCCTGCCTTGTCTTATGGGTTTTGCTTGTGTTTCATCCTTGTTTGCTTTGTTGCTTGTATTGAACTACTTTCTGGTTTTGACCCATGCCTGTTTTGTGACCACGACTTTGGAATCTCCTTCGGCAATAAACAGGGTTCATCACTTTATGCTTGCACGCATCTGCACCCTTCCTTCAGTGTGACAGGTTTTTTCTGATTAATCAAAATGAACTTTCTACATTTTTTCCTTTATTCTTGTATCCATTTGCTAAATCCCTCTAATGAAATATAATAACATAGTAATTCCTCTGTACCCAAATCTCATACATTCCTGAAACCACACAGAAACCAGATTTTTCAGATACTGGGTACCTATTTCCCATTATTTTAAAAGGGGAAAACCAATAAAAAAAAAGCTCCCAGTCCATTGGTGTCAACCCATGACTTCAGCATGATAAAACACTCCCCTTCCCAGTTAGAAAAAGCTTAATTTTGTCATTAATTTGGATGTTTATAACATGCAGTACAGTATATACAGTAAAGTACATTTTACATGTTAGTCCCCCCAGTGTCACTGTGTTACACTCAGGTGATGAGAGGGTGCATGGATGGGGTTTGCAACATAATTTTATTGTTATGAAATGTAGAATAAAGGGAATGGATACGTGTGTTAAAGTAACCGGCTACATCTAAGCCACTTCATCCATGTTCCACACAATAATCTGCATTTAAATAAAAAGATTTATTTTTTTAAAAATTAAATGAGCAATAGATTTGGTGATGTGGCGCAAACATGTTCAGGCAAAACAAATAGGTGGAAACAGCTGATAACATCCATGCAGCACACATCTGGTTACGGATCAAAATTTGTTATAGCAAAATACTGCATTTGGATACTGATATTTAGGAGCTGTTATGATGGATACCAAGGAACTGCTGTATATATGAACATAAGGACTCTTTTTGAACAGTAATGGTAATCCTGGAATCAAACTCCACTCTGTGATGATGTAATCCACTATGTTATCCAGTCACTCAGGTAGCATCAAATATCCCTTCTTACCCAGTTTTGTGGGTGGTAACTTTCCTCAGAATTGGGCCTCTAACCAGAGTCTTGGGAATTTAAGAGTATGGGGCAATGTTTTTGCTGCTCCTAGGACTGCTATTTTCTGGACTTAGACTGATTTTCTCATACCTAAGACCTAGTGCAGCTGCTCTTCCAGCTTAGGGGCCATAGCTCCTGGTGCTCTTATCACCAATGGGACTTGTTTTCACCTTGCATGTTCTCTTCAGCTGTTCTTTCAAGGTCTGGTATTTTTCCCGCTTTTCATATTCCTTTTTCTTGATGTTTCAATCACTTGGATTTGCTATATCTATCACCACTGCCGATTTTTCCTCCTTGTCTATTACCACTATATCTGGTTGGTTGGCCAGTGTCTGTTTATCTGTGTGGATGTGGAAGTCCCACAGAATCTTGGTTCTGATGTTCTCCACTAATCTCTGTGGTGTCTCCCAATTAGACTTAGGACTGTTCAAGTCATATTCTTTACAGATGTTCCTGCATATGATCCCTGCCACTTGGCTGTGCCTCTCAGTGCATTCTGTCTCTATATATGATGCATATGAAGCATATATATCTTTTTGAATATGTCATTAGAGGAGTTATGAATTTAGCAAATGTATAGAAGTGGTGCAGAAAATGCATTCTGATGTTATGCCAGTTGAGCGGTTGGAATATGCCTAGCATGTAGGAAACTGGGGTTTGACTCCCAGTCTAGGAACCACCATTATTAACTGGGGGTTCACGATATATTAAACCATCACCACAGTAGTATAGAAGTAATGCTGTACTCTCACAATAGTGATCAGAAGAGAGAGAGTTGTGCTGTCATCACAAAGATTGTATAGGGTTGGGGAACCAGGACAGTGTCATGGTAAGTGGGCTACTGGATCAATCACAAACGGACAAAAGATGATAGCATAGACAACCCACAGGAAACCTAATGATATTGGTTACAGAACAAGAATAAGGGAATACAGAAGGAAGACACAGAAAAACAACTTGCTCAGCTATCATCAAAAGAAATCTCCTAAAGACCTAAAAAGAGGGAATGACAAAATACCCGGGGATCCATAAGGTGGAAACTAAGAAGATAATAACATCCAGAGCCAGCTGAATGGGTAGAACAAGATCAGAGCCATCAGCACCTATGCCCTGCCAGTCATCAGATACCCAGCTGCCATAGTAAGTTGCCAAGAGAGGAAATGGAAGCAGCAGACATCAAGATGTGAAATCTTAAAAAGCATGGAGCTAAAATCCAACAGGCAAAGGCCGTACACCAGCTGGAGGGAAAGTGTGACGACTAATGTTCTGAATGAGATATGGAACATCCATGACTACATCCAAGCAATGTTTTCTAAAGATGAGCTGCTAGAGGAATGTCTGAAGCAGAGAGGGAATGTGGACAGTAAGGAAGCAAAGGAGTTGCAATTGCAGGATGCAGATCACACTATAATGCAAGTTTAGTGGTTTGATGGTAATATATATGTATTTTTTCCCAGTCCTATTCAGAAAGGGTCCTTAAGTAAGACTCCTAATGCTACACATACCTAATATAAGAATGAATAGATGAAAGAGAGTCATGCAGACCCAGACGTTGCCCAGATTAACAAGGTCCAAATCAGAGGAAAAAAAACTACTACCCACAGGGGAAAACTGAGTGAGAAAAGTTTTTTAATATATACATATATAGTCTCATATAGGATGGTTCATTATCTTAACGTTCTCATGTCAACTTTTGTCACAAATCAACAGTACAGGCTGAAAACTGTCATTACCAGTCTTCAGGTTTCTACTAAATCAGTTTCCTAAATTTTTTCGTTCCCTGCTTGATTTTCCTTATACACTCCCTCCACAGCTGTTTTCACCAGCTTCAAGTCTGATGGCCAATAACATCATATGCTTTTACTAAACATGTTTAAATTGGAAAAGGACCTTTGGTATGTCTCCAGAATGCAGTCTATAAATCTGAAGATATGTTCTTGACAGGGTTTGAAATAACACAGAAAGTTAGACAAAACTCACATAGATGTTTACTTTTTTGTTCCATAAAACATATTGCAGCTATAGAGAAAATGCAGTAGTGGTGGGACAAGTTTTGGGGCATTTTGGCAAGCATAATTCATGCCACACTCCCTTTGTCATCCAGTGCAATTAGTCTACTGAGCAAAGCATATAAGTCAGTAAATATTGTATAGCTCTTTGAAATGTCAGTGCACATTTAGCATCCATCAGAGATCTAGAGATCTGTATGCCTGGAATCTTTCAGAATGTCTGGCCTAGGACTTTTAGATGGAAACAAGGTTGTTTAAGGACTACTGGTGTCTTTCATGTTTACAAACTAAATATGCATGTGATCTGCTCTATGTTCTATAAATGGAGCAGAACACAATCTGTTTTTGTCCTACACTCACACACAGGACCCAACACATGCGCTACTATGTTTATGCAAGCTCAACAACCAGTGGGTGTCATCACTCCTCTACTCCTTCTCCTACACTTCGCAAATACTTGTTGTTATTTGCCGAGCAATGCTTTTTTGTAGTAGGTTCTGTCATATCTCATGCTTTTTTGTAGTAGGTTCTGTCATATCTCTTGAATGAAATGTTACTTTCAGGACTACTTAAGCTGCATTTTAAGTTTTTAACTTGATTAACTTTGCTCTGGTTTTGTCTTTAACACTTGTTAAATGGTCTGGTTGTGTGAACATTATGTAACCCTGTAGTTTTCTTTAGGATTTCCTTTCCTAATTCAATGCATGCATTTAGTAAAGCTCACCAATTTTTATTTTGAGGCAAGAAAATGGCTAATCAGTTACCCAGCTTAGATACCGGCCCAGAAATGTGAGGAAAGGTGTCTCCTCTGTCTTGCATGTTGTGGATAACACGTTTCTTATCCTGCAGGCTATAGAGGTTAGTAGGCTACAAGAAGTGCTTGCAGAAGAACACTGTTTACCCTCTTCCACGTGTAGGCCCACTGCCTCCAGGATGACCACAGTTGTGACTATGAGATGCAAAAGGAGAGAGAGCGCCAGTTGTCTCAACCACTGAAGGAAACATTGACCAATGTATTCTCTGCGGGTGTCCTCACTACAGATGTTAGCAAGGTCCCAGCAGAGAAAAAACTCAAGTCCCTTCAGCAGGTCACATGGATCCATGCAAATGTGCCACTTGGGAGGCCATGACCAATTTTTATGAGGAGCCAAGAGAACAAGGCTATACATTTCTGAATGGATGGCATCATTACTGAAATCTAACTGGCCTTTTCCATAGTATGAAAAACATATTATGTTACAGTTCTTTCATTGTTCACCTTGTGGTCCAAAAATATTTAGTACCTCAATATTACACCATTTTTTTTGTGCACCGCAAGAATCTACGGTAAGGTTGTAACATCAACTGCGCTATATTCTTTAGGGCTCACTCAGACAGTAAAACCATGAAAGGAGCATTTTACATATCCTGCAGCATTTCTTTTTGCAATACTTACTTTATCATTTGAAACATTTTAAGTGCTCCCAATGGTTGGCCAGGTAATTGTGTGCAGGTCTTAAGCAGCCTGGCACCACAGTTCTAATGAGGGGTTGAGTTGTCTGCAGAACAAGGCAATGAACACTGTCGCTTGCAGAAAGGGCTTGACTCCAGCTCATTTCTGTAGCTCTTTCTGAATTTCAGCAGAAGCTAATTGTGTCCCTGGTGTCCCAGTGGTGAAGTCAGCCGCATGACCTCTTCGATGCTAGGAGGCAATTACTAACCACTGTTCCAGCAATTTCTGTCCCAGTGTCCTGAGAGAGTCGGGGACTTCCCTTTGTCAATTTGTCTGGTTCAATTGAAGTTTTAAAAAATTGAACAGGAGAGTCTTGATTTCAAGTACGCCACAGGAACTTGATGTGTTTCCTTGCCAACTCTACAGAATCCTCCAACAAAGCCGGCTGTAAACTGATATCTCAAACAATCTGCTCTTAAACTTAGTTAAGTCCCTGAGGCTCAGGTCATTTTTAAATAGCTGGATCCTATTCTGAATCACAGAAAATGCCCAGCTGTAAATAAGTGGTTTGTATTACTGTTCATCATGAGGCACAGTGGTGCAGGACCTTGCAGTGCCTGACCTGCATAGATTCGAATTAAGCTCATGATGCACAGAGTTTGCTCTTTCTTCTGGTGTCTGTAATCCAAAGACATATACAAAAGAAGCCATTTGTAAAGCACATCTGTACTCTTGCTTACCATGAAGCCCATTTGTCACTGAGTCATATTCTTTTCCAAATGCACTTATGCTACCCAACTTAAGGAGAGACTATCAGTGATACTACAGGTGCCTGAAAATGTACCAGAATTGAATTCCAGAAGCTTCAGAATTATTTCACCAAGTCACTTAACTGTTTTAAGATATCTTGTGCAAACTTGGCTATGATGTTTTTTGCCTATGTATAGTATATATTATATTAATATTTACAGCTATTCAGTATTATTTTGTTCACAGCATTATTATATTTTAGGCTACACATAAAATAAATCAGCAGCTAGCAGAAGTCTTTTGTTATCCATTAAAAGTTTACACACAACAAATATTTTTAAACTATTTTAACCAGTTACTGTTACTTAACACACTTAAGACACTTTGATATATTTGAGCTTGAGTGACTTAGATGTCACACATTTTAATACTTTACATATTGATTTCAAATAAGTTAGTGGCTGGTCCTGTCATTTTTACAGATGTTGTTGTAGACATTTCAGCTTTCACTGAACATGATTTATACATCATACCAGCTCTGGAAATGGGGGTCTGTAAGGCTTCTTTGTCCATGAAACACTCTCTCAAAACTGACACGTAACACAGGGTTCTGGAGCAGCTCTGGAAGACTACAGGTGAAGACAAGGCTGTCTGTGATGAGTGTGTTACACTCTCTGAAGTTTGTTAGTCAGGCATGCCACTGGTCCACACAGGTCCATCATGATGCCTTTCTGCAACTTGTCCATACATCCCAAAGAGATACCCGTTGGCCAGTGCAGACTGTAAGCTACTGTTAGACATTGGAATTCAGCGTGAAGTAACCCTGAAAATGAGTAAATTGTCTGTAAAATGTGGTATGATGCTACTGGTGGTGATTGATGTTTGAGTTTGTCAATTGTGTGTGTTCTTTACCCCCATCTGAACAGCAGGATGTTACAGTATTCTAAAGCACCATATGTTTGTTCTATCACTAATTTTCAGTCATGATCAGCAATCTTCTATGTAAAAGACATAGATGATAAAAGCCCAGCTAGACATTAGCACAATACTACTCTCTGTTTAAGTCAACACAAAGGAGCTTTTTGACCAGGAGTTAGCAATGAACTCCTACACCAGACTTGTAGCAAAGTGGGATATAAACAGGGAAGGGGGTTGGGGTGGCGGGGGTCTGAATCACCCCCTTGATATTCAATTAAAATGTGATGGATAGACAAGCTAAGTGGTAAGAGAGGCCTGTTCCAGCCCTCCTCCACTCTGTATAGCTTGACCCAGCTCAGACAGGTGGGAACTGGTGGTGGGAGCTCCTGTGTTGGTCCTCTCTTGGGCAATAATTCACTTTAGTCATGGTAGTCTGTGCTGCTCAGTTTTCCTCCTCCTTCTACTGCCCTCAGACAAATGGCCTGTTTGGCCTGGACCTGACACTCCACAGACGTGACCCCCTAAGACCTGACATCATCATTCACTTGGGGTGGGGGTGGTGGGGGCACTTGAGAGCAGTGAGAAAACCCACGTACACTTGTCTGTTTTGGTTGGTGGGGTGGAAAGGGCAGGAGGTGGTAGTCAGGGGGTCTGTTTATGTCCAGGGGTGAGGCACAGTTATACAGCATAAGCTTTTAACAGCAGCTTTTTTGAACATGCCCGTAAAGTGAATGAAAATAGCAATAATTATGGAAATCCCCCTTTGTCATATGTGGCTGTTTCCCTAGGAAAACAAATTCAGTATATGACTCATTTTTTTGAAGGACTGTGTGCACAATTAAAATATATCTGATTTCATAGCTACAAATAAAACATCTTGCACTCCTTGGGCATGCAGGTAAAATCTACTCTTACATCACTATCTTGTATGTATAGCATGATAACTTACTACATGGCTTTTTTAATTGCCATACTGAAAGACAAAGCTGCCTGTTAACTGGTAAGATACAATCGCCTGATACTATCTGAAGAAAAGACATTATACCACATAAAAAAGCTCCACATCATTTTGACTATTGAAACAGTTAGGTTTGATAAGATGGGAAACTTTCTGAAATCTTCTCCAAAGTCTGTTCACTTTTTTGTTGTAAATTTTTAAATAAAGCAATATGTTGTACTCTTCCTGTTTTGTAATATATTGAGTGACAGCTAACACTTGTTGTCTCAATCTAATCAATTCCTGAAAAGGTGTCTGATAGCAAACTTTTGGATAGTGAACCTTATATTCCATCATTTCTGATGGGAAAAATAACGCATTGCCAGCACATCCCAAATTCCCCAACCAATTTCCCAAATATCACTGAAATACACGTTTAAACAACATAAGCAGGAGACGTGATCCTGTCGGGAGAACAACAGAGATATGACTGCAGTGCACTCTTTTTTACTTTTCCTGGTTGCTTCTAAACCATAGTTAGGAATCCTAGGGGAGTTTTGTGCTGAAAACTGCAGGGACAAAGTTACTGCTCTCAGGTAAGTCTGGCTTTCAACCTAAACAGTTAAAGGACTAAAAAAGGGAATCACTGCATTTACTGTGAACAATTTTATAACTGTACACTTTCTGCTGAATGCATATATATGAGGTTTGAGTTTTAAAAAAATCCAAAAATTTAATTCCCTCCCGGCTTAATTTTTAATATTTTCTGATCACCCCTTGTGTACTAGCTGAGTTCCAGATAGAGGAAGACAGATACTTTTGTGTCTGAAACCTTTATTACTGCCAGCATGATACTGCAGCTCTGTCAGATTTGCAAGACCACCTGAGTAAACCAACATTAAGAAATGTAGATTGAAAAAGTCAGCTCATCAGTGACCACATAAACATGAATTTGTGAACTACAACAGAAAGTACATTGGCAGCCAGTTCTCTCTATTTGTTTTGAGAGAACAAATTTCCCGAGGGAAAATGCTATAAATTATAACTGATGGAGTTTATGAGGCATATTCACTTTAAGGAAACATGGATGTTATTGTTACTACCATCGGGCAGTTTCCCCATCAATCATCAAGTTTTCATATGAATGTAGTTATTTTGTCTTCTCCAGCAACCAGGGTCATTTATTATGTGCACAAGTTGCCCTCTGAGGATGTTAGATGTAGGTTTGTTTGGTTATGGGCAGCACATTAAATAAGGTAAAACATGTTAGACAAATTACATTAAGAAAAAATGGCAAAAATAAACAATACAGATCTAGTCTCTCAACACAATCCTGGATTCTCTGTGCAGCATTTCTTAAAATCTTGTGAAAGGTCAAAGGTATACTGAGCAATAGACCTCTTTTAATTGCATCACTTTCATTTTCTAAGTTCTGTCAGTCATGTCGCCATAAGGATGTATGTATGTTTGTACTGCACAATAAGTGATTTTTTTTTCAGAAAACTGCACATCCATTAACATTTTAGGAACTAATAAGAGTCGCCCTCTTAGGTAAACATTGGATCAGATCAGAGACAAGTGTGTACTAAAACACACAGTATTGTTTGCACATTGGTTGTTATGTGAAAAAGTTCTGTTAAATATCCAATTCCAGCCTAATTTGGTTGATGAAAATATTTAAACTCATTTTGAAGGTGTTCATTCAGTTCCCATGGCTTAGATTCTGAACTGAGAAAAATTTTTAAGGAAGACAGAGAAAGCAGGATTTGGAAATGTGTAACTGCAAAATGACAAGCAGCATGTGTATGTGACAAAAGCCATGTATGGACATTTCATGTCAAATATAATAACAATAAATTCTGAACTTTCCCATTTGTATTGTCTCCTAAACTCATTTGTAACATTTCTTAATGCAGAAGACCCAAATTCATCTGTATTTTACCATTTTAGTTCCTGTTAACATTGCACTACTTTGCTAAGAAAGATTACATTACCCAGTAATATTATAAAGAGCATAACATATGCATATAGACACACATATTTTCCTCTGTAATTTTCAAACTAAATCCAGTTTTGTTCCTTTATTACTTAATTTTAAAATAAATTTTTCATGAACATAATTACACTTAGTAAACAAAATGGTAAGATATAGCATAAGATACTATTTCAACACCATAATTAAAAAAATTACACTTTTCCTGTTCTCTGATGTTTTTGGGTGAAGGCGATTTACATATTCCATTAGGTCAGGTAAAAGAACGAGCCATTTCTCTCCTATCTGTTGTCAGATGTTTTTCACTTTCTCAACTCTTATGCAAAGGGAGGTGCATTACGTCACTCTATTGGCAATGGGGTTAACTTTTACTTGAAGAGAAACAGTTGAATTTGGCAGTAGTTGTTTATTTATGTTTTGCTATCTGTTGTATAAGGATTCTCGATTATAAAGTTAATACCATGTGTACAGTATTAAATTAGATATAACTAGATTTTTAAATCTCATAAGTAGGCAATACAATAAAACTGAAATAAAGACAATGAAATTTAATTTCATGAAGACATTGTGAAGCCTCTTCTCATTTGACATGGAAACAAGGGATTGTTTTTGGTGTATGAAAATAGTGGACAGTACCATTGTAAAAATGTGTTAATAATTCTTACAGAAAGCTGAAAACTGAACGCACCGCCCTGTGTTTGGTCAAATAACCAGTGAGGCAGTGAGTGACTTTGATGGAATGCAACGTCATTTTATAATTTCATCAGTAGCTGAAGGGAACCACTGAGTGAAATTTAGACAAGCAAAACATGCTGCATTTTTGCTGAATTGCAACATTTTGGACTAAGTCAAACTACTCTTTTGCCCTTTATCTATTTTTAGCATGAATGTGGCACTAGTTGTGTTCCTGTGCAGGTTGCTGGTTGCTGGCAGAGGTGCAGAGGCTGCTTTACAGCAACAGGTGATGAATAGTGATGTGTCCAGAAAGCAATGTTATTATAGTGTTCTGCTCAACTTGAGTCAGCACCCCCATTTGCTCTGGACTTTGTGGAAAATAGATTCTACATCTACTAAGTAATCATAAACATCTGTATCTTCTTCACTGGATTTTTTTAAGTAGTCAACACATTTTTAAAAATTTCAGTGCTTTCCATGGGCCAGAGACCTTTATTCATTTATAATGGACAACACCTCACCAAGCTGTTAGTGGTGAGAAAAAATGACAGTGGCAGACTGGTGTTCTGCTAAAAAGTTTACCTCAGTGCATAGGAGCAATAGCTTGGCAACCTGAGTAACTGTACTTCAATGCACAGCAGATGCTCCTGTGCAACAGCCCCTTACTGTGCATTTTCATCATGAGAAATAGAGAGAAAAGATGTCTGGAGAAATTCCAAAATGGAAGCATTTTGCTCACATTTCTTGCTGCCCTGTCTGTCTCCATTAAGTAAAAGTGCTATTATTTGGTTGAACTCTTTCATCATGTCATTTTCCGCATCTCTGCAAATCCTCTGCAATCCTACAAGATGCAGCTCCCTTTTTAAAGCTCCTGTTTAACAAGCAGCCAGATTTTTGTTGTTCTTCCTGGTGCCATTAAATGTAGAATGTGTTGATAAACGTTTATTGCGTAACAGAAAATGCCCTGGCATCCCTGTCAGAACAGCTTGGTGCATCTTGTTAAATGTGACAGTTCTGCTGAGGATTATGTAAGAACTTGCTTTGCATGACAGTGTAACGTGTAATATTTTTCTGCAAGGAAATCTCTTGGGAATGATGTATTGAAACTGGCATGAATATATACAAGGTTACATACCACTGACCCCACCTTTTGGTGGTCCCTACAAAACAAAATTTGGAAGGTTAGCATATGTTTCTGGTTTTCGTGCATTTTGAACAAATTTCCAAATCTGGCCAGCAGCAGCTATGGTCAGCAGGGGTGTCCCTGTGCCAACTATCCCCAACCCACCTGGAGCTAAATAACTGGTGTACTGAGGATTAACAAAGCAGCCTGCTGTTAGTCCACGAAACTTTAGCTGTATTACATTCACCTTTACATTTGTTTCCCTATGCTTAGTTTCTTCAATAAAAGATGAATCTGTTACATGTTCCCCCTGGATTTAATTAAATGAAATATGTTTTACTGGCAGTTACTCCACAAGGCAGTAATGAATTATCAAGAGCTGCACAAAGGAATAATCAGCACAATTTTTTCTTGAACATTTCATTCAATACTCTTTATAGCCACAATAATATGTGTTTAACTTGTTGAACAAAGTGGATGAAACTGAAAGAGAGCAGTGCTCACAATTATAGCATATTTATGTACAAAAATATCATGCTGCTTCTATGGTGGAAGACAGTACAAATGCTTTGGTTTATTTATATTTCTTACCGTCTCTTAGTACTTATCACATGCATGCTAACAATTGCCATATTTTAAAGGTAATTATGCACTACATGTCAAAGAATTTACTCTTAGACTTTAATTTAACAGAAAACATAATAGTTAAAGCTGAAAGGAATATATTTCTCTCCCAAATGTATCAGGTAGACCTCTTCAGAATGAGTTGATGGTAGAACAGCCTACACCGTGACAGTGCTGATATTTCAGATGCTTGGTTCTGACCTGTAGGTAGTGCACACACCTGCACACAGAGCATCTGCTTCTCTCTGCAAGAACACCGCTGCCTTCAGGACATGGGCACTCAGTTATACAGCAGCTCTTTCGAAGTGAAATATGTCGCTTTTCAGAGCAGATCTACTTTTGTAGCAGTTACGGAAAAAAACAAGGTTTAACGTTATGCTTCTGAACTTGAATCACTTAAGTTAATAAATAAATGGACAGATTGAATGTATGGTAGAATATAAATGTTTTGGCTTCTTAATCCTGAAGGAGACTTTTAACAGGTGGTGATGTTATACTTTTACAGACTGACAATCAGCCATATGACATGTTGCATCACGTTTCCCATCTTAATGAAGCAAGGGGATGCAATTATGAGCAAAACCACAAAAATAGAGCTATGACAACCCCAGTAGTACAACACATAGTCAAATACTCTTTTCTCCATAGTCCTGCAAATAGTCCTAAACAAATATGATTTCTCTTCCATGGTATATATCAGGTGCCAAACATGGAATTTAGGTAGCAAAGATGTTTTGTGTAATACTTTCCCAAAGCTGAACACACATTGTGCCTCCATGTAACTAGTCAACAGGATCCACACAATACACCACTTCAAATCCCTCTCGATCCTGTATAATTACAGTACTGTGCAAAAGTCTTAGGCACCTGTGGGAAAAATGCTATTAAGTGAGGATGGTTCCAAAAATAATGCCATGAATACTTATTAATCAATAAACCTTCTAAAAAGTGCAGTAGACAAAAAAACCTCCATCAAATCAATATTTGGTGTGACCACCCTTTGCCTTTAAAACAGCATCAATTCTCTTATGCAAACTTGCATGCAGTTTAAGGTAGGGGTTGGTAGGTTTTTCCAAACATTTTGAGGAACTGGCCACAGCTCTTCTGCAGACTTTGACTGTCTGTGCATGTTGTCCCAGACTGACTTGACTATTTTGAGATCAGGGCTCTGTGGGGACCATACCATCTGTTGCAGGATTCCTTCTTTTT
Organism: Arapaima gigas; assembly: GCA_900497675.1. Taxonomy (NCBI): domain Eukaryota; kingdom Metazoa; phylum Chordata; class Actinopteri; order Osteoglossiformes; family Osteoglossidae; genus Arapaima; species Arapaima gigas. The sequence continues at coordinate 146,844 of UFQX01000408.1, read as the reverse complement.
GCTGAAGATAGTTCTGTATGACTGAGATTGGGTGTTTGAGGTCATTCTCAGGCTGCAGAATGAATTTGGGACCAACCAGAAACCACCCTGATGGTAGATAAGAATCTACCTGTACTTCTCAACAGACATTGAAGTTGCATGCGTAAGCCTTTTGCACAGTTCTGTATAACACAGGTCACTGCCACAGGTACATATGAACATGCTGGAACGTGGCTGAAAATGGCATACTAGGGATGGCAGATAACATAGTGGTTAGTATTGCTGCCTTTGGGCATGAAGGATCCAAATTCCACTACCAGCTCCTGTTATACTTCCCTTGAACAAGATGCCTACCCTAAATTGTGCCAGTTCCACAGCTGTATAAATGATTAAATCATTTTAATTAGCTAAACATTGTAATTTTCGTTGGAGGAAAGCATCCAAAAGGCAGCCAAATAAAAGGAGTGAATGTTGGCAATTGTGACTATATAAATGGTGTTTGAATAGTGGGGGCTCTCAGAGAGCAGAGCAGTCAAGGGACCAGCTATGGTTATAATAGCTGGAATGTGAAATTGGACGGTGAGCCAAACACAGTGCAGTTTGTCCTCAGAAATGATGGAGACCGCAGCGTCAGTTCATCTGACTGTTTCCAGTCAACAGCTCTCTGAATGGAGACGTGAAGATTAACTGCATATGTGGAGAATAAGTAAAAGGCATTTGAAGTTCATGCCAACCCAGAAATATATTGTCGCTTTATGGTTAGGGATTAGACAGGATTAATTTGGCAATGTGGTTCTTATTGGAATTCTCAAGGTTTTTAGTGGTTTCTGTGTTACTGATTGATTTCTCTGTGTTGTTGACTTGGTAGACCTCAGAAGAAACCCTGCTGGGTTTTGCTAGCCATTACTTGCAAACACATAATATTTTGTGTCAAAAGTGCATTTACGGAGAGGAAGTACATTTTTTCAGAATGTGTTTAGTTCAGTTTCTGAGATAGTCTGAACATCCACTACTTTGGTTAAAAGCCCTTACTGGAATAATACCTAGTCTGGTGGTCAATCCATAATGTGATGGCATTCAGTGTCATCATGTCACCCAGAAGGACTTGACTTTTTGTGCATCATACTTGCACTTCACCTCCAGGTCTACAGAAATGTTCTCCTCCAGGTGCTATGCTGCTAGATATGACTGCACGAAGGAATTCCGCTGAGGGTACAACATTTACTCACACGTATGAACTTGCAGGGAAGTGATAGCCACAGCATATATGCACTGTGTGTATAGGTTCATAGACATCCTAAACACTTTTTTAATGTAGATGAATTTTATGCACAGCTTCTTTACACAAACAACCTCTTAAAACTGTTTTACAGAAGGGAGCTGCAGTCAGTCCAGAGGCCTATAGGGTCCTGAAGTACATGTATTTTCTAAAATGTGAAGTCATACTCCTTTACTACTATTTTGCCTTTGCTCAGAACAGTAAATCTTTGTTTTCAAGAATTTAATCCTTTTTATTTAGCAGACAATTCTGTTAGTATTTATCTTCATCACAAAAAGAAGATATTGTCCCAAAGTGAATTTGTATCAAAATGAAGTACATAGTAATTTCCTTTACACTGTACTTTTAATATAAGCATATTTTACACACACACACACACACACACACACACACACACACATTTAACTAAATGCATCAAACTGAAAGGTAATAAAGCTTGGTGATATATAATTTGTTATTACTGCCTGCATGTCAGTACATTTGGTGCCTTCTGGTCAGAGACCTCTGTATGTTCCACCTCAGGAGCCAGCAGCTGTTACATGTGAACAAATGAAAATGTAAAAAGTAATAAGAAATTATACATGATGCACACATTGCACTGCACACATTAGCGAGGAAAGTGTAAAAAAATTTAGCAAAATAAATTATTTTTTCTTTCCATTTGACTACAGCTGATGTGCATGTCTTCCTCTGAGGTGTTTGCCTGTCTTACAGTACTAACAATGCTTATGTACTAAATGCAACCACTTTAACAGTAAAACAGTTTGATGATTAATGTATAAACATTTTCAAAGAGTTACACACTGCAGCTGTAAATCTTTACAGGAATTTTTAAAAATGAATAAATACTTCTACTAACTAACATGCCTAAAAAGACCATAAAATGGCCTGAACTTGAACTCTGTCTTACAACGAAGGCTTCAAGTGGGATATATTAAAATCTAAAGGAATATTAAGAGTCCTTTTAGCCAAGTGAATCCTTATTGCATTGTTCTCCTTTAATATATGAGTTGCAATTTTTTTTTGTTTTATACTAAATAATAGAGTTTGCAAAGTAAAAAATTTTTTTTAACACTGATAAGAGCTTAAACAGAGCTTAACCATCTTTCCACCCTTTGACCTGCTACACATGGGAGCCAGTGAGAGATAATTCTAGGTTTCCATGGAAACATGGCACTGCAGACTGGCTTTTGCTTCTCATTGATGTGCAGACATGATTGAGGAAATTGTTTGTCAACATTTTTATGAATGCAGCTTCTAACAGATCTGAAAGTCACAGTAAATCCTGGTTCTTGCTGGAGGGGGGTTTTCTTGGCATTCTGCTCTCTGTTCATTCACAACATTTGTAACAAGATTGATGGCTGCCAGGCCTTGCCTAGGAAGTGGAACTTTTTTCGTTTGACAGAACAGCAAAACCAGACTCCCTTGGATGAATATCAAATTCATGTGCTGCAAATATCAACTTTTCTAACTAAATGATTTAAACGTATATACATTGTATTCCATGCCTTGCAAAAGTATTGAAACCTCCTGAAGGTTATTAACACTGCTTTGACTGCAAATTATAATTACACGTATTTTTCCCATCATTATTTTTATTGAGAACTTATAAGCTCTAACACTAAGTGTCAGTCAAACTTAATTTTTATTTGCAAATATTTTAAAGAAAGTGAAAAATGGAAGTATGTATTAATAGTATTTAGTACAGCCAACTTTGGCTGCAATAACAGCTTTAAGTTTTTGGGGTAAGCGTGTAACAGCTTTGCAATCCTCTGAGGAGTTATTTTTTCCTATTTATCGTTGCAAGTCTGCAGAAAGTTGGTCAGGTTGGTTAGATGATGCTTGTGGACCACAGTTTTCAAATACTGCCACAGATTTCTCTAAGGGGTCGAAGTCAATACTTTGCTTAGACTTTGCAAGGCACTATATTTATATAATATACATTACTTATATGGTTGTGTACAGTCACCCTTCGATTTATGCACCAAATTGGTTGCTGAAAAGGCTGCATTGAGTGAAAAATTAAATCATATAAACTGAAACAACTATTTCCATTATTTCCTATGGGGTAAATTAGAATGCTTTCCAGCCCAACTCAAAAACCGCGAACAATTTTCCCAAATTTCACTATAACAGTGAAAAAAGCTTATTTAAACAGGAAACAACACTTTGTGTACATAGTCATGGTTGCATTTAAAAGGAATTTGCAACTACAACATAATTGAAACAAAACACTTTTATTTACAACCAGTCCTTCACACAGTTTTCTTATACAAACGAAAACCCTAGACCTTTATTCTCATGGTCAGTGAAGACTTACACCCTTACCGTATTCACCCATGTAGTAAAGCACTCAACATAACTGTTTCATTTGTGTATCATAACCCTAAATAGATACCACCACATACACAAGGTGAGAGTGGAATTTAATGTTTCTTGTTTTTTGACCAATTTTTTTTTGCCTGGAGCACTTTGCATGGAGCAGGTCATTAAGACAACAAATGGCACTAGAAACCTAACTGCATACACATAAATCAAAAGACAACTGTATACATGATATAAATCATTTTTCTTGTATATTACCTTGTACTTCCATTGATCATCCATCCTTTCGTCCATTATCATTGACTGCTTTACCCTGGTCAGGGTTGTGGTGGTCCGGAGCCTGTCCTGAAATCACTGGGAACTAGGCTATGTCCATCACAGGGTTACATGTTAATTAAGCAGGTGCATATTAAATAGTCACTGAAGAATCATGTATGATGAAGATATTCAAATTCATTGATTTTGACAGCTTTGCTTTCTCATATAAAACTGCATGGGACACTGTGTATATGCCTCAATTCATGTGCTTAGTTGAAAAAAAACAAAATTAAATAAAATGTTTTCAATATAGACATCATGTAGTTAGCTCTTTAAAAAGCATTCATTTAGTTATTTATTTATTTTTTTTTACAGATTTTAGCAAAGAGCAAAATATAAGATTTAAACATTCCTAGTTCTTGCACTCCAGCCATCTGGCACAAATGGTATCTAATACAAATTACATTAGAATGCATTTCCTATACCAAAAAACACACCTTGTCATAAATTTACTGTAATAAGTGAGTGCACATAAACATATAGAAAAACACAGTTACCCAAAAAGCAGCCTGTCCTCAGTGACGCAACACCTGACTGGCAAAAATTAAAAACCGTCTAGAAACAACTGATGCCCACTGTCTATTGATGTCCCTTTACAACTTATCTTGCCTAAAAGAATATTCTGCATTCACAGAAGAGAGATGAAAACTGGCGAGCGGAATGGATGCAGAATCTCCTGACTGCTGATTCACCAAGAGGGAGTATCTTTGGATTCAGTTGTCACATGAAACCTTAGCCTAAAACAGACCAGTCCTCAGCTAGTACGCAGTGAAAATGATTCCTTAAAGAATTAAGCAGATTTGGTGGCAAGAATTTTTTTTTCTGTTTTGTTCACTTAAAGTCTAAGCCAAAATATTTATTTCCAGAATTTCAACAAGGCCATGAACATTACAGATTCTCCATTTTGAAATCATTTAGTTCTACACCCATTATCAAAGTAGAGTAGAGAGCTCAGCAAAAGGGACTATAATTCAGAAAACATTTTCACATAAGAAAAATATAAACTTAATCCATACGGTACCACTCAAGAAGATGAAATGTATCCCTTAGTGCCTAAACCCTAAACAGGTACAGTTTGAAAGAATAGGTGGAAATGTTTTAAAATTGTCACAAGCACACATTTCAGCAGTTATTTCCAAGGTCTGCAGGAAATTAGAAAGTAAGTTTTCTTATCATGTTTGCCAACAAAATGAACAAAATTGCTCCAACAAGTCATGCATTATAGAGGTTAATTGTACTGATTCAGACAAGGCTGGCTTATATATGACAGGTGTTAGTAATAAAGCGCTGAGGACTTTGCTCCCTCCTGCTGTTTATGAGCTACACTGGTCTTGTCTGAGACTAGGACATAGTTCATTATGGATCAAGCCTGTGGTCTACCAGTCATTATGGGTACCAGCTGCTAGTGAACATGTGTGTTCAGAACAAGGTTACTCGTTTAAGAAAATATAGACCAAATGAGAGGGACACTTTCTTCGCAAGTGCCAGGGACATATGAATACATGAAATCATACATCAACAGGTTAATATGATGGAGGAATGTAAAAAATAGCTAACACAGAAATGTCATGTTATGTCTCATTGAATCTCTGAAATTTGCAGTTTTGAGGTTTGCCAGCTAACATCTTACAGCATACAACAATAGATAAGTAAGAAATAATGTTTTGTTTATTAACAATAAAAAACAGCTAAAGAAATAGTATAGTCATCAATTACAATTTTCTTTCTATATATGCTTTCTTTGAGATGCAAACTTAAGACATTAGTCTTAAATTGTCAGGTCTTATTTATGGATTAACAAATTAAAATTTTGCTTTGCGGGTTTGTTGACATCTGAAAGAGCAGGTTTGATTTTGATGTCCAAAAAGTCATCATTTTGGAGGATGTGGTAGTGCCAGTTTAAGTGTTCAGTGTGGGAGCATTTTTAAAATTCTTTCTATCTGATGTAAACTGAAGAGCACATAAACCCTCTGGATTACAAAGGGAATTTGTATGATGTAGACCTTCCACCAGGGAGTAGACGGCTACTAACTAAGCTAGAGGCTAAATCATTTTTATTTGGCTATGGTGACTATGAGAACAGGTGGAGAGAGGGTAGTGCTCAGCACTGGGCTTATCTAGACTTACGCAGATTCCTCAGTGCAGCAGTTATACTATACAGAGGGGCTACTGTAAAACTGTGCCTGTGAACAATTGATTGACCAAAGCACTAAAGTAGCTCCTGGTCTTGACTAAAAATTTGTATTTTTGTGTTTCTTAACTTGACTAACTTCCATTGTACATTGAGAATTAACCTATAAAAGCAAAGCAGTTATGCTCAAAGGGCTTGGCATAGTTGATATGGTGTTTATGCCCAATGCAGCTGGTTTATTTGTTGTGGGTCATGAATGCAAAAAATTAGATCTGACCTTTATATGTGCTTGGGATCAAGGGTATACATAGATGGATAACAGAATCATTCTAATTGTTCTTTATTGTCATATTTAAATTGTTGCATTTATAGTTTAACTTGTGCTATATATTCAACTTGTACCATCAATTTGTTTATATTCTTTGGACTACATAACAGTGGCATATTGGATTTGTAAATGAATGCTTTTTCTAATCACTCTGCCCACCACTTTTTAGATTTTTTTGCATTAACATCTCTGTACTTCTGCAGTTTTTCCACAGGCACTGGTGGATTTTATTCATTGTAAAATACTTGTGTTTTCCATACTATCTTTTATATTTGTCAAAACCAGTCTCTTGAGCCAGAAATCATATTTGTACTTTTTTGACACACTTTGTACTGGAAATTTTATTTTCACATTTCCTGTGTAGCTCCACACTCATAGGTCTCTACTGCACACACATTGGGCAACTGAGACCACTGTAAAAATACAAATAAACCACATAACTTGCTTGCTAATGCAGTTGACTCATCAGTTTAAACTCTCCTGGACTGAATATGGAGACTATTGAGACCACAGAGACTAGGTTGCTTTTCTAAGGTTTCATCAAAGGCACCAATATATGCACCACAAAACCATAACTTCATTTAGCTTTCTGCTTGTGTGCAGATGGACCCCTTAAATGCTGATGGGGCGATCTCCATCCTTGTAGTCCAAAACATAACAAAGATTAACAATACACAGAACCACAGTAAAAGTAAAAGAAGTGGAGCTTTGCCTGTGTGTTGTTGCCATGGTAATGACCAAGTAGGGGGCAAGATGTTTCTGACTCATAGTTCTGTTTTCTCAGCTGCTTTTAATTTACACTCAACTTTTGTAGAAGAAGTAATAGAAGTAGTAGTAGTAAAGTAGTAGTAGTAATATATTAAAATAATATAATGTAACAATAATAAGTTAATAATTTTTTTTCTTATTCCAGAGGAGATGTCAAAAATGAAGTGTGCATACTATTAAAAATCTATATGTAGTTGCAAATTTACACAACCCCTTTAAGCTTTATTTCTTTCTGGATTTCTTTTGTAATAAATCATATAAAAATGTCGTAATGCCTGTAATTAATGGTTAAGAAAATTTCTCAGGTGAACATTTAAGTCATCTGAGAAAATTTTTTTTTCAATTATCGTCATGAAAATTTCTTCTCATAAGTAGGAAGGAATTTATTTTCGTATCATTGAGTTAAATAAATATTGGTGGAGTCCTCTGAAGACTCTTGCTTTTCTGTTATGGCGCATTAACTGCACATGAATGAAAACCATAAAAAAGTCAAGTATTTCTGTGGGCACACTTGTTGCCAGGCTTTGGTGGGAAACCCTATCAATGGGACATTTGAGCTGGATGTAGCCAAATGATGGAAACACTAGGGTTGGCTGTGTGTTTAAAAGGACACCATACAAAAACCACAGAGAGGAAGAGGAAGCACCAGCATCCATTTGGGTGTAGGATTAAATGGAATTCTAGATGAATATTCAGATTATTCATCCATCAATCTCTCCTTTTAAATAATCCATCCATATCTTTACTCCAGGAAAGATAGGTAGGTGATGCTATTAGAGAAATGCCAGAAAGCCTTTAAGAATCAAGAATAACCATTTATTGTCATACTGCCTTGTACAACAGGTGTACAAGAGAGAACAAAATGAAGTACTACTGATCCATGATGCCCAGAACAATTAAGAGGAAAAAGCAAATACAGATAAATGAAGTTGAATAATATAGATAAACATACAGATTATAGAAAATAGATAACCATAAAAAGGCAGTATGAAACATAGATGTGTGAATATCAGTGCAAACATCATAATGTAAATATAGTGTAAATGTGCAAACAGTTGGTGGTCATGGGCAGTGGTGGTGGTGATTGGGCCTGAAATGTTGGATTTCAGTAGCCTGACAGCCTGTGGTAAAAAGCTGGTCCTGAGCCTGGTTGTATTGGCCCTCAGGCTGTGAGAACTTTTCCCTGATGGGAACAAAGAAAACAAATGGTGGGAGGGTGGGATGGGTGGGATGGGTCTACAGTGATGTTGCAAGCCTTCCGGATGCAGAGGAGTGCAAGTGGCTTGAGTCCTTCTCAACTCAAATCAGCAATTATTTCCCTGGTTGTGTTGACACTGAGACAGACTGTTGTCCTTGCGCCTACAAACTTCCCCACTTTCCCTCTGTAGGTGGATTCATCATTTCTGGAGATGAGGCCTACAACTGTGGTGTCATCAGCATACCTGATGTGGTTGCTATTGTATTTGGAGACTTAATCATGAGTTAGGAGGGTAAACAGTGATGGGCTGAGTACACAGCCTTGCTGAACAGCAGTGTTTGGTGACAGTAGTGTGGGAGGTGCTATATTACTATAACATTACCTTCACTTTGATGGTGGGCTTCACATTTCAAGTGGTGAACATATTGGTCTTTGATGTCTGTTTCTGGAATCAGTGTAAAATATTGTGTGAGCATGACACATATTTTACTTTATCTGACATACATAACAGTTCACATGGTGCTTTTCTGGCTGGCCTTACTCTTCAGTATTTCCTTCTGTTGTACAGGAAGCTGTATGGCCCACTGAGGGTGCTTCACCAGTATTTCAATAGGTCTATTTCAGGGAAAACACACTCAGAAACCTTGGAAGTGTATTTAAAGGATTTTGTTTGATTTGTATAGTTTACATGGTTTTCACACTACATGACTAAGGGCTTCCTTGAACTGATTGAAATGATGAACAGCACAGCTTTTTACCCTTACTTAAGCTGAGCAAAGGCTTCCTCAGAGAACAGTTTGATTGAGGCATCCTAAAGAATTTCTCCATAAATTTAGTTCAGTGTAAGTGATGATTTTATGCATGAGAAATGGGTAAAAATGTATCCTTTAGTCATTTACTTTTTCTTTTGCATTGTCTGATGCATTGTTAGTTTTCTGAATAGGTTAAATAGCTGATAGCTGATATGCTATCACTGATAGCATAACTTTTTTAAGAAGTTTCCCAAAAAACTGAAACATGGGCCTAAACATGCAAAACATCAGGGTGGTGCTGGAGACAATCAACACTTGAGTTGACTGCTCTGGAGAAACTCAACTTTGCAAGATGATCTATGCATCAGGAAGGAACTGGACCTAGTGTACAATAAAAGGTTATCAGATTGTTGCCATATTTTATATTCTATAGGGAATAGCCATACTTAGGAAGGTAAAAGCTGTTCCAAAGCAACACTGGACTGATACAGCATCCTGTTGGAGAGGATGTCTCATTCTCCTGTACAGGCTGAGGTCTGCTGTATTAGCAGAGACAGGGGACTTGTCTAAAACTTAAACCGCTTTTACCTCTGCCTGGGTTACCTGGCATGAGACCTGGAGCCTAAAATTCACCATGGAGTTCCTAGCCAAAGAACCAAAAGAAAGTCATTACGTGCTCCGACCATAGTCTTGAGGAAGGAAACAAGACTAGTAACTGTTAACTGTGATTTCATTAGTTTTCACTACACACAGCCAACTCAGATCCATGCTAAGTTTCCCCACCAAATTCTGCCTTTGGAAGAATCAGCCAAACCCATTTAATTAAATTTCCTTTGTAACATATAGAGTTGCTTGACTTAAAAAGCATACTGGAATCGACTGAAGTCCTGTCAAGGGTGTGGTTTCATAGCCTAATGTCCAATGACTCTGGAATAGACTTTGGACCACCGCATGCCTGACCAGGATTAAGTGGTTAATGACAATGGATGGATGAATGAAAGTATGCAAAATGAATCTGGTGTGTGTACAGAAACCAAGAACGTTATCTTCTTCCTTATGACTTGTGTCAGAAAGTACTTCATTTGTCTGTATGAAATTTGGGAATGAAGCAAAGGCCCAGTGAGCCTTAAAAACCACCCTAAAAAGTGAGTCCAATGCCTTATCATTTGCATTATTCACATGACTTTACGTAAGAAGGATGCCGTTCTCATTAAATTCCTGGGAGCTCATGCTGCAGTTTTATATAATCAAGCAGTCATCTGAAAGCCCAAAACTGGCACAAGCAACTAGGAAAATCCAAAGATGTCGACTGATTTTTATCATTACATTCATTTATTTATTTCATATTAATGATTTATTATAGCATTACTAATACTCTCAAGCCAAAATATCTCAGATGTATATGTCACTTAGATAAGAAATATTGCATCATGCATCCATTATTCTTAACCACTGTTTCCTGGCAGCTCAGAGCCTATCCCAGGATCACTGGGTGTTAGACAATGGAGCTACACCCCAGATGAGACACCATTCCATTGCAGGGTGCCCCGCCTCTCACTCCTGACCAATCAACCTGAAACACATGTCTTTGGACTTTAGCTGGAGGCTGGAGCCCCTGAGGAAACCCACAAAGACATGGGGTGAACATGCTGGACACAGTCAGAGCTTGAATAGAGCTCACACACAGACAGCCTAGGCACTGTGAAGAAGCAGCATTACTTGTTATGCCACCCCAAAAGATGTGGCAGTTGGACAATATTTATGTTCTCGTTTAACCCATGTTACCCAACTTTCTTTGATTTGCAGGTTGAGCTTATTTTTGAGTGTACTGGACCAAACTGAACTGCCTATCTAGGTAAAATTGTCATCATTCATTATTAATAGGCACCTTACCTCACAATTCAGACTTACAGGGAGTCTTTTGCTGTGAAAGTTTCCCTGGACAGTCCAAACTACATGCACTGTCCCCAAACTGTCGCTTGTTAGAACTGTGCTGCTGCAGGCTTCAACCCAAAATTTACATTATTAAAAAGCAAACAGAGTCTGGCTGGAGGCTACATGTTGAAGCCTTTCTTTGCTTATTGTTTCTGGCAGGCTGTTTGCTCAGGCCCAAAGGTCATGCATATGACATCACAGTCAGAACAAATTGCTCTCATATGGCCAAGTGAAGTCCAATATTTCTCACGTGCCTCATCCCCCTTTCATGAAACGAATACAGCTTGTTAAAGTGCTGTGTTGGGAACAAGGTGTGTGCTATGAGACTGGGCCTTTGTCTGAACTAGTGAACATTTTACATGGAATTAATGATACACCCTTTTAAAATGTGGATTTATCTCATTTATCTCTCAGTACATTCTCCTTATATTTATATTACATACTCAGTCTTAAAAATAATTAGTTTCATTTACAATAACTGAACAATCAAGAGTGCAGTCATGTGAAAGACAAGCTGTCTCTGAATAAATATATTTCAAGTGAGCACCACCTGCTCTGAAAATAGAGGAATAATGAACACAACACTGTTCAATTTCCATCCATGAGCAGTAGTATAAATCTCAGAGCATCCACTGTCTTTCTCTGGGTTTTTTGTTCATGGTGAGCTCAGAATGGGAGAATAAAAGCAAAAGTGAGTAAATAGGCTAATGAGGGAAAGTTAGTAAATATCTCTGTTATGCACTTATCTGCAGTGCTTTATTTTGACGAATAATAATGGTTATTTATTATGAAGGTAAGTTTTTAATCCTTGACTATTGCTTCAGCCATCTGAAGAAAATGCTGATTCTTTTTGACTTGAAAAAAATTATTACTGTGCTTAATTTCCAGATATTTTGATTGTAGGCATCTTAACCCATTCTTGGCAGAAAGTATTTTTTATACCATTGTCACTTTATCAGTAGACTGCATTAACCGTAATACATTTACTCTAGAGATCAGAGCTGCCACCTTCTATTCCAAGGTCCTGTGTTCAAATTCCTCCTCTGGCTATAGTACCCTTGACCAAGATACTTATCATTTGGGCTCCTGTAAAAATGACCCAGCTATAGAAATGGGCACATAATCCTATGTAGCTTAACGGTGTAGGCTGGTCTGGAGACAAGCATCAGCTAAGTTAATGTACCGCTTATGAAATACAAAAAAGGTCTGGCTTCTTTATTGTTTTTCTTTCTTACCTGATGGTATCCAGAAATGACAGCAAGACTCTCAGTAACAGCCTCAAAATGAAGTCATCTCTCACCACAGGAGTCGCCGTCTTGTCTCCGCATGCCCCCCAACCCCCTTGTTCCCACCGTGAGGGTGTGCTGTAAAATGCTGGACCTGAGCAGTGTGGCGTCTGCTGACATGCTTTGCTCACAGCAATTCAAAACCACACCATATGGAGAACTTAAAATGGTAATCAGTTCTCAGGCCTTTTGTGAGCAAGTCCCCTTCTGCCCTGAGCTGCCCCTCTGCAACAGACCTTGGAGGAAAACATTCCCAGGCTCCCCTTCTGCACTGAGGTAGCACATCTGAAATAGGACTCAGTGCATCTTAGCCTGAAGGAGATGTGAATATCCACAGGAGCTGTCATTCCATGACATGAGCTGCCTGTTCAAGTTGCATAACAGTTGATGTCATACAAAGTTTTACACGTCATACATTTGCACAGCTCATTATTTTTGCTGAAGTAACTTGGGAACAAAAAAGCAAAGGTTCTCCTGTGGGACTCTGTCTGAATATATGAACTTTTGGTTACTAGCACAGTGCATGAACTTGAAGACCATAAGTACATAAAATTGTGTCCCAACTGTGCTTCGGATTGTGAAGCTGACGTACTATACATCTGTGTTTAGGTCTTCATCATGCGGTTTTCATTACATCCTTTAATTTAAATTGCCACCTGTTTGCCCAGGGAGTAAGCAAATCACAGTCTAGTTCCCTGGATTGCCTTCATTTGAAGCAGAGCATGCAACACCATTTGAACGTGAGCCATTTAAACATTCCAGCAAGTCAAATGGATTCAAATGTACAGTTTATTGAAATACACTTATTTTTTCCCTTTGGTGTTTTTAATCATTCTTCTGTGTTGATCCCACTTGTTTTTACAAAGAGAGTAGTATTTTTAAACTGCCTCTATAATTTTTGCATTGCATGTTACATGTTTGATGAAAGCCAGTTCTAAACTTAATTATTAGACATTACTTGTCGAAGAATGACAGATCAATTAATCTAAGACAGCAGTTATGTCAGTTGATAAGGTTTATGTCATCTGCTGTGACTGAAACTGAGCTCTTTATTTTGCCATGAGTTAAAAAGAATGTTTCAGGTATTCTTCTGCAAAAAGCCTCTACCTGGTGGTAAGAGGGGGACAAATATAATATTTAGTTACCATAACAGTATAAAAAAGAACACCACTAATACAAATCATTAGGAACTTCAGCTTACTAGGTCTGCTTCTAAACAGTGGCATGGTACAAAACACTTTATATATATGTATATATATGTATATATATATATATATATGTGTGTATAGATACACACACACACACACACACACACACACACACACACACACACACACACACACACACACACACACACACTCACAGGCCACTTTATTAGAAACACCTGCGCACCTGCTTGTTTATGCAATCATCTAATCAGTCAATCACGTGGCAGCAGGGCAGTGCATAAAATCACACAGACACAGGTCACAAGCTTCACTAAATGTTCCTGTTAAACTTCAGAATGGGGAAAAATGTGATCCAAGTGACTTTGACAATGGTATGGTTGATGGTGCCAGACAGGGAGTGTTTCAGAAACTGCTGCTCTCCTGGAATTTTCACACACAACGGTCTCCAGAGTTGACACAGAATGGTGCTAAAAACAAAAAACATCCAGTGGGTGGCAGTTCTGTGGCAGAAATGCCTTGTTGACAAGAGACGTGAGGAAAAAAATGGCCAGACTGGCTTGAGCTTGACAGGAGGACTGCAGTAACTCAAACAACCGCTCTTTACAGCAGTGGTGAGCTGAAACGCATCTCTGAACATACGGCCTATCGAACCTTGAATCAGGTGAGCTACAACAGCAGAAAACCACATTGGGTTTCACTCCTGTCAGCCAGGAACAGGAAGCTGAGGCAACAGTGGCCACTGGCTTCCCGAAACTGGACAGCTGAAGATTGGAAGAAACTGGTCTGATGAAACTTGATTTCTGCTACAACGCACAGATGGTAGAACCCGAATTTAGTATAAACAACATGAGGTCATGGACCCAACCTGCCTTGAGTCAAGAGTTTAGGTTTTTAGTGGTGTCATGGTATGTGGAATATTTTTTTGGCACACATTGAGCCCCTAAAACCAATTGAACATTGTTTCCACAGTCACAAATTGGCCATAGATTTCCCGTCTTCTAATGGCTACTTCCAGCATGATAATGTGCCATGTCACAAAGCACAAGTCATCTCAAACTGGTTCCATGAACATGACAATGATTTCAGTGGCCTCCCCAGTCAGGAGATCTGAATCCAATAGATCCCCTTTGGGGATGCAGTAGAATGGTACATTGGTGCTGCCAATGTGCAGCTAACAACAATTACGTGATGCAATCATGTCAGCATGGGCCAGAATCTCTAAGGAATTTTTCCAGTACCTTGTTGAATCCATGGCACAAAGAATTCAGACTGTTCTGAGAAGGAGTAGGGAGGTCCTACTTGGTATTATAGTGGTGTTCCTAATGGATGGTGTTCTCACAGGAATGTTTTTAATATGAATTTGAGGTCAATACCTTGTATAAACTTTTGGGAGGACAGCTGCAGTCCCCAAAAAGCATTACACGCATTAGACATACATTTTATCACAGCTGAAATAAAATGTATGTTACAATGCTTAAATATTACTTGCGCCTTAAACATCTTTGGCTCTGCATGAATTTCTGTGATGTTCATAATTTGAATAAACTGTTTGGCAGAATGAACAATCTGCAATGAAAAGGTGACTCTCAGTTTGATAAAAACCTTTACTATGAACCTGCAGTTTAATCACCTGTTCCCTTCCCTTCCTAAGAAAAAATGCAACAAAAGTCCGTAAATATGATGCATTTTCTTCCTCTGAGATATTGTTCATTTGGGTGCTGGTGAGGGCCAGTTTGCGAGAACTTTTTTGAAAAACTAAATAATCAGAAGAGAGGATCAAGAATGGGGTTTTGGGGCTCTTCGTCTATAGGCCGACTGAAGCTTTATTTGATGAGCGCCTTATAGGGTTGTTTTCCCACAAAGTTATGGTGACAAAGTAAATTCAGGAGGAGGAGAAAAGAATATTTTGTTAACACAGACACTTCTCTTACTTTTGCACCAAATATAAAAAATGTGAGGGTTACAGGTAAAATATATGAACTGGGTTTTAATGGAAGTGACTTATTGCTACTTGAACTGCTGTGATTAGAGGCTGACTGTCTTTTTAACACAACCCAGTATTCCAACAATCTAGACAGCCTTGTTGTTGTTCCACAGTGTAAACCATTCAGCTGTTGTCATTTACCCAGGGACTGACCTTTCTCTCTTTCCATCCACACAGAATGGCTGCTACTATAGTTGCCTCAGAACCTTCTATGGGGCTGTTTGGCAAAAGTTTTGCCCCATTGTGTAAAAACGCAAGCAGTAATGATGGAGAAACAGTAGAATACACAAAATAAGCCTTATACAGAGATCAAACATTATGGCAGGAATGGAGAAATTGGTAATGTTAACAGGCCACTGCATGGGTTCTTGTGGGGGGTTGACCAGTGAGAACTCTGACACGCATGCACTGCTGCTCCAGCGACACCTAGGCTTATATAGTGTGGATTTGACTCTCTACAGACCTGCTTTCATACATGCTCCTGACCTATTCAGCAGAAACACACATAAAATCACATGACTCAGGTGAGTAGTTGAAGAGCTAATACATTCTGAACACACAGTGCGTTGGTGTTACATGTGTTCAGCACTATTGGAAATGTTATTGTGTACAGTTGCGTTTGTGAAATTAGCTCTTGAATGACAAACTGACTACATGAGAATGTAAAAGTTAGCATTCCTTTGATAATGTTGCTAAAAAATTTGACTTGTTTTAGGCAGTTTTATGTTTTAGTATGGGTAGTAAGCCATATTACATATTAATTTTATGCTTTCCAATAAAGAAATGGATTTTGCAGTAATAATAAGCACTTACATAACATATGAGCAGCAACGAAAGGAATTTATCATTGACTGATGACTGAATTTTTTTAATGCAGTCTTTACTTATACATTTTAATTAAAGTATTTATTGTTGACAATTTTAATTTCAGGATAGACTGCAGACCACCCTGACAAGGGCAAGCAGGTAAGGACAATAGATGGATGGATGGAGGGTGAAGGAATAAATCTGTTTTAATCACTCGTATATTACTTGCTTCTTATCCTATTACTAGCTGAGGTACCTGGCACTGCCCAAGTCAAATCAAAAAGTGTAGATGTGAAAAGGTAAATAGTAATAAAATATTATATATCAATAAACTGTACAGTATCAAGTGGTTGTGTAGCTGCTTTGAACACTGAAGGGATGGAGCAAATTAATGATTTCTGTGTGCAAGTTACCCATTTTTACTTTTTCATTCATGCATTTGTTTGTTTGTTTCTTCATTCATTCATTATTGATAGCTGCTTGTCAGTAGTGCATTAGTGGTCCAGAGAAAACTGAGGAACCAAAGGATGGAAAGCACACCCTGGACAGTAGGCCAGCTCTTTAGAGGTAATTTTTGTTTTTTACCAGTCTAAAAATAATATGTGACACTTTTGAAATGCTTTGAGGACAAAATACAAAATGAAAATGGCCTTGAAATAGAACTCTGGAAAAAAAACATGATATTTAGCAGAACTTAAGTATAAATTCTACTTTTTTCTCAGATTTTTCAGGAGCATTACGTCACAACAGCATATAGGCAAAGACAGCACAAATGTTCGCTTACGTAGAACGTGGGGCTGAAGGTCAGAAGGTTACAGTTTATAATAAACTCCTCTTTTAAAAGTATTGTTGACAACAGCCAAATTTTAATGAATCCTCCTGCTGGTTCCATGACAGATCCTTAACTTTAGCTTTCACACTATAAACAATTAAATCTGAGTAAATATTGTTACAGAAGAGGTGAGGTGGTCCACCAAGGCTGCAGTAGACCTGAAATACCTTGTCCCAATCATAGCAGTTAGTTTTATGAGAAACAAAATGGGTGTGAAATGCAAATTTTTATAGTATGCTGGTTTTCTTTTCACTATATGGTGAATGAAAAAGAATAATTTTGCATTTGAAATAAACTGGCTGGTAAAAGTTAAAGCTAAAACTCACAGCACCTGAGAAAACTAAAGATCCAAGTAAGTAAGACAAATTCTTATAGAAGTACCAAGTGTCTTCTCCTGAGGTGTTTTTCCAGCACATGGATTCAGCAGAACCACCATCTCTGATTTCCCCCAAACCTTTACTGTCCTTGCTTATATTTCTGTCTTTGATCACACAAATCTTTTGGAAAGTGCTTGAGGAGGACCAGATGCCTCTTTCCGTAGGCTGTGTGCTGTTTAGGCCGCAATAGAGACACGAGTTAATCGCTTATAGTGCGGCTCCACCAGTTAGGATAAATCCTTCAGGTCATGCACTGACCTTCACTGTTGTCCTGGAGGGTGACCAATAATTAGTGATCCATATTTTGACCCCCACTGTTCAGCAACAATGTTTTTTTTCTTGCCTACAGATTAGCTCACTTGTGCATCAGCACTTAGTTCCTGGATAGACCGCCTCCACCCTTTAACTAGATTAATCTACAGAGCTTCCAAATTTCTTTTATACTACTACTAGATGTGTCAGTCTGGGGAATTTTCACCAAGAAACGGTGCATGTCCCCTTAAAGACAATAGCTCTATCGAATGTTTTTTTCCCTCCTGTCTGAGCCTTATGAGTTGACCCCACGGACACCATGAGTTGCTATGATGTCATGGTAAACATGTGTGCTTCCAGATGAGAAACTGTAGCCTCTCGCCATAGTTTGGTAAATCTGTTCTGACACTGCCGAGAGACATTTATTCCACACTGGATGCTTACATAGTTTTTACAAAGATGAACCAAATGGGCCACTCTTCCTCTGTTTATGTAAACTTTTTGTGCATTTTTATATTATTAGTTATAAAGTTGTCTTTTGCATGTAGCCAAAGGTGATGTAGCTCACCTAGTTAAACTTCAGGAAAGTTACAGGATTTCATTCCTTTTAAATCTATTACATTTTATTTGACTACCTTTCCTTAAATATACAACAGATGTGCCCTGTGCACCACATGCATAAACTATTTCACATGTTTTCAGTTCATAAAGTCTGTTATTGTGGGCTGGAATCATTGGTAAGAGAAAATGATTTGCTGGCAGGTGCTGGTGCCCGCTGTTCTCTGCAAGCTAGTTTTGTTGTTCATGAGCCCTTTTAATGGATGTTCTGTTGACTATGACAACTGTTTATATCTCAAAGCCACCTACAATTCCTGCTGGGAAAGCAAAAAAGATTCTGCTTTATAAATTACTGAACTGTAAATTAAGCAATAAAGGAAGGGGCATAATAAGAGCAAAATAATTTCAATCATCATACAGAGAGTTTCCATATGGGTAGGGATTTAAATCAGCAGTCCACTGGTCTGTGAATTTGAGATGAAAATTGGAGGGCCGATTTTTTGAAAATACAGCAACTGTCCATCAGTGCCTGCTGTGTTTCAACTGGGCTTCAGTGGATGCCATGCTTTCTGTGAGTCTGTGGCAAACTGTAAACGCTTCCGTGTGTGGTGTGAGTGTCCTTTGAAGAGCTTTTAAGATTTATGAGGTAGTAGAGCCTTGAGGTCCAGTGTTATGCAAGGACTCTTTCATCATGTTCATGTGTGAAACCTAATGCTGCATCCACCAAAAGAGGAATCAAATGTTTTTGCCTTCTTTTGTTTCAGGTAAATCCAATAGTTAGGATGTGACCCAAGAAGAAGTTTCAGATCACTAACAACCCGTCTGGTTAATTCTGTATCAAAGTACAACACAGTACCCAAAGGCAGGCAAGGTAACTGGAGTTCCTGTAAATATGTAAATTTTGGGTTGTGCATGAACACATTACAGCCTTGAAACATACAGATTCCCTGGTGTTCCATTTCATACATATGGGACAGCTATCATGCCATAGAGAAACATCCTAGTGCATGAGGGGTCTTCAGAGATAAAGTTGCCCAGTCTTCTTGCTAGTCAGTATGTCGGCTGCCCTTGTGGTGTTCTGAAGCTCTGTGAACCGTACACTCAAGGTGCACACAGTAAACACAGTAAACCTACATGTTTTTACCTTTTACAGTTAATTGTGTTATATTGCACATGTGTATAATTGCCAAGATTTTTTCTAAATGAGTTTAAAGTAATCATCAACAAGTTTTTTTTTTAAATAAGTATACAGAATTAGCGCATTTTATGGCATGTATCTTGTGATGCACCTAGACACATCATCCGTGCTATAATCACAGGTCACTGGGTGTTTTGGGTTTTGGATTAAATACCCTTGTCCCAGGTGATGCCATCAGGGTCACTCAGAACCAAAATTACTTCCAAGTACAGCTATCTTGAAACCATTGCTCAACTGTCCTGAGCCACAGGCATCTAGATTACGTGTCCACAGAACAAGGAACAACCTTTGTAACCTTTCTCTGCTGGGTTTCTTTGATACCCAGCACAATTTAGACATTATACAATGATTTTCCTGTAAAAGTCCTGCAGCCTGCTTTGCTGGGTACACACCTTGTTCTGCAGCACTGCACTGATCCTTGTATCTTGCCATCCTTCTTCAATTAGTCTCTGCTGTCCATTCTTCCTGAGAATGTGTATGTGTTCAAAGTCTTTGCCTTTGCAACTAGATACTTCAAGTTGGGTTGTTTCCAAAAACATCAAATGAAAATCATTATATTCTGCTTGTTTGTTTATGTACCTCTTCAAGTTTTCCATTAATTAATGTTCAACATTTACTTTACTCCAGTGCTATTTTACCAGACAAAACAAATTTTGCATTGAATATTTAAAAATAGAATAAAGGTCGAGTTACTCATGAGGTCTTTCAAACACATTACTTCTGTTGTCCATATTTATCATATCTATCGTGACAACTTTTTTATTCTTTTTTTGTCAAGTTTATTCCTCTTATTTACAACCCTTTGCTTATTTCTAGACAATCAGTGATGAATATAATGTGATGTGGTTAAAATTTATATCACTTGCAGCATCTGGAGTAAATATATTACATTTTTCAGTGCAGGTATGCCGCGAGAAATGAATCTTTGAATTCCCACATTTTCATAAAATAATTCGTCAGTTTTAAGGTGACACAGAGGGGTTTTATTGTCCCTTTTCCCCCATATAAAACAAACATACGAATAGAACAGAAGATACTCAAAATGCCAGTAAAACTACTGAATAAAAACTGTAATTCTACAAAAAGAGGTGTGGTTGTTGGGGACAAAGAGGAGAGTGTGGATTAAACTGTTGCCTGTTCCACTCTGAAATAGTTGTTGAGCCAAAACATGTATATCTGGAGACAGCTAGTTACCTGTTTCAGTTGTGGCAGCAGTGCATTCTGGGTAACTCCTGATGGTCTTTGTTGAGCCTCTTAACCCTGTGCACTTGATATGCATACTCCCCTCAGCAGACCTGTGTGTAGACACGCCATGTGTTGTGCATTGCGGGTTTCCTCTGGTCCTCATCAGTGTTACTGCAAAGGTACGTGACGGTTTCCAGGGAAAAAGGAAGACATTGATTATGCAGCAGCTAATTTCAAAGAATCTCAGCAGTTTTCATACTGTCAAATGTCTGCATACTGTTTTAGTTACAACTATATGGCTGCTTTAAGAATTCCACTACAGATTTTCCTGGATTTATAGTTTGACGTGCATTTTATGTTTTCACCATAGTAACTTCAATGTACTGCAGCTCTGGAAAATCTTTAATTACATCCTCATTACCTTTCTTCAGAGTGGTGCAATGGGGGGATAATGTTATTCGAGAGTTTCCATGAATAATTGTGCTGGGCTTCAGTCCCTGTCTTTCGGTATTGAAAATGTTCAAGGGGAAACTACAAAGGAAACAGCAGGCATTGGCAGACCTCACAAGTTTCTTTTTTCTTTTATTTTTTAATTTGTATTTCTGAACATCATTGGATGGAATACTCATTTTTGCTTAGCTGACAATGGTGGCAGCCTGATCTGAGCAATATAATTTAAGTGGTACACCAGTTGCAACGTAACTGATCATTACCAACTGAATACACTGCAACGTGACAAGCAAAAGAGATTAACTTTTTAAAACATAGTTACTAAATAATGTTCCATACCAACATGGAAAGTGTGCAGTTTAGTTTTCATTCTGTTCGTATATAAATTTTTGTGTCGATCAGCTTCATCCTGTTTAATGCTTGGAGATGATGACCCCAGATATCAGTGGATAGTTAAGGATAATGATCTTTCAGCAACTACTTAATGTAAGTTGCAGGCAAAGCACAGAGATCTCCTTAACTTCACTGGCAATGTTCAGACTATATTGCAGTCATACTGTAATGTTTTGTATTCTTTATTAAACATAATGGGATCAAATAGTAGACATACATCTATTTGGTCTCATTTTAATTAATTTTGGCGACAAATTAATTTCTATTTTTCCGAAAGACCAAAAGTTTCCTTTCCTTTTTAAGCCTAGAGTCTGTGGTTATAGTTATTTTGGAGCAATGAATCAATAATGAAAGCAAATGTATTAGCCTGACTTGCAGTAGAAAAGAGAATATATAATCCCTTAAGCATTTTATTAATGCAAAACTACGTAATATATAAGCACAGTCCCTGAGGCTGAATTATGTTGGGCTATTTTGGTTGTCCCATGACTGTTTCTTGGAAATCAGGTTCAAAAACCATTTTGCTGAAACACTTTCTCATGGGGCTTGTGCTACTCATGTGAATGCCAGGTGGTACAACCCCTGCTAGGTGTTAGGCTCCTTGAAGTGCTAGGGGGCGAAGGGGCTGCACATAAATGATAAAAAGGAAGGTGTTGAAGATATATATGTTGTCTGAATAACAGCTCCAGAAACAAACCAAGTGATACATGGGAAAGAGTTTATCGTGGGTAGAGTTAGTAACATAAGGTGAATATCTCTTTATCTGAATGACTGTTTATTTGTCTGTCTGTTTTCTATGCATGGCTTTGTTTTTCAAGCCACAGACTTAAAATTTGACACATAGGTACTCCTTACCCCTGGTTAGTGTTTTGTGTAGTCAAATACAAACTGAGTTGTGAAGATTAAGTCAAGATGGCTGGCCAAACACACTGACAACGGGAAGAAAGCTAGACCTGTCTTCCTCATGCATGTTGGCCAGCCACTCATTATATGATTTGGCAGGTGCATCTGATCTGTGCAACAGTATTAAACAGAAATGAGCAAAAAGAAAAGCAAACAAGCAAACACGACCAGTCCATGCCCATGCCACATTTATTGCAGTGAGGACTGGAATACAGTGTATTGCATGGCAGGATATACACACACACACACACACACACACACACACACCTTTTTTTCCTTCATAAAGATGCCTTTTGGTTTGTTCTATATTTTCCTGCCATTTGTTTAAAGGCCAGAAATAGAGAAACTCCTCTTCTCCTGGAACAGAGAGGACTGAGTAAGTGACCATTTTTTATAAGTACAGTGTATGTAATATCATCCTATAATAACAGGTTGAGTGCATTTACATAGGTTTTGGTACTCATCAGTATGGTTTTTTGGTAATTTTAACCTTTGAGATGTGATATAGAGAATTTGATGTTTTACATTTCATTGAGCCCTTTCACAGTTTCCATTGGTAAATTTTTCACCTACCTCCCTTTTTTTAAACTACCTATCAGCAGCACTTTATTAATTAATAAAAACTAATATATTTAAGTCTGATTTGTATATCTGAATTATTTTTGGGATTTTGAACAAGAGAAGTTACTTTTTGGAAACATAAAAACGCTAATGAATATAATCATATGTGGCAATAAATAATTTATATGACTTTTGGAGTTAATTAAGAATTTTATTCATAAAAAGCAGGGGCAGCAATGATACTTATGAAAATGAAGATTTTTGTTTTCCAATAGATTTATGATGTCTGGTTCATAAAGTTTTATGACTTCAAACATTAAATTCAGTTTCCTCAATGAACTATTTTCTGAAAATAGCTGAATTAGTTGTTCATCTTCATTTAATGCAGTGAATCATTTACCCTTAAGAGTCTTTTAATTATTTTTAAATTTAAATTTTTAATTTATTTTTTGGTATGATGATTAGGGGTTAATGTTGGTTTCCATCTGAAAGAGAGTATATATTGGTGAAGTTAAGAAATCAGAATGACAATGGTGAGACAGCTTGGAAACAGCGGGAACACTGACTTCAGATGCTCGCTGTTTTTGTCATAAAAGACAGATGGTATCGCTGTCTCTTGTGTTCATAACAAAAAGATTTATTAGTTCTCAGAAGGCTTTAACCGCAGGTTTGTGAGACAGCCATTACTGCGCTGCTCTGCGGCTCCATTCGATTGCTCAAGATGGAGGACTGAAAGCATGGGCGCCAGCTGGATAAGTTGCTGTTGCTATAGCCTCTTTGATATGTTGAGATTTGGGTTGGTTATTGTAAACAAATAAATCATTTAAGAATGACCACAGTCACTTGAGGAGCCTGTCGGCGGCCTCCAGAGTTAAAGCCTCAACCACTGAACGATTGTACAGTCACATGTTCCCACTTAGATGTGGAATACGGCAATGTTCATCTGCTTCCTCTAGGGTGTCTTGTTCTCTTAGAAGCCTCTTTCTTCCTTTGCATTATTTCTGCTGATGTCTCAAGTCCACAGCCTGCTCTTTTCTGATATGTGCTTCTCCTTACAAGCTAGGTCCAACTGTCACAGGTTATAGCTTTGCTGGCTTTGGCCTTCCAAGGCAGCCATTGTAAAAGCAATTTGACATGGCTTCCTGGGTCACTAGACTAGGGGGATGGACAACGCTCCAGATGAGGACCAAGCAGGGGCCACCTATTCACTGTGCACTGCAGGCCATTCTTGTGCCCCTTAACCCTCTGAAGTCGCACATTGGCGGCTGTCAAATTCAGGCTTTGTAAGGCATGTGGTCTAGACAATGCAAGTTCAGGATAACAATGTGGCAGAAAGACAGCCAAAAAGGGCTGCGAGCTCCTGAAGTGGTGACGTGCCTGTGCAGGGGCTGGGATTTGAGTTCCGTGTGGGCTTTTTAAATGCTAGATGGCGGCTTTATAATCCCATTGACAAGGTCTGTGAAGTCAGCTTCATGCTGCTTTTACCAAAAAACAATGGCATAGAAGCATAAAACTTTTGTGCCTAGCATTTAGTCACGATTGATGGTGGTAGGAATTGATTGTTTTGATTTAGAAAAATACTCATAATTGTGGCTTAACAGCATTTTAGGAAATATCTCAGGATTTCAACATGCATACAAATGCATAAATCAGCCCAAATTTTTATGTGTAATTTATTGTGACAATATGAAGTATTAAGGTTTGGGGTGAACAGATCACATGTATTGTTAACCTTTAATGCGTTCACCTTTGCCTGATCCAGAGTCATTGACTGCATGTCTATCAACAGCATTTCATTGTGCAGTGCTGGCTATACTGGTTTCCAGTTGGGTCTGAAGGGACACGATTTGGCCCTGGACTTGGCCATTCTTTGGCATGATAGTTTCGCGGGATCTTGGTCAGCTTCACAGGGGTGAGAGGATCAGTCCTTTAGAGAAAGGACTGTTTAATGAGGAAAGGCCAAAGCTTCATACACACCATGGGTGTTTGAGTAATAGAGAAGGCTGTTGTTTTCTTTTTTGGCAGTTTCCAGTAAAAATAATTCTGAAAAACATAATTTCACAGCTCAGCAGTTGAATGAACTTTGTGACTTTGAACACAGGAATATTCAGGATAGTGCATTTTGTTTTTTCAAATGGTGGTGACTAATACCCAATTTCCTTGATCTTAAAAAAGAAGAACTTCCCATGCATCAGTTTAAATGCTATTCTCAGAATATTCACAATTATCCATTTATCTGCTAGACCTTAAACTGTTTTAACTGTTTTACTAAAAATAGTTTAAAGCCTAATAGATGTAAAAGTAGAAAGCATATATATTGTA
This sequence comes from Arapaima gigas, assembly GCA_900497675.1. Lineage (NCBI taxonomy): Eukaryota > Metazoa > Chordata > Actinopteri > Osteoglossiformes > Osteoglossidae > Arapaima > Arapaima gigas. The sequence goes on along the minus strand of UFQX01000408.1, from coordinate 121,554 downwards.
ATAAGCAATAATTTCCTGCTGTCAGAAGACTGCAAGCAGGTGCAAGCATGTACCCCTAAACTGTAGAATGTAAACATAAGTAAACCATAAGTCATGAAAACAGTTGCATTTTTTAGTAGCAGGGGAACTAATGGTTAAACAGCTGGGACAGGAGGACGTCAGTCCCAATTTGTTAAAAGTTGCTTTGATTTCCAACCTTGTTCTGATGAACAGCTGACGCTCTACTGCAAATCAGTGTTGCCTTTTCCCATGACATTGCATCTGCTAAAGGTTGCTTTCACACCACTGACACAGTGCTATTTATCACAAATCAACTGTGCTGCAGTTCATCTGCAGGCAGAACAGAGAGAACCCCAAATACAAACAGTAGTTTATTGGCCCCTTGTTCCGTCATCCCCACGGTGGAGTAAATATATAAATGCCCACACAATCATTCTATCATCCTCTTTCTGACACATGGGCCTTTTTGGGCCATATTCACTGCTTTTTTAGTAGATGTTGCCTAATGATTTGGATTTTTCAGAATACTAGTGGGCTTCACCTTTGGGAGAATGGGCGGATGAGTCTATGAGTTCTTGATATCTGAAATGGTCTTATAGGAGGTTTTGAGTATGTTGTCTTGTGCATTCATTTGAGTTTACAGGTTGTAACTTTTTTGGGAGAAATCTTACAAGGGACCCAATTTTTTCCTTTTTCCTGTGACTTCTAAAAGTACTAGAGTACAGTGTATGTGTGTGTGTGTGTGTGTGTGTGTGTGTGTGTGGATGTCTTCCCTTTCACTATAACTTCATATCAGTGGTTTCAGATGCAGATGTATGCGTTTGTGGTCTGTGGTCTGAGGTTCTTTCTGATACATTTTGTCATTGTTCACTGTTTCCAGTATTGTAATTTGTCTTTTTAATTCGTTTGCATTTTACAATTACAATGGAAACGGACCTTGAGCAACCCTGTTCTGCAATGAACCCTATTCTAGGGTTGAACTGAGGGAAACTCCCACTGAGAGTTTCTTCCAATCAGCACATGTCGTCTTGGGGATGTCCCCCCCGGTGAGAGAGGAAGACCTGGCCTTGGATTGCTGGGGCCCAGAATGCCATGGCAGGAGCCCAAACCCACGATGGCCACTTGCATCCTTCCCTTCTTGGCTTCACTTCCTCCAGCTGTGCGGCATGCCTGTGTCCTCATTCACCCTCCCAGGCAAACGGGCGTTCTCTTCATTACAGAGCCGAGTCACAGCATCCATCCATCCCTCCCACCCCCCACCTTCACTTGATTCTGTGCATCTACATGGGAAGATTTACCATAAGGAATCTTTTCTGGTCCATGAGCCGCAAAGAGCAGTGGAAAGATAATTGTGCTGTTGAATATCCAACTGTTAGACATGCTTCAGCAGAAACATATACTTTTTTAGCATTCTTACTGAGTTCAATATTCAGAATGACAACTTCTAGTTTGATATTTTCTAAAGCAATACAGGATAGCAGCTTAACTCAAGGTAGCCTGAGATTTAATCTAGCAACTAGTTCCTTAACCTTTGGATTACATGTTGCTCAGCTCGTGTAAGTAAGGAGAGATGAGCACTGGCAGAGTGCCGGCAATGGCAACAGGATCCCTGCCCTTTTTCAGTGAGAGTGTTTTCTTTGGAGTCCTAATCTGGTCAAGTCCCATGAATGTTGATTAGAAACGCATATTTGACAAGTTCCACAGTTGTGATGAGGCATGCGTGAGAAACAGAAATGTCAACTTTAAAAGATGTTGTTTTCCTGCTGGAGAGTTAATATACATCTAAGCATAAAGACACACAGCTGTTTCCTGTGTTTCCTTTTTTTGAAGTCTGAGGCTTCTTGATTGCAATAAATGAAATGTAAAACCAAGAAAAATGTTAATATGGAACCTTAGGGTTGGAATGTTGGTACAGAATGTTAATATCCCTCTTTTCAAAGAGTAAACTGCCAATTTCATTTCACTCATACTTTGCATCTGAATTAAGTGTAATACTTTTCAGATTATGATTTAGCTTGTAACTTGGCTTTTGGAACTTTGTAAACATTGTATTATTAAACATAAACAACAAGATACATTTATTATTATTATTATTATTATTATTATTAGTAGTAGTAGTAGTAGTAATACTACTAATAATAATAATCTATTTATCTATTTATACATTTTATTTTTAGACCTAATTCACACAAGGTATATCCAGGTTCTTGCTCTCTCAGCCCTCACCTTTTAGAGAGGCCCCAGATAGGACCCAGAGAGAGAGATTTCTGAAGTAGTCACCTCTGTTCTGCATCCCCCAATCCACCCCCCACTTTCTGTCCACTAAAACACAGATGAATTCTGCTCCTTTACTTGTGTGTGGGTGGTTAAAATCCCTTAGCCTCCCTTCCCCCTTGGGGATATGGAACAGCAGGCCTTCTGCCCAGGGCAGCTAGCACTGTTGACCCCTGTGTCCCTCAGCACGTGCAGCAGAACCAACTGTACATTACCAACACAGTTTAACAACAGTCAGACCTACCTTCTTCCCTGAAAACAGCAAAATGCATGAAAGAGTCTTCTCTGTTTTACACTGTTAATCCCTTATTCATTTTTAATTCTAGCAACCAATGCAGATGTGGTAGGAAGATGTCAATAACTTCTGTGTCTTTTCAGTGGAGACCATGTGACAAAAAGAAAAGGTGCATAATGTTTATATATTAAGAGCATTGATTCACAGCATTTATGTGTTTATTTTATGGGTCCTAGAGCAGTTCTGATTTACTTAATTGCTCAGGGGTGCAGCACCAGGCCTCCTGCTAGGACTTGAAACTGCAATTGCATGGTTGTGAGTCCAGATCATTAGTCGCTGCTCCAACTTTTGCTCCCTGAAGCTCTGTTGACTTCCTTTTTATTTCACTTCCTAGGCACTGCAGAATGCAAACAATGAGTTTTTTCTGTGATCATGGCTCAACTGCAAATTTATTGAGTTTTCAAATATAGTAAAAAATAACAGAACACACTTTTTCTGTATTTAACAGGTCAGCCATACAGAATCACCCCTGGAACTGATCACTATACAATGGCTTTTTCCAATATATGTTCACAAAAAATGCTATTTGTTTTTAATTGTCAAAATGAAAATAGTTAGATGACCATTTGACTTAGAAGTGCCTTTCTAATGATGTGTTAGAAGATTGGAATTTTTCCAGAAAAAATGAATTTTATTTCCCTGAGCCCATTACTGCAGTTATTGTTTTGAGGTATTGCTGTTAGCGCTTGCATTTTTATTTTCCCCAAAGCGATCAGTTATGGGTCCATATAAACTCACCCAGATTTTATTTAAAAAATTTCACTGTACCAAAATATTTGAATAGAAGTTGAACATACAGTATTTATTTAAGCTGTTGTATATTCATTCATCAAAATAAGAGGAGAAACAACATAATGTGGGTATGTTGTTTGGGTGTGGGTATGTACTGCATAGCACTTTGATGGTCATATAGGTTAAAAGAAATCCTTCTTCTTTGCTGGCAGATCTGTGATGTGGCAAGAAGTTCATATGAGTCTGGTTTCCTTCTCCCTCTTCTTAGAGCTGTTGTGGGCAAAGAGGATGCAGGACAATGGAAAAGAAGTGGGTTTGTAGGTCAGCACTGTTGGACAGGAACAGTACACTGCTGGTGAGGTGACCTCTCAGACTTCACCACACCACCCTCCCACCACTGCATTCCATTTTGTCTTCAATTGCCATGCAGTACAGTAATGTGAAGTGAAATCTTAAATCACTGCAGTGTTACAAATTAACTCTCTTGGTGTCTGGTTTTACAAATCGGAGCTGTGACATTTTACAGTGAACGGTCTACAATAGCCTGAAAGCAAGAATAAGAATGTGGTTGGGCAGACTGAAATGGAAAAATGGATGTTTGGCAAACACTTATGTCCTGAGATGCTGTGCCTTTGAGGTATTTCTTTGGCCAGCTCTCGTTTGCAGCAGGACACTGTAAACTTAGGGGGCCCTTGCTGCTTTTCACAATGGGGTCAGATTATGAGCCACAGTATGGCTGCTTTCCAGCAATGTTTCCAGGAATGTCCGGAATGCCCGGATTAGCAGAACTGCAGAGCACCTCAGTGTGGCAGAGGCACTGAGGATGAAACCTCCACCCATATGCAAAAGTCTGTCAATGAACAGACGAGCGATGACAGCCTGTCTAGCTCAGTGTACACTGCTTGGCCTGATGTAATCCACCCTCTTTCTCCTGCTGACAGAGGTCAGGGTTTCAGGCTGCAGAGAAAGAGGATCATATTGTTCTAGTGACCGGGACACCTTGGTATGCTGCAGTATGCTATCATAGATTGTGACAAATGAAACAAGTTAGCAGAAAAATAAATGGTTTTATGTACACCTACAGCTGTATGTAAAAAATTTTAGCACCCCTCCCAAATTGCGTTTTGTTGGTATTCGATGTAAAATGGTGTGAACACAACCTTTGCATCAAAAATACTTCAGCATGACATATTTCTGCTAATTTTTATTTTATTTGTTTGCTTTATTTCACAGATTGAAAAACAAGAAAATATAATGCTAAATGTGGTGTGTAAAAGTTTAGGCAACCACTCAGTTGAGCCAATGATGTTATTTTTTTGCAAAGTCGGACAACTTTGTTGACTTATTAGGTCTTAATCTATATCAGGTGTTGACAATTCTAGAGCTTGACAAATTCTCAATTCCACAGCTTGATAAATCTTCAAACTGTTCAGACTGTTGTGCTTGTGCAGAGTAACTATGAGCTCCCCTAAGTAGCTTCCTGAGGATCAGAAAATAAAAATGATTGACTATTATAAAGACTATAAAAACATATCTAAATGCTTCCTGCTTGCAATTTCCACTGTCCAAAATATCATTAAGAAATGCAAGTTCAGGGAAATTGTTGAAATCAAAACAAGATCTGGAAGACCAAAAAAAATCTCAGCTAGACCCACTTGGAGACTGGTCAGGATATCCAAGAAAAACCCCATATAACTGCAGAAAGACCCGCTGAAGGGTTTAGCTGACATGGGAGTAGTGGTGAATCAGTCCATTGTGCAGCGATGCTTGCACATCATGGTCTGCATCACAAAAGGTAACATCTGAAGTATGCAACACAATATTTAAATAAGCCAGAACCAAGTGTTGTGGTCTGATGAAGTTAAAAATCAGCTACAAACACCAAAGGTACATGTATGATTGGAGAACAAAAGGAGAAGCATTTACAGAAAAGAACGCCTTGCCAACTGTTGAGCACAGGGGGATCTCTTATGCTGTAGGGGCTGTTGGGACTGTGTGGCAGCCAGTGACACAGGAAATACTGTACGGATAGTGGGAAGAATGGTCTCTGCACAGTAATATCCCACAGTCAATGAAGAATTTGAATATGTAAAGAGGCTGTATATTCCATCAACACAATGATAGAAAAAACACCTTAAAATCAACCGTGGACTACTACAAAAAAAGATTGTTATGGAATGACCTTCATGGTCACCACCTGAATATTACTGAAAATTTGTGGGTAAAGCTGAATCGTGCAGTTAATAAACAACATGAAGAATACTTCCGAATTTGAAGCATTCTGCAAGGAAGAGTAGTAAAAATTCCACAGCAAGTGTAGAAAACATTTATCTGGGATATAATGTTACCGTTTGGATTTCTGCCAAAGTGGGGGTTACTAAGTACTGACTGACAGGGGGCCCAAACTTTTGCACACGCCATGTTTATCATTTACTTTTTTCAGTCTGTTAAATTCAAGCAAAAAAATTGACTGCACATTAAAATTAGCAAAGGTCTATCAAGTAGAATATTTTTTAATGCAAAGGTTGTGTTTACATTTTTTTATGTAGAATATCAACAAAACATGTCATTTGGCCAGGGTGCATAATCTTCTGCATCCAACTGTTTACCCCGGTATTCGTAGCTCCCTGTTTCCGAGTTGCTAATATAATGAGTGGTATATGTTAATACCCAACTGACTATCTGTGTTGAGAAATCCTGGTATAATGAGTTCTATCTGAGCAAGGTCAAACCACATGAGAGAAATATATGAAATTTGTGCAAGTGCATGTGTGAAGCTAAGTTGCATTTGGATTCTCAGACTTTGCCCCGTGCAGCCTGCGTTCAAACATAGTTTATGCTTCTGTGATTTTGTTCAGTTCTGGTCAGTCAGTGAGTACCTCATTAACAGTTCATTACACCAACATCCGTTACAGTAGGTAAAATTCATAGTTTTTCTGTTTTATATTGTTGTCCTTTCTTCATTTTTTTTGCCTAAATTTGACTATTAAATGTTTGTTCTGTACAGTCTGGACCACTGCAACCCTCCTCAAGATAAGCAGTTATTGATAATAGATGAATGGATAGATGGATGCTTATTGGTATTACTACTATTAAGGAAAGAACTGTAATGTATGACACTAAATAAAAAAGTAGCTGCTTACAGATAGAAATGCATATTAATTACTCTATAAACTATTTGTTAATTAGGTAGTTGGTTTTTAAAGTGTTCTTTGTCTTTTTGAAATATATATTTTGGGGAAATGAGTGACAATTGTCCTCATAAGAAATAGGGGAAATTACTTCCTGATATTCAAGTACACATTATTTCTGTGATTTCTAGGAACCAATTACACTTTCATACCGCGGTGTAGGTGTAATGATATTTTTGCAAAGGCTGTAGTTTACAGGCTTTTCTAAAAGTGAGTAACATGATTTCTCTTTCATAAGTATTTACTTGTCATTTCACCCCTTGGAACATATTTTGTATACCATAGATAAAAGAATCTACTCTTCTGATATATTTACCTTACATGGATCATTTGCTATGACTCCCTTCTTTGTTTGTAGCCTCCTGAATAATTTATTTTGTGTCACTCCTACCAATGTAGTGGGACAGGGACAAAAGTGGTGTGTCTCCATGCCAAGATGCAACATGTGTAAGATGTTCTTTGTTATGTCAGAGTTATTTAAGAAATGGAAACAAAGAGCATTAAGAATTGACCTGCAGTAATAAAGGAACCCAGGACTGAAAACCTGCTGGGTCAGAGAGCCATTCAGTGTACTAAATAAACAAAAGGTGAAATATGAAATAACAGCAGGACATCATTTCATTACATACAAACCCCACTTTGGAAGTCCTGCTTTCCATGTACTGAAAGAGAACTGTATACAGTAGAGTAAGAATTTTTTATGACTAATTGAAATTAATACTTGGTCACAGAAAATTCAAAACACGAAAGTAAAAAGGTATTTACATTATTTGTTTTTAATGTATACATAGTATACAATGCAGCTGATAAGGAACATATAAATCTTTTGCTGTACAATGTGCAAAAGAAAAAGACCAAGTAATAATAAAGAAGCCATCTTTTAGATGGAAGACTTAGTCCCTCTGAAACAACACTGAAAAACATCAACAGATGTATGAAGTGGTGGATTACAGGGTTTTTTCAAACACAACACTTCACAGAGAATGGCCACATGGTCCACAACACATAAACCAGAAACTATAGCACTTTGAAGGTGCTCAATTAACACTGACAACTTATTGATTCAGTTAAACACTAAATTCAAGCAAGAACATAACTATTTAAATGTCACTGAAAAGAAGATTATAAACCAACACTGTGCTCAAGGTGAGAAGGCACACAAAGGTCTTTGCAGTGCAAAGGCATCTTATGAAGTGATGGGAGAATCATTAACAAATGAACTGAGGTGAGAAATAAATTCTAACTCCAAAGGGAAATCTGACTTGATAGTAAGCCTGTTTTGTGAAAAGATAGAAAACAAAACAGGAGCTACTTTCAGGAAGAAGACTGTAGTAATACTGAAGAAACACCACTTTGGTAAATGTTTCAGTGTTTCAAGTCCCTTAACAAGAATATTCAATGATCATTATGTTGTGTTCAGAGAGCTGGAACTCCGGCCATTCTCAAGTACAGACACTAAACCACTTATAATGCATGCACTATTTGGTTAGTGAATATTGCAATTTAGTGTAAAATTTGGTTCACATTTCTTTATCATATCAAACACAGAAGAAATATGACTTAACTGTCATTTGGGAATTTTTTTGAAGGCCAATCCATTGCTAGTCTGATTTCTTTTTACCTTGTCTGACTACAGGTCCAAGTACAAAAAAAACAAATATACTTACTCATTTTGCTTGTTAATCTGTGTTCTCCCATATGTATGTCTGTGCATGTGTGTTTTCATGCCCTGTCAGAGGTAGACTGCTGTGTATAACTCCAGCTCCACATTGTTCAAATCCATGGCCCCTTCTCAGTAATAGCTATTTTGATTTGTTTGTATTTCCTCCTGACAGACACATATAGGTCTGCATGACTAAGGATACATATAGTACATACATACAGAAACTGTAACACTTTATTACCATGGTGGGGGGGGGGGCAAGCAGGCAACCTAACAGGATCGTACAGTACAGAAGTCCAGCTCCTGTGGCTTCTTCTTGCCTGCACACTGCTCTCTCGGAAGGAGCGCAGCTGAATGTGAGATGCATCGCAGCACTCTCCGTTTAAAGCCCTTCCCACAGCTCTTGGAGCAGGGTGACCATTCACCAATGTCCCATGTGGGGCAGGATTCTTCACACGTCTGGATACTGCTGGGCTGCTGTGAGTAGTCACAGGTACTGGCCACCTCCCCGCCCGGGCCTAGACACCGTACCATCCTTTTCTGAAAGCCACTGCCACAGCTCACGGAGCAGGCCTCCCAAGCTTCTACTGTCCACTTCAGTGGCACCTGCCTGATCATTGGCTCCTTGGAAACTGCCTTATGGCTGCCTGGCAGCACGCAGTTCTGGCACTGGCTCTGCCCTTGCTTCTTCAGCACCTTGTCCTCCTTACTCTCTTTGGGCAAGTAGAAGGAGTAGCGGATGCGTGGTGGTGTCATCTTCCCTACAGAGAGCACCTCCACAGTCAGTGCTTGGCGCAGTGGCCCAACAGCTCGCAACATCTCAACTGATGCCGACGTGCCACTATAGCGCAGTAGGCCACCACGCACCACAATGTCCCGCTCAACGGCTGATACCACGTAGTTCCCATTCAGCAGGTAGTGGCCCTGGTTATCCTTTACAGCGAGGTAATTATCATCATTCACCAGGCCTCTGTACCCCCGCTGTCTGATATCGATGTTGGAGGCACCAATGGGCAACATCACGACAAAGTTGTAACCATGCCTAAAAAAAGAGATATATGATTATATGTAACAAAAAACAAAAGTTCACATATCTGTTTTCCAAACAAGGTTAATTCCATTTAGGAAGTCCTGCTGTTGGCTGAAGCCCTTTTGTATCTCTAATGTATAAAATATTATAGTTTTCATAAGTAAAAATCTGTCAAAATGATGGGATTTTATCATTTATTATCACAAATTATTAAAACTGCTACAATGAGTTGTGCAGAGGAGTGAATCATTTTTAGACTGTCAGTGTTAACTGTAAACCATGAAAGAAACACTATTTAAAATAGTATAAGGATATTCATGTTATAAAGGCTGTATGATTTAAATAGCAAGTTTATTTCTAAAATTTATTATTGAATCTGCTATTTCAGTTGTGAATTAGGTTTACCATAATCCATTGTGTGATTAAGTGACAGTGTCAATGTGGCAGTAAGTATAAAGTAAGGAATATTTATGGTAGTGTGTTTTTGCTACGAAACTTTGCATCCACATTTGTATGCTTTGCATAGTGAAACAAAAAGTAGGTCGTGAATAAAATACCTGCCATAGACAAAAAATTAGCACAATGTTAGGAAAAAAAACGCTTTTTTTCCTTCCGAAGGACCCCACTATGTGCAGGAAAACTGTATATATAATGGTAGTTGGGGAGAACAGGCAGTGTACCTGGTGGTTTCCACATGAAGAGAAAAGTGGTTCCTGTTTCAGCAAACTGACAAATTGCTAGGTGTGAGAAAAGACAGAGAGAGGTCACTCACGTGGGTTTGGTGAACAGCCCTGACACCTTCTTGCAGTTGCGGTTGTCCCCCCCACACACACCACACTTGTCAAACTTCTTGCTGGACAAGAGCTTGCCATCACAACCTGCCCTGACACACCTGCCTTGGACGCAGACAGATGAGGTATCAGGTGAGCAAGGTGTGCCGTCCACCACCTGCAGAAAGGGGACCAAGGTCATTAAGTGGCTGAAAGAAGGTTTAAAACACAGTCCCAGACACGTTTCCTTCTTTAAATATTCAGTAAGCAGCAAATTGTATATCCTTTCATCCATATTTGGGGGTCCATACATCCATTACCATTAACCACTTGTCTTGGTCAACATTGCTGCACTGTATCCTGGAAGAGTACATGCTAGACTGGTTGTTAGTCCATTGCAGGGTAGCCACACACATTCACTCGCACAGTCACACAATGGAAAATTTACAGTCTAATCAACATAGTAATTTATTTATCAAAATTCGTAACATGCTTTTCTCCCAGGTTGTTCTGCTGTGCAGCATACTGCACAAATTGACATTTTGATACAAAATGAATTTCGGCAGGAAAGTATTACACCAAACCTCTGGCCATGTTCTGCCATCAATCAGGCATATATGCATACAAATGCACCCTGCTACTTCTGCTCCACAAGCGCTTTTTTTTTGTAAACTGTCATCTGCTGCCACTGCCTCCTCGACTGCCACCTAATCCACTGCCACCAACTGCTGACTGCTACTACCTTGACCACTGCTCCTGCCACCAATGTCCCCACTGCTGCTGGGTGCTGCCTTTGGACTCCTTTGCTTGCCACTGCTGCAGATACCCCCTCGCCATCAGGGTGGTCCTGTTGGTCTGCTTTCGAGGTGCCCATCTTTACCGTAGCTAGCTGTTTCATTGGCTTGGAGTTCACCGTGCTTTGGGGGGGGCTCAACAACCTCACTGGACTGAAGGTGCGAGCCTCTAGCAGACTCCACACCCAAATAGACATCAATCACCCATCCAAACACATATCCATTTAATATTTCAAACTCCTGAATTGAAGTTTTCATATAAAACAAATTTCAGGAGGGCAGTATTAGACCAAACCACTGACCACATCCTGCCACCAATCATATGCATGTGCAGATATGTGCCCCGTGCTACTTCCTTTGCCACCTCACCTCACCTCTACCTCTATCTGGTTTGTAGTATTTGCCTTGCCAGATGATAGGTGTGAGTCTCCATCGGACTTCAAGCCCCAATGGACTGTACGTCTAGCACCCGTGCATGGGTTATGGGTTAACAAATAACCAGTCAAATACTTCCAATTCCTGAAAGAGGGCCATGTTAAGCTTGCAGACCTCTGTCAGATTTACCAAGTGGTTCCTTCAAGGGTTGGCATAAACAGTGGGTTCTGACAGGTTGCAGCTGTGACAAGAACTGAATCTCACTTTCGCCAACAGTCTTCATTCCCCTTCCCTCACCTCAGCCTTTGCGTGACCACCTGGCAGCTTTCCGCTCACTCCATAGTTAAGCAGCCCAGACTGTGCTCAGCAGAGCATTATGAGTATGTGGGGAGCTGGTGCTTCTCTCTCTAGCTGTTTGGATAGTGCCTTATGTCAAACGTGCTGTGTTTTTCTTTAATGGAAACCGCCATTCCACTGAGGTTATACCATTGGTTACAGACCATTTCCTCCATAACCACAGCTAATTGCATCTCTCATGTTGGTGATTTTAATAAGCTTTTTAAAGAGCAGTGTTGAATTTTATGGATATATATCAAACAATAACATTTTATTTATTTTTTCTACATGATAAGAACAAATCATTGTATTCCTGCATGGTGTCTGATACTCTTTGTTTTGATATAACTAGATAAAATCAAGCAATGCCATCAACCTCACTGAACTACATTTATCTGTAAGTTTTTACCATATAATCTACATTTATTTGCAGCAGTTATTCCTTAATATGCAAAAGAAATAACCAGATATGTATATTTTCTGGAAATATGACAATGAATAAATTTTGTCACATGGGTAGTAAATATAGGCAAGAAAGAGGACAGATGTTTTCCATATCAATCAGCAAACCCTCATTATACTAATTTGGAGTGAAAACCTTATCCAGACCAAAAAGTCATGTGTTTTTTTTCCCAGCAGGAAGTTTTTGTTTTCCATGTTTAGTCTGTTTGCCATCTGTATGAAACATTTTTTGTGTAATTCCTTCAAAATGCTATTACTTGTATTAAAGATGCTTGATTCATAGAGCAACTGCAGCACTGTTACCCTTTACTGTATACATTTCTGTCATTAACTGATCTATTCAGGGACTTTTTTCTATTCATTGCCATTTTTCTGGTTTTAATGGTGGATGTGCCAAGAAACTCACAGGAGTACTTAAATTATACAAATTATGTACAGTACTGCGCAAAAGTCTTAGGCATGCAGCTTCAATGTCTGTTGAGAAGTACAGGTAGATTCTTATCTACCATCAGGGAGGTTTCTGATTTGTCCCAATTCATTCTGCAGCCTGAGAATGACTTCAAACACCCAATCTCAGTCATACAGAACTGTCTTCAGCAAAAAGAAGGAATCCTGCAACAGATGGTATTGTCCCCACAGAGCCCTGATCTCAACATCATCAAGTCAGTCTGAGAACATGCAGAGACAAAGTATGTAGAAGAACTGTGGCCAGTTCCTCAAAATGTTTGGAAGAACCTACCAACCTCTACCTTAAACTGCATGCAAGTTTACATAAGAGAACTGATGCTGTTTTAAAGGCAAAGGGTGGTCACACCAAATATTGATTTGGTTGAGGTTTTTTGTCTACTGCACTTTTTAGAAGGTTTATTGATTAATAAGTATTCATGGCATTATTTTTGGAACCATCCTCACTTTATAGCATTTTTCCCACAGGTGCCTAAGACTTTTGCACAGTACTGAACATTTTATGTCTATTTTGTGCTAAAATGAAACATGAATAATGTCAAGTAATTATTAGCTTTCAAAAGATACTGTATCAAGGGTGTAAATGATCATAATTTATATAGCATGTTTTAGTACATAAATATTTCTAATATTCTTAGTCATTTTGGACAAACATTTCAACAAACAAACAAAAACACCAGTAAGAAGAGGGTCTAAGTTCTGGTATGTGGCTCACCTTGGGGGCCAGGACATAGAAGTACCCAGTGCCATTTGCTCTGCAGATGAGCTTACACTGGTCCTTGGGGGAGACCCCTGAGTATTTAGGAACCCATACCACAGACGGAGAAAGCCTGTTGGTATTAAGGCTCATGCTGTTAAAGACCTCACACTGCTCTTCCCGGAAGCTCTTTCCTGCAAGAAGACAATATTTTAACATGTAATGAACCAGGAGTGTGATCCTGCCTTTTGCAGGCAGATGTTCCCAATGCTGAATGCTGAAATGAGATGCTCAAAATGAGATATGGTGCAGTTGTACCTGTGTCTGGGCAGGGCTCTAGGTTGCAGGAACGGTACTTCACACGGACCCCCTGGCAGTACTTGCCCCCATTGGCAGGAACTGGACTGTTGCAGTTTCTTTTAGCAAGCTGGACCCCTCCACCACAGCTTCGAGAGCAGGGGCCAAACACTCCCCACTTGCCCCAGCGACCATCCACCTGCAGGTGAAAACCCCACCGCAAAAACATCAGCTAGTTATTACAGTTAACAGTTGTACTGTAACAAAAAAAAGAACAACTTGTAAGAAAATACTTAATAGAAGAAAACTCCTGCTAAAGTCCAAATACAGATGCAGTGATGGTGTTTACCTTGGCCTCGGTGACATCCCCCTTGTCAGTGCAAATCCCACGAAGGCACAGATGTCCATCCGCACAAGCAGTGCCATCAGCCCAAGGGAAGTGCCGTGTCTGGCAGACCAGCTGACTGCCGGCTTTGCCAGTGCACCACAGCTGGGAGCAGGGCTGCATGTAGGGACAGGGCCGGGAACCGGTGCCAAAGGCCAGCTCACACTGCCGTGTCAGTCCGTAGCTAGAACCTGGGAGGGCCTCGGGCAGCGCCAGTGGCTTCTCAGGCTGATCCAACAGGCAGTCGCCTGAGAATACAGCCAGATTACCACCAACGGTAAACATATTGCTCCGTTAACACAGCCTGACCATCTATAATTACATTTTACAATGGCTGCTGCCTCCTAACATCCCCAGTGAAAAAAGCTGAAGCTATTTACTTCTGCACACAGGCCATCCCAGCAACATTAACTCTATTGTGTATAATTATTCATTAAATAAACACTATTATCTAACCCAGAACTTTTCAAACTAGGGGCGACTTCACGGGTGTCAGGAAGACAGTGCTGTAGCTTTCACTTTCCATAATAAAAGAATGGATATTTAATGTTAACTTTCCATACTGAAAAAAGATAAATTACAGCATAATGCGATCTCTGTTGAGTGACTATATTGCAGTGTCCATTATGAAGGAACTACAGTTATGAATTATCGACAATGTATTTTATTAACAAGGTACATACCCACTGAGTTTTCTTTAGAACTGCATAGAGGCAGCATCTCTATAGTATATTTATAGTATATAAATATGCAGGTCTGTTACGTGTGGTGTTGAGCAGAATTTTGATAGTCCTTGGGGTGTTGCCATGGAAAGTTTGGAAAGCATCTATTTAATCTAACTGAAAACATTTTAACTAAGAGACCAGCTTTTCAGAAAGTATCAAAACACCCCTGGCTCCATAAATATCCCAACTGAGTTTTTAAGATGTTGGAAGTTGATATTTTCTTTGTCCATTTTTTCTTAATCAAACCACCAGAAAGAAGAGCATGGCCTAATGCAAACTATGTTTAGGCAACATTATTATTATTAAATCACACAAACATGTACTTCTAGCAAGACAGATCTGGGAGTGTGCAGTATGATAGAATAGATGTGGGTAGCCAGCAGTCATGCTTCATGGAAGCCATATTAACCACCGGTTTGGTAAATGTTACTTCAAGCCTCCAACTACAGTAGTGTTAGATGTTGCTAAAGAGTTAAGTGAACATTTCACTTAGAAAAAACACATTTGTTCAGTTCAACATGTTTTAAGGCAGAGAAAATGACATAGGATAGCTGTAATAAGGTGTGCTACTCTCTGGGTTATAATCACCTGATGTGACCAGTCCAAACACAAGAAAGTAAAACTAAATAAAAAGAACCTCTTAAAAGCATGGGGGCTGGTAGTGTGTGCTTCTTCGTGGTCTATGATGACCTCCTCGACATTTTCTACAGAAAAATATATATTCAGCTTGAAGCCACATACTAAAATAAGGCCTCTCTGGTTGTCAGTCAAACCCATTTGTATTTCTGACATGTGGTAAAGACTCTAACCTGCATAATTACTGCTTGTGCATGAACTGTGAATAGCAGTTGCGAGCCACTGAGTTTAACCACTGACAGTGGCCCTACTGCATGATTTCCAGAGGCTACGTACACAACAGAAATTCATTTTGCCTGAGGACTGATCAAAAAATATTTTTCACAGTTGCACACATGTAGACTTTCATTCTAGTCTTATTTCCAGGTAAATATGCAGCAGGTGAGGCTGACCATGGCCACTGTCCAGGAACTCGGTGATGATGGCTGCGCTGCAGGCCGACCACGGACTGCTACGGTCGATCTTGATCAGCGTGGGGGACATCATGTGGTTCTCCTTCAACTTCCCAAACACTTCCTCGCAGGCCTTCACATTGTCATGGGGCATGTTGAACACATGTCCTGAAAGACAGCAGGTGAAATTTAGCCCAGCCTGTCCCTGTGGAGTTGTTGCTGATCTACCACATATCTGGCTTCATTTGCAGCTATGACCAGCTGTAGACTCAAGCTTAAACTTAATCAGGGTGAATGTTTTACTAGAGACGGTGAACAGAAGGTGTTTGCAAATTTATGATGATTGTGTGTTGTGAGGAACTGAACTAAAAGCCAAAATGTACAATGAAATGAAGCACACAGCTTTATGGTTTGTAAGCAGCTTTGGACAAAACAAGCTGCAGATGTGGCCCTCTATGTATTCACTCTGACAGACTCACCCAGCTCATGTGCCGTGGTGAAGGCTGAAGGCAGGCCGTCATCCTCGATGACAGAGCAGCTCCTTTTAGAGTCACACATGGTTCCCACATCTGCCATGCCCAACGTATCACATGTAGTGGCTCCACACAGGTCCTGAAAGTCAGTGCACCAAAAAAAAGGACCGTCAAGGTAAGAATCACACTGGAGCTAATGTAGACAATTGTTTCACAGGGCCAACAAAAGGATTGTCTCAGCTCCATTAAACTAGTACTCTTTGATGGAGTGAAAATAACCTTAATGAAAAAATAAAAGCAAAAACTACTGAACAGCTGACATAGAGGTTTATCTTTTCCATCTGCAAACAGTCGTTGTGCTGGCAGAGTGCTTTACTTGCACTCAGTTGCCCTAGTTGAATTTGGAAGACAAGCAAACCATACAGTGCCACAGTCCAAAGAAGATGCTGAAAAACACAGATGATTCACTCACAAAGGAAACCATGAAAACATTCAACAATATGGAAAGGATGTCTAAAAGTTGTCTAAAACCACAGTTGAGTCTTAACATAATGTTGATAATGTACTTAAGCAAAAAAACCCACTTCTGACTTTAGGGTTGACACACTGGTGCTATGCCTTTCTTTTACCGGATATGCAACTTTTACATAAAGCACATTTAATGTAATTAAAAAGATGCACTATTGTAATGTGAATTCAGATATTTTCATTATTTTCCTACATTTGAACTAATTTAATCATTGTGTAATTTTGCATGGTTACACCCCAACAGTGTTGAACTTCTTGCAGAAGCAGGTGGAAAAGTGGCAATGGCTGTGATTCTGAGGGCAGTGATGTAAGGGAGCCTAGTCACATGCAACACTCACTGCAGCTGTAACTGCAGGTGTGCAACCATTGCATATTGATGGGGACAAAATGTAAAACCCATCAGGAGTATCCACACAGTAAAAACATCTTTCATGCATTTTGGGACTTGGTTTTTATGACACCTTAATATACTCATTGCTATAATGGATTGTTCCTTCTTCAAAATGTTACTCAAACTAATTCCAGTTGACTACTTCATGATCTTTTGAATATACACTGCATGTCATTCTGTTACGCCTGGCACAAATGCAAGAAAAAAAAAAAAAATCAGACCGACACCCTATGACATCATCCTTGGCCCAAGAAAGACCTAAATACACTTGTTCAAGCCAGAGCAGATGGCTTATTGGTAAGCATGTTCAAGACCAGATGTCTGTGACATCACACTTTAGTGGTATGCAAAGGCGTACTTTAAAAGTTTACCCAGACATTATGACATTTTTATTTGCTTTACAATTTTTGGAAATAATTTACCATGATCACATGCAGAAAATTGTTCTATTACTTTTCAGTAATGGCTCCTCAACTTACAAACTCAACTGGGACTTGAAGTCTGTTCTTAACTTGGCTTTTTGTAACTCAGATTTGCCATTAAGTCACAAACAATAAAAGCTACATAATACAGACATCCTTCCACTTCCAAAGGTGACATTTTGTAGATACTGCAGATAAAAATATAATATATAAACAATACTTGTAACATTTCCATCCATCCATCTATCCATGATCAGTGGATTTCCATCCAAGGCTAGCCAGAAAGCATAGGGTATGAGAGAGCACATCCAGCACAGGATATCAGTCCATTGCAGTGTTATAACAGTTTTGTTATTTTATTAACTTCAAGCTACAGTCAAATTAAACCTCACTTTAAATGATTTTTCAATAATTTTATTATTTAAAAAAAATCAACTCCATGACCTATTCAATCCCAGCTGCGCACAATACCTTATTTATATTCTACTATCTTCCCTCTAACTTCTCAGAGGTTACATGCACAATAAACTGTTTTTGTGCAACATTTTTTAGAAATACAACTTTACAGTGTGCACCAAGACAGAGAAAATAAGCAATAAGGCATGATTCAAACTGTAACCCTGCAAAGAGAAACAGCATCAATGAGAACAGTAAGACTAAGACAGTAATACAAACTAATGGCTGGACACTGAAATGCAGTCTGTATTTGCTCAGCAACAGAATGAAACTTCAGAAACAGAAAAGTGAATAAATGGGGGAGATAGTGGCACAATGGATACAACTGGTGCAGCTCTGCTCTGTGTTTGAATGCGGGATTAAACATATCTCAGGCTGTGTGGAGTTTGGATGCTCTCCCCATGCGGTGGATTTCTCCCATAGTACAAAGACATGTATCTCAGGTGACCTGGCTACTCTGAAATGCATCACCTACACTATTTGAACGTTTGTGTGCCTGCCTTGTGATCGGTTGAACATCGATAACATTTCTGTTTCTGAAGAGAAGCCCTGAACATTCTGTTTACAGTGTTTATAAGGATAATAAACACTGTGGAGAAGAAGGTCAATAACAGCTGAAGAATTGAACCTGTGAACAGCAAGCCAACTCCAGGATACAAAGTTTATTTAAGATTCTACAAAGGAGAAGAACAAATCAAAAACAAAAGCTGGTCTTAATTTCCTGGATGTTTTTTGTCTTGGTTATTCCAGTATTACAAAGTTCTTCATGTGACCTTTAGACCACAGATAGGACCCATTGTTGTGCTTGCAATGCTAATTATAATATCAGCCTACAGCTGGATACACCTTTAGATGTTCAGAGATGTTCTGCCTGTTGATATGAGCTGGCAGGTGGGTCCACTCCCTGTGCATTCCCACAGTACAGTGGGATTTCTATACGTACAGCTCAGCACACATTAATAGGAAACAGATTCACATACGGCTAAGGGATGGAGCTGACAGCTCACAGCTGGATGAGGGAGGGTCATGGAGAAATGGATACTTCCCACTGCACACAGCTGAACACAGACCTCTGCCCTTGGGCCTGTAGTATTCATAACACCAAATAGAGAAATTGGCCAGGCCAGCCAAACTGAGAGGAAATACTGTGGGACACATGGTGTAAGCTTGGCAGAGTTTAAAAAATGCATACTTGCACATCCTGATATATTTTACACAAATTGTTGTATGTTTCAGTTATGAAGTATTGTTGACGTCATAGCTGAATGCCTCTCATCACTATTTCATCCATCAGTGCTGGTGATGCCTCCCACTACAGGACACCCCTGGAATCATCTCCCACCCTGTCAGGACACCTTACCCAATATGAAGCAATCTAGGGCTGCATCAGAGAGTAGGCTATTTCAATTTAAATGACTCAATAATGTAACAATTATCAACTCATTAATGTCTTGGGCCCTGTGCCTGGTGACCCACTGAAACAGTGTTGTGCTACTCAATGCTTGTGCTGACCAGTAGGCACCTTTTTATAGATATTTTGGTGATTTCATCCATCCGTCCATCAACATTAATTGCTTAATCCTGGTCAAGGTCACCGTGGTCCAGAGTCTATCCCAGAATAATAGGGCATCAGGTCATGAAACTACCCCCAGATGGGACACAAGTCAGTGGCAGGGCGTTATGATGATTTTAGCAACCTGCAACTGCATGCAACAAACTGAAACATCTCAAGACTGTTTCCACCTTGCAGACTGTACTGTAAGTATATTTCTGAATAATCTATTTATTTTTCAAGTTCCTTCTGTCAAAATACATTCATTTTTAAGGCTATTCAAAAATGGTTTGATTCAGTCCTTCATTCTGTTTGCTCAAATACTAAATTACTGTAAAAATCTTTAAGAGCTCCTTTAAATGGCTTTGAATGCACCGTTGCCAAGTCACTTTCACCCTTTCTTGTCTACTGTGCAATTTTTTCTTGGAGGCCAGATAAAGCTGTTCTTATGGACATGCCCACAGAGGCATTTATGGATTCCAGTAATTATGCTTAAACTAGATATTTAGTATGAACTGCCACATTTGAATATGCAAAAAAAAAAAAAATTCTTTAAAGCACTGGTGCTCACCTGCTTGGTAAAGAGGATAGCAGTGTCCCAGTACTGTGGGTGTTTGTCATTGTTCTTGTTCATCTTCTTCTGCCAGGTGCAGAAGTTCCGCAGGGTCAGCGCTGCATTGCCCGACACTTTGGGCCCCTTCTCGGCTTCATTGAGCACCACAAGCTTGACCACCACAATGTTGATAGAGTTCAGGATGCTGGGGTGCTTATAAAGCTGGGTGGCCACTGACATGAGGGTCAGCAGGTAGTGTTTGACATCATCGCCGTGGAATTTGGCCATGGACTCGTCAGCCACCACCAGGGTCTCCACGTACCTGGGGATGGACACAAATCGTTTGGATCTGCCAGCGTTTCTCGACATGTCTTCTCCCCGGGTCTCTGTTGTATTTGCTGTCTGCTGCTTCACCAAAGCCTGAAGAACATCTCGGTTCACAGCAGAGTCCACCCCACACCTAGTGGTGGGACTGCCACCCTCGTGAGACGTATTCCTGCGCCTTATGGTGTGCGCGCCTGCGATGTCCTTCAGCATCCCAGATGCCGTGTCGTTCCCCACTGGGCTGACAGTATACTCCCACCCCTGGAAACCGAACGCACCCCGCAAGCCTTTGCACAGGCTGAACGCCGCATAAGAGTCAGGGTCTGAATTGACACGACCGGAGTAGAAGCAGCGGCTGAGGTCGCCATCGGATGCGGAACTCGATGCAGGTGCGTCTCGGTGCGGGATCAAGGCAGGAGCGAGGAACGCGCTGTCAGCCATCAGGCTCACAGTGAAATCCGTCCCGAACGCGTTCATTTTAATGAGCAGTTGCTGTCCGTCGGCATCCTGTATGTCGGGAGCCAAGTTCAGTTGGTAAGAGTTCGGATGCTGGAGCAGAACAGGGAAGCAAACCTGACTTTCCGCCGGGAGGCTCAGGGTGACCCGCAGAAGCACGTCCAGCACAACCAGCGTCCCGATGCACTTCATCGCTGCGTCGCCCTTTATAGAAGTTGCACAAAACGTGTGTATATGCAGTTGGTCGCGATCTCAGCGACGGTGGAGCGGATCGCACGCGCGGTCAAGTTCTACAGAGATGCAGTTGCGCGCGTTTCCCGTGGCCAAATCCGCGGCGCGCGCTCCGCGCCCATCTTGTACCTGTCAGCTGGAGCGCGCCGCCGCCTCTCCGCGCTTTTGTGCTACCGCGTCGTGTTTAAGACACAGAAAAGCTGTAATTAGAGTTTTGGGGAGGTGCATGAAAAAAGTTCAGCAGACCATGCCTTGGTTTATATCCCCCCGACCCACTTGTGGCTCTCAAAATATTGTCGTCAGCGTGCAGCACGAGGAGCGCCGGCCCCGCCCACTCCGCAGTGCACTGGGTGACAGTGGAAAGTCCTGCAGAACCCGATCACAGTGAGAGCAGATCACAACAAATACGGCGCACTTATTATCATATGTATCATTTAGGTCGGCAACGCAAAAATATGAGAAATAAACAATTTACACTTGTGACAGTTAATGAATGTTGATACGTACCTGCGCGTGCCTGTTTAAAACCAGTACAGCTGCATTGGTTTTGATTAATTTAATCCGAGTCCCTTCAATTTATTAAACTAAAAGGGAACATATGTTGTGGACACCCAAACATGTTCAGTTTAAATCATAGACAGTGCTATTATCGCTCAGTGGCTATGCATACTTTAGTACTTACTGTTAATCGATTGTTTAAAATTAACAATTTTAAACATCTGTTATCTGTTACAAATGTACACGTGACATTTAAAGTGGTTTTTAGACCGCTTTCCAATAATGCAAACGTAACAGTCCCACCATGGAATACAGTTATCGATATTCTTTTGTTTAAAGGGACTTGCAAAATTAGATCAACTTCGCAGTTACACTGTAAGCACTCAGACAACGCGCACTACAGCAAGTGGGACTCACACTCATGACCTTCCGACTGTGATATAAATAGCCCTGACGAAGACACTACACTACAGACGTGAAGATCCCAAATAAAGCAACGGGGTACTAAAATGTCCTTTCAGCCATACTGCGTGCGTGCGGAACAGAAGGGTGGCGGCGAGTTTCGTGCAGTCTTCACAGCAGCTATACTGGTGAGCAACAAAACGCGTTTTCTTTTTTTGTGAAAACGATCCATCCATCCATCGTTAACTGCTTAATCCTAGTGAGGGTCGCGGCGGTCCGGAACCTATTCCAAAATCACTGGGTGCCAGGCCGGAATATTATTAATGCAAATTATAAAAGCACTCGCTTATGAATAACTGTACTATGTAATGCAGTCAAACTGCCATGAGAATGTGTGATTTTGGACGGGCACAATGACACCTCACTAACGAGCGATTCGTTCATTTCGTGTGTGTGTGTGGTTAGCCTGGCCTGGGCTTTTGTCCACCAGCCTTGACTGTCGCCCTATACTTCCGGCATTGACTCTGGACCACCGCAACCCTTTATTTAAATTGTCCCATTTTACCTCTTTTACGCTTTTTTGCATTATTAATACTAACATAATGAGGTAAATCTGAGCCAGTGTCTTAGCTAAATTGTTTTTTTGCATACAACAGAGACGTCTGGTGGCAGCGAAGGGGTTGCAGAGCCTCTTAATCCGTTCCTTCGCTTCTCCAAGATCAACGTCATCGGTGACTGTTTTTTTAATCGTTTTTTAAATTTATTTTGCTCGCAACTGCGTTATGTTTGCAGTTGTTCTTTATTATAAAAGCCATTATACAAACGATGCTAAATTAAATCCATGCATGAGATGAAATCAAATTTTATGAAAGCGTTTAAAGATGTACATGCAACAATACCGCCACCTTGTGGTACGATTTACATTTTAACCCAAATTGCTGCCTAATTTAAAGTAAAACCGTGATTTGAGACGAGAAAAGGAGTTTAATTGAGCACTTTTCTGGTTTCTTTTACCTCTGTACTGTATATCTGCATGCTGAGCAAGCTCAGGCTTTGGTTTTAAAGTAAAAACTAATCCTTTTTTAAATAACTGAGTGGAGTGTGTTCCCAGTGTATTTTGCATTTAAAAAGTGACTGACTTGCCAAGTATATTTTTATTAATCCCATCATAATACTATTCATGATGATTTATCATAAGCTTCCCCTACATATATTGACAAATATACTGTACGCCTTCTACAAATAAAGCAGCAGGCTGCACTATAAATAGTGAATAAGAATGCGGATACAGGAGATATGAAACGATTCAAGCACAGGTCAAATGTCCAGTCCAGCTGGGATCAACGCGCAAACCAGTCACTGCACCCGCAACACTGGTGTCACCGCCAGCGTCCCTCGTGTTTTCGCTTTAATTGCCTCATGAACTCGTCGAATTGCTCTGAATGGAGGCTTAATAGCGAATCTGGCGCTATTTTTAGATATAAATAAAACAAACGGGAACTGCTGTAAACATTATGTAAAAACGGACTTAATGGCTCCTTTTGGTTTAACAACTGTCAGTAAATCTTGGGGTCTTACGAGAAAGGGACAGACGGGAATAGTTATAAATCTGTGCGCCCGCTAATACTGCTATATTCAAGGTTAGTATAAAAACTTGACAACATTCAGCAGTAATACTGCGCACAACAATCTTCATAATGATGTATGATTTAAGCTCATGTGTCCCTTAGTCAGAACTCCGACAGACACACGAGCTGTAGCCGTACATTTCTGAAGAATTAAGAAAACAATCACTCCAGCCCCGCACTGAAGTGAGTCTTTTGCCCCTAACAACTGCTGCCTTATCCGATAAAGCAGTTGCAATATATTGCCTGAACTCTTTCAAAAGGCTCGTGACAGCAAACACCGTTATCATGAATGTGTGTGAAATCCCGCAGGTAGCCCAGTGTGTTTACTTTCGCGCAGTCTGTCCATAGCAGTAGTGTGTATCTGAAGAGAAAAACGCAACAATTAATTGTTGTCTCGGTTTTGCAAAGAAATACACACTACGGGCTGCGGACACCCCCCTCCCCCCTGGGGGTGGGGGGGGGGGCGTGTAGGAACCGCTGCAGGACCGTTAACTATGTGCAACATGGAAGCGCGGGAGCATCTGCGGGACTTGGTTAATAATAGCCGTCTGTGGTTCCACTGATGCTATTTAAGACAGGCTGGGTGGTGGGGGACAAGGGGGGGGGGGTTCGGCTCGCGCCTATTGGGTCCGTGTGATCCAGACTCTTCGCTCGCGCTTGGAGGGGGAGGAGAGAGAGCCCGGCGGCCACGGACCCATCCAAAATAAACCTCTTCAAGTCTTACAAGGACAAGAAGGTATAAATACCAACGCCGTGGCGCCGAGCAGACAGTAGGACACAGTAGGACACGGTAGGACCCAGTAGGACACCGGTTGTAGCTCTTCAGTAATACAGCGCTAGTTGACAGCACAGTGCAGTAATAATGGTAGAAAACCACCGACCAAGACTGGTTTTACAGAACTCATGATAACCAAACTGATCTGGGACAGCCTCCGCAGGACTCTTTTACTTTCCTTTCTTTTTCCTCTTTCATTCAAGAGTCGCTCAAACAGCAACCACCGCATTAGTACAAAATACGTATAAAATAGCTGAAATTTAATATTACTTCGAGCACACGCGTCTAAGTTTAAAGGTTTAATAGAGGACACCAAAACGGCGCGTTCTTCCTTAACGCTTTTTTAAGTTATTTTGCGGTCGGTGCACAGCTGTCACGGCGCAAAATGTGTGAGAGGTGGTGCGCGGCGATGCTGGCGCCGCTGCTGCTGCTCTGTGCGACACACGGGGGTCTTTGCGGGCTCTGCGGGTTCTGCGGAGCAGAGGAAACGGTGCCCGTGCAGCTGAGCGGCGGCGGCCGTCTGTGGAAGCGGAGCGAAGCGGCACCGAGCTTCAGGATCGCTGCCTTCGGCCACAACTTCACCTTGAATCTGAGACCAGACGACAGCTTCGTGTCTCCGGTCCTGAAAATCCAGCGCGTGAAAGCAAAGCGGTTCCCTGGTCCGTTCGGGGCTGAACATGTCAAATCTGAAGCCGACCTTCTCGAGACCACGGACTGGACAGAGGAGGGCGACACGGGTCTCCGGACCTGCTTCTATTCGGGGACCGTGGACTTCAAACCGGACTCCGTGGTGGCTGTCAGTCTGTGTCGGGGGATCCAAGGCTCGTTCATTACAGAAGGAGATGAGTATCTGATTCAGCCGAAACAGCCTGGCCGGGGCAAGAGCCAGCACACACAGGTCCATGTGGTCAGAAGACGGGTTTTCTCAGGTGGAACTTCATCTGAGCTGAAGGCAAGAAGGAGCCGTCATCAAGCCCAGCTTGTTCCAGATGTTCCGGGGGCGGCGAGGAAGAAGCGCTTTGTGTCCGCACCGAGGTATATAGAGACCCTGGTGGTGGCCGACTTCTCCATGGCCCAGTTCTACGGCGATGATGTCAAGGTACTACACTTGTACCCCATGTTCACACGTTCACTGAAGAGCTTCAGTCATACATACCCCAGTGCTTGTAGGAGCAGACTGCAGCAGTCTGTCGTACTGAGGTTTGGGTAGAAGGTGTTCAGATCCCACTTGTGTTGTTGTGCCTTTGATGAAGGCATTTACCCTGAACTGATACAGTATACACAGGTAAGTCAGCGTTAACTAACACCTTGAGCAGCAAGTTGCTTTGCAGAATGTTCTCAGATAAATGAAGGATAATAAAGTGTAACGAAATATCAGTGGCAGCTAAATCTTTCATAGTCTGGGCAGAACCTTAACGAATTAATGTTAAGGTTGTGATAAAGGTATTGGGTCTTTTTTCAAAATTTTGAACACCGTAAAAATATAGGTTAATGATGTATATCCTTAATGTCCACAAATTAACGACTGTGTCTGGAATTAATCTGCCAGTCACTAGACATTTGACAATAATATGAAATTAAGTGCACTCCTCTCTTTAACTCACTGAACATCCTCCTTTCTTGCATAAAAATAAGTTTGATCATACAGATGACAGTCAGATATTGTCAAAAAATTAATGTTTTTCCATGTTGTCTTATATCAGTTTTATTGTTTAAACCATCATATATTAGTTGTATCCTCTGGGCCTGGTCACAGCAGCTATTTCCACAGAACTACAGTAAAAAGATTCGCTTTGTCCTGGACTTCACATTTGGCAGATCTGGGCTCAATTCAATGCATGTCTGTCCAGTAAATCACAAGGTTCACCATGCCTCAATTATTCATACTGGTCATTCATCCAAACACTTACCATGTTTTCCTCACTTTTTACACCAGCCTGTTTTTAATACATTTATTTGGCATAAGAACCTTAGTCAAGGGTGTTACAGCAAGAACGGAGTTTCAACCAAGGCCTTTTGCATTATAACCTCTTCTTTAACCACTACTCGACATGAGAAACAGAAGGTGTTGTAGCTTACTTTTGAAGTGCTTCTCAAACTGAGCATCGTCCCAGCATGTTCTTCCTACATGTTCCTGTCTGCACCTGTGTAGATCCTTGGACATAAAGGTTGAATGCAAAGGTCAGAGAAGGCTGGGGGAAAGAGTACATCGTGTTGAAGAACCACTTTACACTTTAGCATGTTTGTCTTGAATCCTTTCCTCCAAATTTTCATACCCTGTTACCTCTAGAGTTGAAATAACAGAGAAAAAACTGTTAAGACAAAAAAGGTGAAATTCACTCTACCCTGATAACATCTCCAATAATATTTTATATTTAATAGGCAAGTTGAAAGGTGCTAATTGTTATGCTACAGAAATGCTTGAGTCCCGATATTTTTTCATGATTTCCAGTTCCTGTACAACCTCAGAACCACCCTGAGTAAATGTAGCACTGATTTCTTGCACCGGCAGAGAAGGGGTATCATAGGTTATATGAATTTTTCAAAAAATGTAACTTGGTAGTTTGGTTATGTTTCCACACTGTTTGAGAATATGGCAACACTTTGGCTATTGATTATAAAGCAGAATATTTAAGGGAATGGGTGCTTCCTAACTTTCTAAATAATTTAATAATTTACTTTCACGTTAAATTGTTTTGTCCTTAAGAGGAAACAGAGAAAGATTTGGGGCGGTTTATTTGTCGCGCAGATTTTCTTTAGTCACATTTTTTTCCAAATATGAAATTCTTTCTAAGCAACGAAATGGAATGGCTTATCAGCCACACATATTTTGAGATCCAGTGTGACATGTCTGCAAGTCATGTCCTCTTAAAGAAATGACCCACAGCTACAGGGTCATTGGCTTGGAAGTGCAGAGGGCTGTAAGCCAGTATAGAGTTGATACAAGTGATTTTTTCCTCTCACACTGACCTCTGCCACTACTAGATCTGGAGCTTGCATAACACATGAGAAAAAGACAAGTTCAAAAACGATAATAATAGTGACAGCTGCAGTTTGTTTAAGGTCCTCTCTGGCCAATGGGGTCGTGGGATCTTCTCAAGGTTAGCTGAAGGGCAGGAAAACAAGTCTCAAGATCTTTGATTCTTGCAAGTTATAATTATGGAGAATTAATAATTTCCTGTGTCTCATTAATGGGCTCATGGTGGGCTACCTTTTCTGGGATTGTCTATAGCTGTGCACAAGTTTAAAAATGGTGATATACAGCAGCGATACTTTTGCTTGATAAAATAGGCTGACTTTTAGATGCTGTCCATCAGGAACATTTTTCTGTGAGTGAATGCTACTGATTTATCAAAAATAAATTAACTTCCTTTAAAATACAGTATACTGTGGGCTAAAAGTGAGGTCAACCCTGACAGCTGTCAGCAGTATACATCACTCGATGGTGGCCATATCAGTAAAAGTACCTGCACACCAAAAGATTTCTGCATACTCATGGGCACCCTTGCCTTGCCTTCCTCAGCACTACCTGCTGACCCTTGTTGCTGTGGCAGCACAAATCTACAAGCACCCCAGTATCAAGAATTCCATCAACATGGTGGTGGTGAAGATGTTGGTTGTGGAGGACGAGGAGGTTGGCCCATCTGTTTCAAACAATGGAGGTGTAACCCTCCGCAATTTCTGTGCCTGGCAGCAGCTATTCAACCCTCCTAGCCAGAGGCACCCGGAGCACTATGACACTGCCCTTCTCTTCACTAGAAAGGTGAGACCTCACTGTGACCTCAACGATGATTTTTGTCTCAGTGTACAAATGCTGGATTTGATTTGTTTGGCTCCCTGAATCCAATGGTTTGAATCATGTGTGGGTATGTCCTGCGGTCAGTCGCAGGCCCAGTGATCATTTATATTCACTGCAGGGAACTCGACACAAGAGGGGAAACTTTTCAGGTACAATAGTCAAAACATGTTCTAAACAGAACACATTTAATGGTTCCCTGCGTCACAAGTTCACTGTCTGCCAGGAATATTTATTTGTTATATTTTATAGTGGAAACCCTGACAGATATACTTTGCTGGCAAACATTTGCTTGAGGAGGAAAGTTGTCCTAGGAGCCAGGGGAGTACTCTTTGCAGGTAGGCATCTGAAGTGCTTTTCTTTACCTTCAGGATATTTGTGGACACCAGAGTTGTGACACTCTGGGTGTGGCTGATGTGGGCACTATGTGTGATCCCAAAAGGAGCTGTTCTGTGATTGAGGACAACGGCCTTCAGGCTGCATTTACAGCAGCCCATGAGCTAGGTAAGCTTGTTTTCAAATTAAAAAAATGTTTTTCATGTCCGCTGTGTTTCTGCACAGAGTGGAAATGTCTCTGTTCTTGCAGGCCATGTGCTAAGCATGCCCCATGATGACTCAAAGAACTGTGAGAGTCTGTTTGGGCACCTGGACCAGCACCACATGATGGCCCCATTGTTTGTGCAGCTTAACCAGACCCTGCCCTGGTCACCCTGCAGCGCTCTGTATGTCACCGAGTTCTTCGATAACGGGCATGGTGAGTGCACCATTCAGAGCTTGCTTGGGGGGGCCTGTCCCTCAGTCAGAGCTCCACTAGAATGGTTCACATCCAGTGATTCATTCCACGAGAGCCGTCAGTAATACCTTTTGACTCTCAGTAGGTGTCTAGCAGCATTATAATCTGTCTGTGATACACAGGAAATGGAGGGATCAAGGATGGATCTGATTCAAGTTACTGTAGTTGTATTCATTTTGGGCTTGCATAATTGTTCAGACCCACAACTCCTTTATGAGAACCATTGAAATTCTTATGTGGAGTATAAAAAAAATAAAAGGGGACAGATTAAAAATTTACTGATTTAAATGAGCAGTACATCACACTGTCAGGCCTATAATCGTCTTGTTGCAATCAAATTAAAAACTGAGTACTTGCTGGTAGTTACATTTGGCAGAATCTGACCATGGCCAGATGGACCTCTGCCACAACCAACGTGGTCTATAATTTGGGACTGGAAAGTGGATAAAAGAATCCCTGCTCACCACAGGCCATGCTTCCACATGTATATTTTCCGTCATAGTACCTTTCCTGCCTTAACTTGCTTTTAACCACAAATTACAGTCTCAGAAGCCACAAGGCCCAATTCAGCTGGGAGTGCAACAATAACAGTCTTCAGAATGTGCTTTGCTCTCCTCTCTGGTTTCCAGCTGCTGCCTGCTACTGATACAGTACAAGTGTATGGCACTAGTAGGCCAGGCAGACAACCTGTGGGAAGGATATTTAGGGACCTAGAGTAACAGGTCAATGGCTGTGGGATAGGCCTTACATGATAGTGACTGTAGAAATTGTGGTACTTGAAGTGGTAAAGTCAGGCTCAGCTGTTCGAAGAGGAAAATAAGTTGTTTCGTATTGTGAAATAGATGTTTTTACGAGTCTTTATTCGTCAGTTTTTCAAGCCGTCCTCGGTCCAAGCCTTCTCCTCTTCCGAGTCATCTGTTTGGAATTGCAGCGACCGCATTCCAAGTTTAACAACTGTTTTCCCTCATAGGAAGCCAGTGTGTAGCCAAGCTCAGCTTCTCCTTATCACTGGAGCAATGCGCGCAAATCCAATCAAACATTTCTCTAAATGTCTCGGATGGGTCAGTATGTCTCAAGGACTCCTGGTTGTCTAGGCTCACTTACTATGTTTGGTGGTTGCAAAGAAAATTAAGCTTCCAATAAAACAAAAAAGAATGACTACGTGCAGGGAGATGCTCAATGCGGCAAAGGTTTGGTAGAGCTAACAAATGTAGACTGACAACCAGCAGTAGATACCCGCCAACGTCCTTCCACTAATGGCAAGAGTCCCCTTTTTTGCTCCTCTCTGTGGACTCCTCCAGATGTGAATTCCTGTGAAGGCTTCCAGAAATGTCAGCCACATGAGACAAATATCCTTTTGTTGCACAATTCTAGTACCTTATCAGCACCCTGCTGTTTAAAACATTACAACAGCAGGTATTACAACAGTGAAACTTGTGCTAAACAGGTGCTTTGAATGAACGCATTGGTGAGCTGGTAGCAGTGTAACCGAACATACTGTCTGTCTCATTTCTGCACTGTAGGGGACTGCTTGCTGGACACGCCGGAGCGGACTTTGCCACTGCCCACCGAGCTCCCAGGAGCCTCCTATGATCTGGACCGCCAGTGCCAACAGAGCTTTGGTGAGGAATTTGCCCACTGTCCCAACACCACAGCAGCAGACATCTGCAGTCAGCTGTGGTGTCGCGAGTGGGGCCAGCCACACTGTACCACGAGGAACGGCAGCCTACTGTGGGCTGACGGTACGCCATGTGGCAATGGCCATGTGTGCCTGAACGGAGCCTGTGCCACTGTGGGCAAGGTCACAGAGCCCAAGGTAAGTGTGCTGTGTCATTTAGTGCTACAGCTCTCTGCCAGCTGAACAGTTATCCTCCCCGTTTATTCCTGCCATCCTGTTTTGCATATACACACCTCCTGCATGCCCTGACACACTCACTGCTTAAAGGGCAGACCAGTGAAGGTGTTTTTTAAAGTTTTTACATTTTAGAGTGTGCTGAAATTCATCAGATAAATATAGTCATATACTCAAATGTTCCAAATGCTCATCTCAGTTTGAAAGAGATTATTTTTGGTGAGGGTCTTAAATGAAAAGGCTGATCTTAGAACTGTTAGTTGCCCTCGCTCCAAGAATTCCTGGGGAACACGTGTGTTACCCGTACTCCTGCCAAGCTCTCAGGGGATTTCGCAAGTGATGACACATGGGGACAAGAATGTTGAGACTGCACGCACGTGTCGGCTAGGGTGGAGAGCCTTGTGCTGTGGCGCTTTCTTCATGTCTGTTTAAATTATTAATTTGCAAAACTGACATTTCTATCCAAAGCTGCTCACAATGCAGTAGCTATTTTTGTACTTTTACCACTGACTAGTACATTTCCTTGACAGCAAAACCACTGTCACTTTTCTGGTTTTTTTGTGGAAAGTCTTGTTCCTCTTAAATACTGTGCCACCTTCAGCCCTACTAGGCTAGTAACTATGCTTCCTGGTCTCCTCTGAATGAGAGCCACCTCTGTCTTGACCCTGCTGCAGGTGGTTGTGGATGGCAGTTGGGGGGCCTGGGGGCCTTGGGGACAGTGTTCTAGGACATGTGGTGGAGGAGTCAAGTTCTCCCGTCGGGAGTGCACTGCACCCGAGCCCCAGAATGGAGGAAAGTATTGTGAAGGCCAGAGGGTCAAGTACCAGTCCTGCAACACTCAGCCCTGTGAAGGAAGCAATGGTAAATGTTGACCCTGCAGCTCATACCTGCATGGATGTCCACTGAAGAATATTTCCTTATACATGCATGTGGGCACATTTTTCATTTATTAGCAAGAGTTACAAGGACATGTTTCCCTTTCTCTGGTTCATGTTAGGAAAGAGCTTTAGGGAAGAGCAGTGCGAGAAATACAACAGCTTGAACCATCTGGATATCCATGGGAACACCAAGGAATGGATCCCCAAATATGCGGGTGTGTCTCCCCGGGATCGATGCAAGCTCTTTTGCAGGGCAAAAGGAAGCAGTGAGTTCAAGGTCTTTGAATCTAAGGTAATACATGCCATGTTTTCAAAAAAAGTGTAAAAATATATGATTTATTTACTGTTAGTCCTACTTAGGTTATTGGCCTGTAAGCTACTCGGGGACTTATTCGTGGTGGACGGTGTTTTTACAGGTCATCGATGGCACTACATGTGGCCCAGATACCACCTCCATCTGCGTGCAGGGCCAGTGTGTCAAAGCAGGGTGTGATCTGGAAATTGGCTCCAGTGCCAAGCTGGATAAATGTGGTGTGTGTGGTGGGAATGGCTCCAGCTGCAGGAAGATTAGTGGTTCCTTGAACAGGGCTGTGTGAGTATTACTGGCAATTGCATGTACAGGAGGAAATGCTACAACAAAAGCAACTTTCTGTAGATGCATTTTTGAAATAGCATTTATGATAATTCAGCAAAAATCCCTGCTGCTAGCCTAATGTAGCCATAATGGTGTTTTTTCTGGTGTTTCAGGTATGGCTACAGTGACATTGTGACTATCCCAGCTGGCGCCACCAACATTGATATGAAGCAGCGGAGCCACCGGGGTGTAAAGCATGATGGCCACTACTTGGCCATCCAGGCCGAGGATGGGACTTACATCCTGAACGGCAATTTCTCTGTGTCTACTGTGGAGCAGGACATCCCAGTGCGTGGCGCTCTCCTCAGGTACAGTGGCTCCTCCACCCCTCTGGAGCGCATCCAGAGCTTCCAGCAGCTTCAAGAGTCCATCACCATCCAGCTGCTGGCCACAGCTGGCGAGGCTTCCCCTCCCAAGGTTAAGTACACGTTCTTTCTTCCCAAGGACGTCTCATTCAGCAGGGCCAAAGAGAGGAAGGGCTCCCTCCATATGATCCAGCCGTTTGGGGTGCCCCAGTGGGTTCTGGGAGAGTGGTCCGAGTGCTCAAAGACCTGTGGTTCGGGCTGGTCCCGAAGAACTGTTGAGTGCCGGGACAGCAATGGCTTCCTCTCTGACCTCTGTGACAAAGACCTGAGACCCATGGACATCCAAGCATGTGCAGACCTGCCCTGCCCTGTTTGGCAGATGGGCCCCTGGTCATCCTGCTCTCGAACTTGTGGTGTAGGAGCTCGGCACCGCAGCGTCTTCTGCACTGATTACTTGGGGAAGACGGTGGATCCTGAGTGGTGTGACCCGGTCCGCCGGCCTGAGCCAGTTTTGGGAGAGTGCATTATCTATGACGAGTGCTGAGGCTCGGGGTGCAACCTGTGGGAGATACAGGTACTACAGAAATGGATGCCAGGGAGTCAGGAGCAGAACGGAACAGAGTAACAAACTACTAATCC
Source organism: Arapaima gigas (assembly GCA_900497675.1). Taxonomy (NCBI): domain Eukaryota; kingdom Metazoa; phylum Chordata; class Actinopteri; order Osteoglossiformes; family Osteoglossidae; genus Arapaima; species Arapaima gigas. The sequence goes on along the minus strand of UFQX01000408.1, from coordinate 88,449 downwards.
CCAGACCGTGCTTCAGAGACAAGCAGGGAAGCTGTAGTTTAGAATTCAACAAAAAGTGCACTTATTTTCTTGAACAAGTTGCAGTGCACAAGCCTGGTTTCAGATTAACTTAACAATAGTAATATTTTTGTTGTCTTTTTGTTGTTTCTTTTTAATAACCACTATTGAAGTTTCTTTTTTGCCCAATAGAAATCTACCTCAGAGAATGTAAATGTGGTATTGTGTAAACATTAGGTGATCATGCTGTATGCATATTGTTCTAGCCACAAAGGGAAGCTACCTTAGCATGAAACCTACTGACAGGCACTGTTGGAGTGTTAAAATACCTCCATTTTCCATGGCTGAATCTGTTGTTTGACAGCTCAGGCTAAGAAAAAATATAAAAAAAATTCTCTTACAGCGTTCTTGCTGGCTCGAATACTGCTATTATTTCTATAAGGAGCATAATTTTTAACTAAAATATAGCTCTTTGTTTACCTTTAAACCATTACTGTTGGCTGAAACAGGTGGCATATCACAAAACAAGCCCAAATGTATGTAAACTAATCTGACATCTCTTGAAGTTGTTTGATGGCGTAAACAAGACATAACCATCAAGATGACCATTTTAACAGCTTTATGGACTGCATCTGTTTGTAAATCCCTGCAGACAACACTGAAAAAGAATCTGTTTCACAGGACAGAGAACAAAGCAGAAGGGCACGAAACATAATGCCTCACTCGTAGTTGGCACCCAGCTGTCCCGAAGGCTGTTCCACAGAGCCCTTGTTATTTTTTTACCTTTGTTTTCAGCATATGCCCTGAACCTGCAAAATTAAGCTTGGGTTAAGCTTAAATGCTGTCACAATACAAGATAATATGCTTCTGATAGATACATCGAAAATTACAAGCCAAAACAAAAGTTTAAGCATAACTGACAAGCATGTACTTCTTGTTATGTCTCCAATTTGTATTATATGAAAATAGATCTGAAACATGTTTCCATATTTTGTTAAACAATTTAGAGTTTGGAAAATTTTTTTGTTTTTGTTTTTGCATTTTTCAGTATTTTCACTATTCTTATTTTTGCTTCTTTTGTTGAGTTTAATATTGTTTACAAAGTTCTTTCCTGCCACGCATCAATGTCTTTTTAGTTTAATAATGTGGTAAAAGTGCAGTCCGAGAAACAAAGTTGACTTAATAACCATCTGCATGAGGATGTAAAAGTCGGTTTTAAAATTTGGCCCGAACAATACTGCCCCTTTGCGACGAGAGCAAATCAGATGTAGTGCACAATAGCTGGAGCAAACTCTGTATTGATTCATATGTTTTTTGTGTTTATATGTGAGGACATTGGGATTTTTTACACCTGTAGAGGTACATAGAGCTTAGGTAAAGACTTGCTCCTTGAAGAGGTGTCGGGAGTCAGAACTAATGCTAGCCAGTGTGACAGATTCGGTGGATTCCGCTGCCCTTTTCTTCTGTCTTATGTGTTTGTCTAGGTGTATTTAGGAGAGACTTCCGCAGTTGGAAGGAACATGATTAGAGATTTATTGGAGCACAACCAAAGAGAGTTTAATGTGAAGAGGGCACACTGAAATGCTAAACAGCTGAACATTACGTCTGCAAGACACAGAAAAGATGGCTAGCACATTTTTAAGAAATGTTTTGTGTTGATTACAAAGAAATGCAATTCAAAAGTAAAACTGAATACAATGCTTTCTTTCTTTCTACATTTTTGTATTTTGATCATCTTTATATGGAATTGTGTGTTATAGCATTCCAGACATGTACAAAAGGATTTTAAAAGCAAAAAACAAATACATTATGGCATTGTATCCCTTCAGTGAAGGATCTTAGTATTTTATTGTTATAGCTTCCTGTAAAAGCTATTTATTTTTATAAAGTTTATACATTTGGACATCAAATTATAAAGCTATGGTTTTTAAAATGCTGCTGTCTTCCAGAATTAATTGTATTTCACAAAATTGTCAAGTAAATTGAATAAAGATGCCTCTATTAATGAAACTGGCTACATTTTGGGCCTATTTTCATGCTTACAGAACATCTATTGAAGAAGAGATTATAATCAGACATTGTGAAATTAATAAATTTCCCTTTTTGTCTGTAAATTACTATTTTATGGGCTTTTGAATCCTGACAAATTGTTTGCTTAACTAATGTAATTTGCCAATGTTTACAGTTAAAGAAACTGCATTGTTAATAAAACTTTTATAAACAATACGAAACAATTTTTTTCTAATTTTAAGGATCTCTGTTTTTTTCGATGTGTAAAATATGATCATTGTTAATTGGATTAAATGGCGTTTACTGCCTCGATATATGTGTTTGTTAACTGCAAAAAAACTGCAGAAATTCTAACCTAAGCTAAATATATGACATATACTTTACTTGGATAAATGAAAAAATATAGACTGTGCTTGGCCACAGAACTGTAGCTGTTCCACAAATGGTAGCCCTCACATTTGACTAATGACTACAAGACGTGATGGAAGTTCAGATATAACCATTAGTCTCTTTGTCCAGTTACAAAGCATACAGTCAGATGCTGACATCTTCCATCTGGTCGGCCAGTTGAAGCTCACTGGAAAAGTACAATGGGCACCTTTGACAGAGAGAGTAACAGACAGCCTGCTTTCTGCATTGCTGGACTGCCCTGCCTTCCTGATATTTCTCCGTTGTGACTGTAAGGGGGCACAAATTGCGTACTCTCCTAGATACAGCTTCTCAGGATATGTCAGGCATGCGATGTAACACAATCATGTCCTTTCATTTAGTAAGTCAAACAAATCCCAGATCTGCTATTGGCATTTACCTGCATGCTTTCAGGAGTACAAAAAATGACACTTGTTTGGTGTTAAGGCCTGGTGTTCGTTCCTCCAAAGAGTCCAACAGTACTTGGGGCTTCTCCAGAACATCTTAACGATCAAAGTGTCATCTGTTTGGCTGATCCACAACTCTGTCAGGAAGAACAAAAACAAACTCAGTGAAGAACTTCAGCTGTGCTTGGAAAAGTACAGCTAATTGCATGGGTTAGGGACTTGACAAAAATGAAATACTGTTCTCCCTGACCATTTCCAATCTGACTTGATGTCCCTGTCTTGAGACGACTGAAAGGCATTCATTTTATCATTTGGCATTCTGCAACACCCCCGTGCTCTATGAGATATTAAAGTATAACACAACAAATTCCAAAGTGCTACAAGTAACAATAAAAAAGGTACTGATGAGCTGTTATTTGTGCATTTAAGATGCGAAAGAAGAAAAACCTCAACAGGCAACAGTGTCTTATTTTATAAGATCTGAGAGGGAAAAGAGCACAGTGGTTAATTCTTGAGCTGAGTCCAAAAGTTTTACAGAGTAAGTAGGGACAGCAGGAAATGTAGCATTTGCTGTTCGTGTCAGACTCCCACCAGGGCTGTAGTACTAAAGGTAGTAACTCCAAATTATTCCAATAAAAATACACAGCAGAAAGAATGAGTCATTTTTCAATTTAAATGGGTCAATAATACCAGCAATTATAATGATAATAGCTTTCACTGACTATTAACCTTGTGACATCAATTTTTCTGAAGCAAACCTAAAGTGAAACTGCAAATGGTTTGTTGGAATCAGGACTCTTCATAACTGGGGGGGGGTGTATAAGCATTTTTTAGCATGTTGAAAGCAGCTTGCAGTCTTCAGTCCACTTCCCTGGATTATTTGCATGTTTGTTGTGAGGATGATTAGTGGAATAGCTGTGGTGGGAGTGCGGGAAAAAATGACAATAGTAACTGACAAGAAAAATTCTGAGCTTCTTCTTAGACTGTTTCAGTTGCCACTATTTTGTCAACTTGCTGGAGAATCAGCAACTATTCTCAAGATTGTACCATAACTTCAGTGTTATTGATCACTCAGGTGATGGTACTCAGCCCCAAAAAGTCCAAAGTCCAAAAAGTCTTCAGATACACTCATTATCAACCATAGGTCCCCCTGTCTCAGTGATATTAAGGAGCTGGATTGTTTCTAAGTATCTTGCCTTCAGACTCTCTGTAGTCATGCAGCTAAACAGATGTATACTTAAAGTATGAAATCCGTTGGTATCAACCCATGACTACAGCATGATAAAACACTGTAAACACCCATCACCTAATTAGAAAACTGTTAATGTTGCCATTAATTTTGCATGTTCATAATGCGTGGTACAGTATGTACAGTGCAGGACATTTCACCAGTTAGCCCCCCAGTGTCACTGCGTTACACATGGGAGATGAGAGGGCGCGTGTGCAGGTTTCGCAGTGCAAGTTCAGTGTTATGAGATGTTGAGTAAAGATGTGTGTTGAAGGGACCCATTATGACCGTGCCTTTGATACAACTGGTATTTAAATAAATAGGTCTATTTTTTTTAAAAAAGTGCAATAAATATAGTGGTACGGTGCAAAAGTCTTCAGACAAAGTGAAACCAGCAGAAGCAACTGTCAGCACACCAAGAGGTTGTGTCTGGCTTCAGATAAATATGTAACAGTATACAATAGAGTTTATTACAATACATACAGTATTCTTTTATTGCAAACTGCAGGATAATAGAAGATATGTGTTGATTTTTTACATTTATTTAGATTTTTACTCAACGTTTTTTTTATTATGGTCAACCTTCAGATGAAAGTTTGTCATAGTAAAAGTTTTCGTTTGGGTGCTGATATATATAGATGTTAATTTCCAATAGGTGTTATAGTGAAAATTTGGATATACAGAGCTTGGAGCTGAGGGATTACTGTACTGAATTGTGTTTAATTTTTCTATGAATGTTTACAATGTATAAGTAATTTTCAAGATTTTGATAAGAAGACATTTAGAAAAAAATCTGTTTGTGTAGTGCTGACAGCTGCTTTGATGCATGATGACTGAGAACAAATAAGGGACAATGGTGAGGTGCACTGTAAGGTGCAAAGATAAAATTAAAAAAGAGCAACAGAGAACCTGTAAAGAGATGGAGAACAAGATGGAGAACAAGATAAAGGCTGACTGCACAGTAAAACTGTATGACTTTGTGTCAAAATATATGCAGTAACACAACATAGAATCACACAAGTGCTGGAAGACAAAAGAAAGAGCCCCTACACTGTAGAACCTTGCCAAACATAATCTGTGGCCTCAAAATTGATGAAGCCAGACATTCTGTTTTTTCTACAGCGTAGTTCAAATTGTAAACGTGGTATTTATCCTAATACTCTCACGAGAATAGTAGGATAAGGGCACAATGTCACTGTTGCTGTTCCTTGACTGTTAAAGCAAGCAGAATGTACATTTTAGGAAGCACTAAGGGAGATTTAATGTTTAGTTTTTAAAATTTTGATTTTAAGATATTGCTAACCTGTGAAACCAAATGTGCTGTAAAACTTATCCTGAATCAGTTAGCTTTGTTCATTTCAAATGGCCTGACTGGTGCTGTGTTGAGATGCATTCACAGGAACAACTTATATATTAATTTGCTACTAAACACCACATTTATTTAACAGACAGTTCTGTCCAAAAATGACACACAGTTATCCCAACATAGTATCTATCACCTTTGTGCAGATCAGTGTAATACAAACATGCTTTGTATGCTATTGGCAACTTAGATTCACCAATTCAACATAAACACATGACTGTGACAGGAGCACCCAGAGGGAACCACATCAACACACAGGGAACACGTGAATTCCACGTAGACTGAGCAGGGATCAATACTACATTGAGTCACAATGTCTAAGTGATGTGAACCACTAGTATTACCCCCTGTGCTGCCATGCAGCATGAAGTCCTATTTCAGCTCTTACAGAAAATGTCTTACTGAGAATGTGCAGTAAGACATTTATCCCACTGATTTGTTCTGATGTTTTACTTTTTTAATTTTAAATCCTCAAGGGGAACTAATAGGCTCATGTTCTTTAGATTTGACCTATTAATGCATGCATTTAAAGATCCTCCGAAATATTTAAAAATGTATATTAAGCACCAAAAGGAGTTATCAGTTTCTTCTATAGTACAGCTGCATAGTTCAGTTTTTCCTTCCCATTTATGTGAGTGATTATTTTGCCTGAAGCAGCTCCAGTCATTTGTACAGTGGTAGAGCCTTTTCTTGATGACACTGAAAACTGATTTATGTTTGTTGTGCAATGACTTTACACCCCCGAAGAGGTTACATTTACATATTGCTGCAGAAATGCACATTGTGCTTCTAAACAGCTACCATTTGACACTGTGCAAAGCATCTCAACAATGGCCTCTGCTTTATATGTAAGCATTTAGCCTGTATCTTTGACAATAAAAAAATGTTACCAGTAAACTAATCCATACAGGGTCAATTTCTCCTGTCTTCCAGAAGACAACAGCAGCATCTACCTGCTGATGCTTTGATGTTGGTGTGGGAGTCTCATGTTTAAGTAATCCATATTGCCACCTAGAGAAATTAAAGTCCTACTTAGAAGGTGTTCGAAATTGTCGTTTAACATTATCAGCCAGGTCTTGCTCCTTACACACAAGATAGTGCTTGCCTCCTTCATAGACTTCTTCCACAGTCTGCTGGTGGGCAAGCCAGGTCAAGACAATTTGCTGGACCTACATAAAAACCAGAGAAGTTGCTATTAACCAGTTTCATGACTAACCATGACTAAAAACCTCCACAAGGACCTGCGGTGAAATCTTCAGAACTATAGCTCCAGGTTACAGTGATAGAGACCTGTTGCTAGCTGCTTCATGTTGTTGCTTTAATCTGCCTAGTCCAATCTAGTCCATGGGATTACCAGAATTGTTTTCCTTGCTCAGTAAAAAAAAGAACCATGTCCTTGCCACTCCCTGGGGAAAGGTGCTCTGTCCTTCTCCAGCGGTGTTGTTTCTACTGATGTCCTTTGGAACGAAAGCCCAAGTTGCCTAGGCCAGAGAAGGAACCAGCAGCATCTCCATAAATTGCATATTGATCAGTTCCAGGGTTTACACCTTCACTTAAATTCACACAGTCTATTAGTAGTGAGAGTATCAATCAGTTTCTGGCCACATGCTGCTAAACAATGATATCTGTACATGATTCTTTAAAGGTCCCGGTCCCTGTCCCTGAGGTGGAGGTTATAACCTGCCTTCAGTGGGGCAGTCTTGGTAGGTTCCTCTAAAGATGCTGACTGGTCAGTTGGGCATGTCTACATGATGCATCATCTATACTGCCAAAAGATATGAGTGCTGTGCCACCTTCCTTATGCAAAAGTCAAATTTCCAGCTTCGTGTAACATCTCCCAGAAATATTTTCATTCAGACTGGGTATTATATAAAGTTCAGGCAGCTCTTTGGCAGTAACATCATAGTCTGTCTTGGTAATTCATTGTTTTGCCTCAGCAGCACAGGGACGGTGCTGATCACGTACGACTGTAGCAGACACAGCTCCTGAGTGCAGGAAAGTTATTAATCATCTGGATAAGAAGCGCTGTGCTGTCTGCTTCATTGTTATTGATGAGTAAGTTCCAGTGCAGAACAGCTTTAAATTCTACTTAGGGTATTGCTGATGTATGTTTCTGACTCTAGCTTTTAAAATACTTTGAAGTAACTGTTACTAAATGATCAGTGGTGACTGTAAGAGTCAGGAGCCATCCCTATGGACAATAATACATAACTGCACTGCTTAGTCCATAGCAGTGGACTGTATAGCAGACTCTGACCACCCTTCTTAAAATCACATGCATAATGTCCTTTTCATGCACATTCAGAACAAAAACAGACATATTCATCCTTTCGAGTATATGTACTGTGCTGTGGCAGCCAGCACCTTCTTCCCTCATGTATATGAATGGACGCTTCTGCTGAAAAGCAGACATAGGAGTGGGTGGCTTCATGTTACTCATAACTCAGCTGCGGTAGCAAACGGACTGCTGATTCTTCGTCCGGAAAATAGCTTCAGGGTTACTATTTACATTGCAACGTACATTCAAACATTCCCTGTCTGTTGGTGGGAATTGGTCCATTATTAATGGAACAAATGACTTTATTAGTTGAGTCACAAAGCAGGGTGGCCAGTGGCAGTGCGTTCCAAGATACGTTAACTTCTGAAGTGCTTTTTACTAGATAGGATCTCGAGCCAGTGGACAGCAGAATATCTCTGTAACACTGTGTCGTAAGACACCTGCCTGTCTGTCACTGTGTACATTTCTCAAACCGATAACATTTTTGCAATGGACAGGCCTGTATTGTATCATCCTGGCCCTGGAGAAAAGCAACAGCTCAGAGTAACACTTCATTGTTTTGGATGCTTGCAGATGTTCTCTCACCTGCACACTGTTGTAGTCCATCATCTCAGCACTTGCTGCTTTTCCAGAGTATACAGCTGTGGGATGAAGGAGACCAACAAAGGAACAAGGACAGACAAACTGAGCTAGGCAAGTGTGTGCTCTGGGGTCTGTTTACCTAAAGATAAACTAGATGGCTTCAGTGGTGAGGGAGAACTGCACGGTGATGACAACTGGCACCCGGCATAAAGTAAGGGTTTCTGACTCACAACTCCTGAATGTAAACGAAGGTAAAAATGATTGGAAGTAAAGAAGTAACTTTAGTAAAATTCTGCACAACATTTGTGCTTGACATTAAAGAACTTTAGTTCTCATGATCTTGTCTCTGTTTCTTGTTCATCAACACCATGGTTTTTGGCTTCCAAGTCAAAATGATTCTTTTAATTTAAACAATCAAGATGAGGGAATTGTTAAATTACAAAACCCTTAGAAGCAGTGAAGACATCAGTTTTCATAGGCTGTTCAGGTTTTCTGTTTTCTTGTTAGTGTTTCAAATGAAGCTGAATTGCGGGGATATCACTTTTAAAAATGTAATGATCATCCTTATTTAAGAATGCCGAGAAGGTTGGTCTTACCTCATGGCTCAGCCATTCCAAACTGCCTCAGTCCACCTCACCTAATGTCAGCACACTTCAGTCAGCCTCACTCCACCTCACTGTAGATCAGTCCGCTTCCCTTAAGTTCTCCTCGGGTCGCCTTGGTCCACATCATGCCATCCCACCTCAGCTCACCCTTGTGGGTAAGTGTAGTAGAAGAAGCAGGGTGGAAAATTTTCCACTTCACCTCACAGTTTAGAAAATGTTTTGTTTTATTCTGATTTTCACATTGATAATCTTAATGAATTGCAATTTAAGGGGGTAAATATAAACTAGTTTACCTGCAATGGTCCTTTTAAAATGAAAAGGTCATTACAGGGAGTCTCCAGAAGTGAAAAAATTAAATTTAACTATAGTATACAGCATTTTCTATGGAGTTTGGGAACTCTGTTTCTGCTATTCTGCACAGTTAACCAAAAAGTTATTTGCACACACAAAACAATCATGACTGAAACTGAGTGGATGTCTCTCCAAAGACTCAAAGTGCAAGTTTTATGTGAAACAGCAACTGGCACTGGAAGGCTGGGCAACAACTGGCATGTGGACCCCCAGAGTTTTATTTTTATTTCTCACCTTCGGGTTTTGGAGTTATTTTTGTTTTACTCTTGTTAGCTGCCATATGGGCTGCTTTATAGTTTTTCCGACAGGTATAGTTCTTATAGTCATTAAAAGTGTAGCTAATCTTTTGTCTATGGGCTTCTTTAATATTCTCTTATGTCGCTTGATCTTTTGTTGAGCGCTATGTGTCACTGTGTGAAAAAAGCGCTCTATAAAATTGAACTGAACTGTATATTTAATAAGCTTAGCAACAGCTTTGTATGACAGAATTTCATGCTTCTGGTTTACTTAAGTCTCCTCTAATGGCAAAATCTCTGCATATGTGAGCAATTCAATACATTCTGTTAAGCTGAAAACAGCCAACATGTCTGTTAAAAAATGGAAACAAAACAAACATGTGCTTGGAATGAGCTGTAGAAATATTTTTATATTTTTTACTGAAGACAAAAAAATCAGGCCTAATCTTTCCGTCCTGGCATGTTAATGGGGACCATAAATAACCTGCTGAGTCTGGTTCCTCTTTTCTGTGTCCCTCAGACATTGCGTTCTTGGAAACACTGCTCATAGGCCAACCATTTCATTTTATAGCCCTTAATCTTCTCTTCTGCACTTGCAATATGGCCAGTGGGTGATATTGTTATGGGAGTGTGACAGGCATGAGCCACAAGTTTGATCTGTCAGGGTTTAACTGGACGTATAGATCTCAGCGTGTGGAGCCCACAATATTAAAACTATTGTTTAAATGACACAGAGGATGTCACTACCCGTTCAGATGCCAAAATTAAATGTCTGTGCATCAGAACACAAAAGTGTGATGTGGTTTATCAGAACCATTTGAACTGGGGAATTAAAACAATACATTATATGTTAAGACAGCTCAGATTAAAAATTCATTTCTTATTTTTCTATTCAGGACATGATATATACATGTATATATGACTGTTTTTGCTTTTTTTAATTTATGAATAATTTCCTACATGATCCTTCTTTGGGAAGAAATTCATACAAGCCTACTGTGTCAAGATGCATTAGCTGAAGCACCACTTCTAGTGGCACGACTATGGCACTATGCTGATGTGCTCCACATGAGCACATATTGTGTGTTGTGAGTGTGTATACCAGTTTGTTAGTCTGGACTGTACATTTGTACACCTGAGAACTTTAGATTGTGAGATATTTAGGCTTCATGAGAAGTGAAGCTCAGCTAATCATACACAGACATTCCAGACCTGCTTCTTAACAGTACTATTTTTCTGAAATGAAAACATCTCATTCATCACAGTGTTTGGATATGTGTTGCCATAAGGCTGGTCTTGCGATATACATTTCATTGTTACTGTCCCATTGAAATAAGGTTGGTAAGGTCCAGTTAAATGAGGGATGGGGCACTAAACTAAATTAAAACCAACACAAAAGCTCACACTGCATTCTCTCAAGTGGAAAGTCTATATCTCCAAATGTGGGAGAAGGTCATGGAAAGTATTTGAGATCCAAATTTTAAATGAAACCCAGCTAATCCCACAAGCAGTATTTAATTAGAAGATGCTGTCACTGCCATCTGTACAAAGCTGTCTTCTGAAAGTCAACATGATTCAGGGCTTACTTTGGCTATTATTATGTTGATTCAGTATTTGACCCAAAATACAGTTGAAACCCATGGTGAGGCAGTACATTGACATTTTTGTCATGCATCTATACATAGACATTTATGATTGTAGCTTTTAGGAAACTGATGATGCTGATTGGCTTATTTAGTTTGTAAATGAGATTGGGGATATTGTCTCTCATTCAAGATTGCCTTTTTTTTAAAAATCACAAGTTTCCAGATACATTGCTTGCTTGCAAGACTTAATGTAGCTACATACAACACAAATATAGTTTTACAGTTTGAATCCCTTACTTAAACAGGCTGAGGGCCTTACAAGGTGGCAGGACTCAAATGGGATATTAACTATGAGATTTTTACAAGACATTTTTGTGCCAGAAAGCATCAAACTGTATGGAAACTTTGCAGGGACTCAAGTGTCAAAGATCCAGAACTGACCAAGATCTGGAATTTGCATGGGATGTGGTAATAAACTCTATCAACTTTTCAGTTTTGCAACTGAAATAATATTTTTTTCATTTTATAATACCACAGTTTCAGAGTTTAAATTTAGAAGGGGGTTCTTGTGTTTCAAAGCTGCCTTTGTAACCATCAGCAGATTTAGTGTTGCAGCCCTGACAGTCCTCTGGTATATCACTGTATTTTGTTGTTATGTGACTAAGACCTAAGACAGCTGTAGGTGGAGGCCATGGCACTCTGTGTGGTTCGGGCCAAATCAGGTCTGTAAAGCTTTTGGAAAGTTCTTAGTCATTCTAGAAGTGAACCTATTGGTCCATATATCAGTCAATTTCCAGCCTCATAAAGCATGGAGGAGACACTGGGTAAAAAAGTGAAGACCCCAAAATGGTGGCATCTTCTACAAACATACAAAGCATACAAAAAGACTTGAGCGGGTGTCCATCAAAATTAGGACCAATGGGTCTTGGAAAGGGCTTGACTCAGCATCCCACCAAGAAGCCAATCTGCAGCTTTAAATTCATTATGTCAATAGCAACTAAATTTTCAATTCCCTATCAATATATTCAACAATGTAATAGATATGTATAATGTGTACACAGATTTTTTAATGTGTGACTGTATATAGTAAGGTACTAGACATTTGATACTTAAATAGTAATGGATAATTACAAGATTTTAAGTCTGTTAGCAAGTTTGGACAACCTGACATTCTAGTGTGTATTATATTCGGCAGTGAAAATTAAACAGCAGAGAATCTACTGCTTTACAGAAAAAAACTTTTGCATTCAATAACGCAGACATGAGTGTGTAATATGGCTATAAGCCCAATATACAGTACAAAAATAAAACCCTGCAAATATGTATTTTTAATGTTTGCATTTTTGCATGTTTTTCCCTAAGGCTAATCCTTCTTGTTCTGATGTGATCTTGTGCTCATGTGATCAAGCTCCCTGCCTACAAAAGCTCGGCTGTGTCAAACAGGGCAACAACCAAGCTTCTGCAAGAAAGCAGCAACTACACCAACAATCCTGTTTGTGCCTGCTACAGGTATAGTAGTGGGCCTCCCTGAAGAGGGCAACTGCTGCCTAGAGCTCTGAAAAAGGGAAAGGAAGAGCAATGGAAACTTAGCTCTCTTAGATTTAATGCACCTGCTTGAAATTCAGTGTACAGTTTCCCTGGACTCCATGTTGCATCCAGTTGGGAGAGAAACTGGGCCAGCTTCCTTGCAGCTTAAGTTATCTATGGTACTTCTGTGGACAGATTGCTTGTGTGAACTTAGCTATAAATAATATGCCCCTTTCTGCTTTCCAATTAGAGAGATGAATAGATGGAAAATTTGGAAGATCAATCCAAGGAAAACATCTATAGCAATTTATGTCCCTGTAGAGCTCTGGTGTGTTTAGTTTGTCATTGCCGAGAATCAGTGTGTTGGACCTGGCCCAGAGTTTTCAATTATGTATCTGTTTTACGGTTGCTCTCCTGTTGTTATTAATTACTTTGATGTGAAATGAACTGCAGAGTACATTTCATTTCTTGCAGATCTTTTTGCCTCTTAGCAGGAAAGGGAAAAATAGAGCCAGAAAAGAAGAAAAAGACTAACCATTTATCACCAAACACAAATATAAAATTCCGAGCTGTGACAATAATATTTACATATTCCTTTGTTCTTCAGATGATGAAACAAAATACGCAATTGCATCACGTTTTCTTGTGTGGGAAAAAATGTAAATAAAAAGGCTGGTTTTTCACCCCACTGTCACTACTCTTAAAATACCTTCACAAAATTCAGTATTGTCTTTTGGTCATCAAGGAACCTTGTTGAAACGATAATATATTCCTGGCAAGACTGTAGATAAGAAAATAGGTAACAGTAATTTAAAAGAACTTTACAGGCAATATAATAAAAATGAAAAGAATAAAAACTATTCTTTCCAATATACCATGTTTTTATATGACCATGATATTTACCTCAAATTTTCCTAGTCTGTATGTTTGTAGAACTGGGATTACAGTAGGGAAAAAAGCAATATCGAGTTTTTATATTTTAAAAAATGCATGAGAAACAGCTATCCATTATCAATAAGCTCTTGTCTAAGGCAGGGTCATGGTGTTTTGAACCCTATCTCACAAGCATAGGGTGAGAAGGCAGGGTACACTCCGGACAGGACACCAGTCCATTGCAATGAAGTCAAACACACACAACAGTGCAGGAAATTTAGAGTCATTGATGCTCCTGAAACATGTCATTCCACTATGGGTGGCACCGGGATGAACAAGAAGTAGCCTATTAAAAAACAAGTGTGTCATCATGTGTCTACAGTGGGTATGGTTTGTGTGGACCAAGACTAATAACAAATTATATATCACCAAACTTTATTACCTTCCAATTTGTGCATGTTTGAGTGAAAAAGTGTCCATGTGTGTTGTAAAGAGTGGGAGGTTGTTCTGCTCACAGGTGTGTGTGTGTGTGTGTGTGTGTGTGTGTGTGTGTGTGTGTGTGTGTGTGTGCATGTTGGGTGAAAAAATCTGTCACAGCTGACATCACTACTCCACCTTCTCTAAGCATTGTCAGAGAGAGAATTTAAAAATTTTCAAAGTAGTAAGTAGCCTTTTTGGACTTTAATGAATTGACTATGCAAAAATCTCATTTAGGCTGTGACATACCACTGTTCCAAATTTCATGTCTGTGGCTTGAAAAACAAAGGCACGTATAATGAGTAAACAAACAGACAAACAGAAGCTGAGCTTTATAGATACAGCGATAGAGATATTTGTCAGAAAAAATGTGAAATACTTGTTAACACATCGTACTGTACTGCATGCGTCTATGGTGCAACTGTTGTAGTCGTTCAAAGATTTGCCTGAGGTGGACTGGGACTTCTAAAGGTAGAAAGTGTTTACATGTTCTTGGGCTCAGTTCCATTACTGGATGATATAATTGCAATTATAATTTAGTTATTTCCAGTGTAGCTACATATTTAACTTTCTACCTCTCCTTGCAAAAAAGTCTGTTCAGCTAGAAGTGAAAGAATGGGATTTCATGGCACGCTTAAGTTAGTCTTCCACATATGCACATGACGTGGCCAGTCAGATATTCACATAATGAACAGGTTCATTAATATCACAGTGATATGTAATCCTTTTACAGCTTTTAGTTCATGGATCCAGCTTTTACTTTTCATTTATCCCATAATGAGGAAAATGCCTTTATTTTATTCTATACAGATAAAAATGAAAATATTGAAATATTTGCACTTTTTCAGTTTCACAAACTACATTTCGTGACTCAATATTTATGTGTCAGCACGCTGGAATTTATTTATTAGGATTCTTCACAGCTGGAGGAAAACTGCAGAAGATTACACACCTGGAACTAAAAGGAGAGAAGGAGCAATTGCAGACTATGGCAAGACATCTACTGCCTGCATCTGTTGCTAGCACAGCACTGTGGTTAAATTCATGACCTCTGATAAATGAGAGGCTGAATAAATTGTTAAAGACAAAGTTAACTCAAACACAGCTGAAACAAAATAAAGCACTATAACAGAGTGCAACACTGAATTTTACAATATTTTTATATATGTCAGTAGTGTTGATTTCAAGCCTGTTGGTTCTTTATGTTTATAAGAAATGCAGGCTGCATTTGGGAAAGGTCTAGTTTACAAGGATCCAGGAAATATTAAGTTAGTTTATACTTGGACTTGCTTGATAATTTTGGCTGGTTTATTTAAACACTTGATTTTCCATTGACCACGTCAGTCTCATTCTGTAAATGTCACCGTGAAGTGGTTTTGGAGAGCATCTGGTTTAGAATTTAACCAGTAGTGTCACTGAACATCTGTCACACTTATTATTGCTTTATATACACTTTCTGTAATATTTTCAAGAACTGATTTTGTCATTCAAAAAGAGTACAGAACTCTGATCAAATTCGCTCCAGTAGTCTAGTGCCAATAAGAAATGGCTATTAATGAGATACATTTATGCTGTTACTTGTACATAACATCAGTAGAAATTATACTTGCAGGGTAATTTTTGCCAACTTTTTACATTTACTGGAACACATTTTGTAAAGAAATATTTATTTTTTACTCCATGGCACTTCTGTCACACTCTTTGTACTTTTTAATTATTCTCATTGAATTTTTAACTTTCTTTGCCTCAGACCAAACAATGTACTTTTATTGCAAACCAGTAGCAACACCTCCTTGCTCTCAACTGACCACTCCAATTAATTTCTTTGTTGGCTATTGTCACATCGTGTTTATGGGTTTGATAGAAATGCCCCCACTCTTTTGACCAGGACTTTTATCTTTGACAAAGGAGGTTTCAGTTACATTACACTGTGCTGCACAGTCTGGCGCTGAGCTCTCCAGTCTTCTTTCTTTGCCTGCACCACCACACATGCATCAACACCACATTTGCATAAATAAAAATAATAAATGTTTAATATATAAACCATTTGTTACATATCATTATACCTTTCTCTCTTTGAAAGAAAGCAATACTTCCCAACAAAACTTACCAAATACAAATCAGTGTTAAAGGTTCTATTTGCATATCTTTTATTAACATTAACGTTAACTATATACTATGTACAAAATCTTGACAAACATCTTAGTTTTTTTTAATGTGACTTTCTGGTTTTTTCTTACTGTGAGCTTATTCTCTGTGTGGAACTGATGTGCCTTCAAGGAACAAATGATTTCTGTTCTGAAACCTAGAATGACCACAGTCATTTTCCTTCAGCAGATCCTGTCCTGCACCTTTCTGTGCGCAAGTGTCTGTCTTGTCTTTGGACCTTATTTTTTCACCTTTATGAAGCTCTGACGGTTCATGTGTGCGCTTTCATTGCAAATTATTTCCTTTACTTTTTGTTGTTCTTTCAGTTTCCTCACTCCTTCACCTTCCACTGTTGGAAGTAAGTCCTCTTTTACAGGTAAAAGTGCTCTCGGGAATCACTATTTTGCTACCTTTCTATGCAATCTCATCAATTACTGTCAGTTCAGCCCTGTAGTTCCAATACTTGGGGCACAGTTCTGTTTGGCATCAGCCAGTTTCACTTCTCTCAGTGTCCCATCTTTCTCAGTCTCCATGCGAATGGTCAGCATTTTTGTATGTGCACCAAGAAGTGCCTCAGTAATCATTTTCAGATAGACGGTGTCCTTCTTGCAATTAGGACCACATTTCCATAAATTACAACAATCATAAAAATTGAACGTATAAACCATTTGTTAACATCATTACAGTTTTCTGTCTCAACTTTCCATTAGACCAACAATCTTGTCGTAATTGTTGAATAGTTTAGGAAATCCAATGCCTGAAATTCTGACAATTTTTAAGAAAACAAATTGATTCATTTGGCATTTACTTATACCTTTATCCAAAATCTCTTCATCCATCTTTAAATCCAAAAATTTACACTGCAATGCAAAGACATTGCTTAAAGGCAAAAGAGCAAAGCCTTTAGATTATTCCCATGGCTATGGAATGTAGCATATATCATGGCGTACCATGTACCATGTGCCACCTACAAAATGTATGTGCAATATGTCTGTACCATAAAGTTAATATATGTCTGTGCAATGACTCCAGTCAGTCTTTAATCTTGACCAACCAGCATTTGGTATCATATTTGTCCTAACATGACTGACAGAGCAGTTCATGCATGTGCAGGGGATGTGATGTATATATTTATGTGTATATTTATGTGTGTGTGTGTGTGTATATATATATATATATATATATATATATATATATGTGTGTGTGTATGTGTGTATATATATATATATATATACACACACACACACACATAAATATACACACACACATAAATATACACATTTAACATTTAAAATGTTATAGTTAAATAGTCATAAAATTGCAGGAGTAATTATTTAGGACCAGAGCTGCAAAATTAATTTAAAAAACCTAAAATATTTCTGGAACTCGTGAGTGCGGACACAACTGCCTGGACAATTGCCAGGACGTTCGTCTATAGTATTCAATGTACTGGTCATCGCGCTTGTTTTTAAAAGCTCCTGTCTTATGTTTTCTTTTATGTATGCCTCATTAAACAAATCTAATTCGTTCCTGAAGACATATCTGGCACAGCATTTTTGGATCACAGACTCCTATATTCCATTGTCAATTCCCCCAACTAATTTGCACAAATATCACTGAAGCACTCTTAAAAGCCTATATAATACTCCAGCAAGGGTTTCTTCTAAATTCTTAGAAGTTATTTTCACATTTTTATTTTAAAAATATGGAAAATATGATAATACACAACATGTTCAAACAACACAAGCATGAGACACGATCGAGCTCAAATATGACTGCAGTGCTCTTGTTATCTTTCATAACATGACCATGGTCAGTTTTGAGCTGAAAACATCATGGCCATTATTGCTGCTCCGGGACAATTCAGACTTGTAGCTTGATTGCTTCCAAGTGTAAGTAATGAACCAAAGCGGAGGTCCACTAGGTACATTGCATTTACGAATTGTTTTATTGCTCTATTATTTCTATCGGATGCATACGTATATCAGAAACAATATCCATGTAACTTTTGCCACTGCCTCAAATTTATTAATTTGTGTAACTCACCCAGAATGGCTGACAGCCACATCTGTGGAATTACATTCACTCCCCATAAGGCCCTACTCTATGATGGCAGTACTTTCTCATTCCAAACAGTCTATATCTTGTTACCCAGACTTAAATGTTTAAATCGTTGTTAAACTAATACAGTCAATGAGTTACTCCTATTTTGTTAAGTGGTTTTTACAATGGAGATAACATTTTGCAGGTTTCATTTTGGTGAGGTATTGCTCCCCATTTATTAAAAATGCCCGTTTACCCTTTGAATAGTTTCAGTATTAATTCTGTGGGTTTATTAGCCACTTGCTGCATTTAATGTTCACTATAACTTTTAAATATGAACACATTTTCTTAATTTGCTGGTTTGTTTTTTCCACTTCAGTCCTGTCCCTCCTTGTTATGGAATATAACTACCTAATATGTGGTCCAGTATTCTTCCTCTGTGTATTATCCATCTTAAAAATGAACACTACTTGCTATTCATCAAACTTAGTCCTAACCATAAAGGGTATAGGAACTATACAACCTAGTATGCATGACGTGCATTTTCATCTTTATCTGCCAAAAGATGTAAATCTCATTATAACTGCACATTTGTAAAAGAAAATAATGTTGAGGTAAGTTTTTGCTCTTCTCCTGTTGCATAGCTAACAAGCTCTAGTTGTTCTATAGCCAGAACTCCAATATCAATGTTACTGATGGCATAGAATTTAAATATGTTAGACATAAACTGTCCAGTGCCAGTGTTTGATACTATTTGTTCTTCATTTCTAACCTGAATTTCTCCAGTTGTAAAAAGATGTGCAAATAACGGGACAATGGCATTAACAAAAAAGCTGAACAAGGAAGGATGAAAGGAAAACATATTTCACTCAGCAATTTTTTAACCCTGGTGGCAAAGTGGATGTGGGAGGCAGGTCGGTTATATTCTAAGCTCAAGTCATGGGTTAAATCACAGCTTAGGCATGGTCTAACTGCAGCATAATGCACTCCTGGATTTCTTCTATTTGGATATTCAACCTCAAGAGCTCAGACAATGAGAGTTTTGTTCTTACTGCAATAACCTAAACTGCCATTGTCTCCTAGCCAGATAACAGGACATGCAGAGAAGAAACCATGCACTGACAAAAGGAGTCCAGTAATACAAACCTTGAGACAATGATAATATAGAACATTAATTTTGTTTAAAACATACATACTGTTATTAAAAATGTTTCCATTTAAGCTTATAATTTGTGGTGCTTCACAGAGGACTGACCTACACATTTAAATGGAAACTGTTTTTAGGGAAACTGTCAATTACATAAAACTTCAGCTAGTAATGAGTTTCAAAAAAGTGTTTCAACCAGCAGAATTTCACACCTTCTCTTTGATCCTCAGATGGGACCAACAAAGGTTTCTCTGTTTTGGGTTGGGAATGTGGACACATAACATCTGGCAAAACTTTTTCTCCAGAGAACTGAGAGTAAGAAATGATAAATCACTGTAACAACCATAACTATGCAAACATAAACTTCTTCACAACTTTATTTTCTCTCCTGCTTGTGCACAGTGGGGAATTAGATTAACATGATTATAAAATTATGCATGACAGACTATGGAGGACAGAATTCATGGCCTTTAAGCACTTGACCAGAAGGATATCGGCTGGAGATGGGTTCTAAATAAATATGGACAATAATAGGTACCTTCTTCTTCCTGAAACTCAAAAGAGCTCATTTATATTCAAAGCTTACTGTGTGGAAACACAAGATGAAAGAAAATCAACATCGAGGATTGTCCGGGTGAAAATGTTTCCGGTTTTTCTGTGCTTAGGGAATATAAGTATACCAAATCTGGAAAATACACCAAGAGTCAGATGGAGAGAGCAGTGAGAGTCAAAGCAGTTGACCAATAGAACAAAAGTTCAGGAAACACTTAAGCTTATAAAGAGCTTTCTGCCTTAGGGTTGTTTTAAATACATGTCCATCTGAATTTATCCTTAGGAAAAAGTATCACTTTCCTCCCACGATGAACAAGAGACCAAAGGGGCAGCAGAGCCGTTCATAAAGACAGCTTGCTTTAGAACCAAAATCTTCCACTGACGTCACTGTACAGATGGAGATCATCTTAACAAAATGAAAAGAGGTTTTCTTTAATTCCAGTCTAATGGAAGATCTCTCCTATTAAGACAGAAAGGAACCTGATGTTTAATGCATTAACACTCACTTCTCAACAGTATGTTGTCTTACACAATAGGATTTGCATCTTTAACCCCTTCACTGTAATGTGTATCCAACACAGCAAAAAACATTCCTGATGCTGGTGAGGCGGATGCATCTTGTGCAAGTGCTACTGATTGTGTTGTTGTCCAGCCAGAGAAATATTTTGTCTGTGTCGTATGTAACACTAATAGTGTAACTTTTGGCTATGATTGACAACTGTTTGGATTACTTGCACACAATTTATGTAACCACTAAGCTGTATGCAGCATAGTAATTCTGCACAGCAAGCCAAGTGAATGTTTACATGTGAATAAGTTCTGAGAGCCATTCGTGAAAGTGATAATGAGCCAGAATTTGGTGGTGATCATGATGTGAATAATAAGGAACATGCACAAACTGCTGGTGCATAAATGTGCAAAAGACATGAAAGTCTCTTGGAATAGTGGTGCTCTTGGGAATAATGCACAAACTCCACACGTACACCTACATGTTGTGAAGTTTGGCACACCAAACAGATGTACCTGGAATATGCATAATATTGGTCTACAGCAACAGACTGTGAAAATGTTTATTTTGTCATACAGTAACACCATTTTGCTATTTTATGCTTTCTACTTGTGGTGCATTATATGTCAGAAATGTGCTTTGGAACCGAAAGTTGCAGGGGTCGGGTCAGGACAGTACAGAGAAATAGACGGGTGCCCAACTGTTCCTGAGTCTCACACATTGTTCCACAGTGTATGTAAATTTTTGAAGCTGGTCAGCTAATAGGTTAATGGATATTTTTACAGCCCCATTACCCATTAAAAAGATGCTGTCTTTGAATAGACATCTATCAAAATGAAAGATCATGCAAAGTCCTACTATGGCTGTGTCCTAAGTTGAAAGGTTAAGTGATCCTCTCAGTGTGTTCCCTGAGCATTATAATGTGGTTTTTCACCTTGTTTAAATTTAGTAGCATTAAACAAAAGCTGAACAGTTTTGTCTCCAGCTTGCCTTAGGCTCTGAAAACATTGCTTTCCTGCTTGTTCGGCTGAATCAAGGTGGGTAAAAAATAGTGACTACTGAGCTGAAACTTTTTGTTCAAAAACAGCCTATTCTCATTCTAATAAATCTTGTTCAATTAAGTACTAAAGAAAACAGAAACTATATGCTTGGCTTCAACTAACTGCATAATTATGCAAAATAATTTAACATTTAGTTTGACTTTGGCAAATACTGTGTCGTTTGGTTTATCTAACTTCTCTGTGTACAAAGAGATTAAAGGCCAGGGTGTCTTAATGGATAACAGTGGATATTAACAGCATACAGTAGATGTTAAGAGTCAGAATATATTACAAAGATCAGCATTTTTGGGTAAACCGTGCTTCTGCTGAAGGTGTCTGTATCTGGACCCTGGTTTTATGTACTTGGACCTGAGGGTGGGAGTCTCTTGGTACCAGAAAGCAATGACGGGAAGAACATTTTAGGACAGCAAAGATGGAAAAGCAGCATGACCTCAAGTGTTTCAACACCTGCTTGCTGTACTGCAATCAAGCAAAGAACCCAGACTCAGGATCTTCAGAGCACTTTTTTCAAAAATGTCTTAGTGTCAGTACTTGTCACCTTTTGTTCACCTTGTGATGTAGGATTTACTAAAACCCATCATTTTAGTAGTGAACACAGTGTATGATGGTCGTCCAAAATCTCTTCTTACTGTCCTGCCCCTAAAGTACATTCATTTTGCCAAAACTTAAATTAGATAAGTATAAATTGGCACAAACTACAAAATAATCTTAGTGAAAATATAAAAAAGCTCCTTAGTCATAGCATTGTAAAGTTTGTTTACTTTCCCTCAAGCCACAGACTTTTCTTGCAGTTTTTGTCCCTGTCATTTTGAACTCCCCTTGTCTTGATGGAGTGTGTGCAAATGTGCTCTAGTTCCCTTGCGTGCGCATATGTGTATGTGTGGTCATTTTCTTTTGTAAACATGGCATCTGTTGATTGGAAAGTGAAGTGTTGCTGCCAGTGGGATTGAGCAAGATCTCAGCTTGTCCAGTGCTCTTGCCCAACGGCTCTCTCCCACCTTGCGAATCTGAGGCCAGTCAGATTCCATGGACACCCCTGGCTCCCAAGCTGCCTTCTCAGACAGTACACATGGTTGCCATATGGACATAGTAGACAGCCCTTTTAGTGCTGCAATTTTAAAACATTGCAAGACATCAACTACAAACTGCAGAGAAGACACTTTCTTTACACACAGTGGAATTTTACAATAGTGATATTTATATCGCAGGGATTTTCCATTACATTAACCGTTAAATTAGTCAAACTGTTATTCCAGATTCCAGACAGTTAGCAAGAACAGACAGATGTGATGAACTCTACCCTGGTGACAAGCAATAGTTGTTTTAATAGTTGTGGATGTAGATACACTCTAGAGCTGAGTGACTGTTTATGTTCAGATTATCTGCTCCTGGAATTGTACATCTCAGCATTTTGCCACTGCTACTTCAAGACTATAATACTTCAAAGATTCTGATTTCGTTACTGAATGTTAATCTGTAACCTTACTGTATATACACATGTATCCCTTGGTATTGTACTATATCACACTGACAGTGGTGACAGCACACATAATAAGCACTGAGTGTTTGTATAAGCAGGCTGTTGAAAAATGTTGCACGTTATAAATATTCACTATAGCACTATAATTGGATACCTCTTTGAAAAAGTAAACATTACAGGAACAATGGTTAAACATGCAATGCTGCTTGCTGCCAAACTAAATACCAGTGCATCAAATTTAAACAAATGTGTGATTTAAAAGCCCCTGATGCTGCATGCAGTTAAATGTGCTTAAAATCTTGGTTCCTTTCCATACTGACGCCATCGAGCTCAGAACTGCCTTGGATTACTTGATGTAAATGAATAGGAATTATCTAAGTTCCTATTCTGAAACTGACAAATTGCAGTATATTATCTAACTTCAGCTGACAAGAAGCCACTCCATAAACATGGTGTAGAGTAAGGCGAGTTTTCAAACAACACAGTCAGCTGTGTACAATAGATGGACATTGCTATTCCAGCTCTTAAGTTCACTCCCTTCCTTGCAGTGCAGTGCCAGTCCCACACTGACTCAAAAAATGGCCAAAATAATATTGTCAGCAAAAAACATATTTAACACAAGCTTTTCTTGTCTGATAAGGCTCCACCCTCTGGTACATTTTTCATTGAGGATATTGAGGAATTACTTGTGTAGCCTTCTTCAGACACCTGGTATCATGATACCAAGAACTGTGAAAACTTGTCAGTCTGTAAACATTAAACTTTAAGGTGTTCCAAATACTTATGATGGATCCATGGAACTAATGATAGAAGGCAATTGTACAATGTGGGGGTTTTATTAGGGACTGGAAAGAGATTTTTAAAAATAATTTACTATTTGTCTGGCATACATGGTTCCATCCAAATACATTTCATTCCTATAATACTACTGAATTACAGCAATAGAGAATTGAGTTGCAAGCAAAACTGTACACTATGAGACTCTTATACAATATTTTACTGTGAACATATAGTTTAGCTTGGAACTGCCTGTAAAGTTTGGTTAAGAAGCTATCTTATGTCTACATAATCCTCAAACATGGAGCAGATTAAATACATCTGAATCATGAAGACCTCTTCCACAGACATTTTTAGAGTCATAGAAATGACACTTTTTTCCGTTTCTTTCTGAATGCCATGATGCAGTATTACACTGCAGTCACTAAGGTTCATTAATAAGTTTGGTTTTATTATTTTCAGATGCAGAAACAAACATGAACCATGTAGTAATACAAGCCAGACTAAGACTGATTTGGAGCACCATCAGCAACACTGCGTTCTGGAAAGCAAACATATCATTAGTGCAAAAAGGATGGTGAAGTGTATCACCAGTGGCTTTATAGAGTGATTGTGAACTATTTGTATATCAACACAAACTGGAAAAAAGGCTAAGGCACGGAAGCTGGAAGGATATCTGTTTTTTTGAAAGATTCATAGTTGAAAATAATAAAATAACTTAAATTATTGGAAAAACTGAATTCTTCCAGCAAGTACACAAGAAGAAAATGCTGCCCCCCTACTCTGATCAAAATTGTTCAGCTGTCTTGGCGACACACTGTATGTGGAGGCGGGCAACAAAAAGAACAGTAACTTCAAATTCCACAAGTCTGAAAGGATTTTCCATTCTTTCATTGGAACCTGTTTCCATTGCATTTTTTGGAAGCAGTGGAATAGTGAAGTCAACACCAATGACAGTGTCATAACCGAGTGATACCCATAACATTTCCCAGTAGCCTTTTTGTCAGCCAGCAGATGTGGCTGGTTCATCTTCTCAATAGTTTACTTCAATACTAAATTTAATTTACAGGAACCACAGCAAGAATCCATTTTTAAAGGGACATCATTGAAATATACAGCATCAGTGCCAAGTATGAGCACAGCGCAGCTATAGAACCAGGGGCAGTAGTGCCTGTAAATGCAATTCAGTTTTTATTTTGTATGCACTTTACTGGTTGGCACTTCATCTATATATCACAAGCAAACTAGTCTGGCAGTTAACAATGGCAATTTTTTTTTTAGGAATTTTTAATGTCTCAGTGTTCCTCATTTAATGGAATCAAAATTATTTTTTACTAAAGCACAAGACTAACATCACTGTAGTCTGGAGGAATCACATGATTGCCAGATGGGTTTCTCTGCCAGATCTGTCAGAGAAAGACATGAAGAAAAACTACATAAATATGACTTATTTAAAGTAATCCCCTTTTTAAGGTTCATTAATAAGTTTGGTTTTATTACTTTCAGATGCAGAAACAAACCATGAACCATGTAGTAATACAAGCCTTTTGGACACTTGACATTTAATATGCTTTGCAACCTTTAGCCTGTCTAAAGTGTATATATCTCATAATTTAATTTTAACTGAAACGTTACAGTGACATAACAAAAGGTATATTTTAGAGCATCCAAAAACTGCTTCAAAATATATATGAAATGACGGAAACAAATAAAGTCATAAATAGTTTCATAGTGAATGAGGCTGATTTTGGTAAAAATGAGGTAATTGCAGTTGCAGTTGCAGGAACTGAATGAAATGGGCTTTCCTGTTAAGTGCTCATGAGCTCCATCTTGGCAATATAAAAGACAAATCAAGGCTGGGTAGCTATTTCAAACATGCAGTATCTTACTCTACATGTTTATTTTCTGTCTTTACACCACAACATGGCCAAACACATATTGTATTTGCGCATCCTCTCAAATGCAAATGGGTAAATAACACCCCTGGGAGATGAAGAATTCTAAGAAGAATCCAGAACTGAAATGGAAATCCCTAAAAGTAATTACTGTGATAGCAGAATGCTCATATTTATACTTCTTTACATTATGTACTAATATATTAGATACTTTTCAATACTTTGAATGAACAATGGCCATGTCATACTGGGAAATGGACCTGCAACCTAGACTTTATGCTGATTGTGCCCTGACTGCTGGTAAGTCACCGCACCATCATGACACCGTCACGCTACTTGTATGGAGCTGGAGTGTGGTGCCTCCCATGATACCGTTGTGAGATGTCCACAGAGTGGCGCGTGTGTTTCCGAAGGACCTTTCAGCGGTCAACAGGTTCAGTTGAACTCTCACTATCACATTTCTTTTTTCTTTTATTTTCTCTGCAGATTTGCTGTTGGTTTACACACTCTGTCATTACCTCTCTTGTGTCATTACTGTGTTGTGCCCTTCTGTAACCTGGTGTAATTCCCCTTCAAGTTTTTCAATTCAGTTTAATTCAATTCAATTCAGTTCAGCTCACTTCAGCTCAATTATGCTTCCCGTTACATGTTTAGCAAATCGATTCAATTTAAATAAGGCACTGTAGTCTGTGACAGAGCAGTACACAATTTAAACCAAGGATTACTTGGATTCCAACCAGCAAATAACAAATGTGGTTATGTTTTCATTCAGCTCCACACCTGCTGTTCTCTTTACTATTCGTGTTTTCCCCACCAGCTCCAGCCCTCAGTTTACAAAGCCCATCTCCCATCCCCCATTTGATATGGTACAATGAGCTATCCAGGTTGTGTCTGGGTTCCAGTAAAGCGGTGGCATTCAGTTTTGTTCCTAGTAACCAACCATGAATGCTGATTTCTATTTGTAAGTTTTTAATAGGTTTTCTTTGATTCATCTTCCAGCTGAACGAATCAGGACATTATATTAACTGTATTATGTAACCAGTAAATGAGCTACTCTCATCAGTTACTCTTCACTTTAGAATGGTCTTCTTATTTACCAAATTCACTATCTTCTATCCTTATTATAGCGATAATAATGACTTGTACTTAAATAAATTTCTAGAGAAAATGTCTTTCAAAGAAATATTTGCCATTGATACTTACCCAATTAGGTCTGTAAAAAGAAAAATACTTCTAGATTTTTTGTCACCCTATTCTTATTACTTTTGAATTTTTTGGATTTATTATTTTAACTTTCTTTTAAACCAATCAAGTTGCTTATTGTGAAGAATTAGTAGCATCTCCTTGCAGTCACCTGACTTTTTCTGTGGATTTCAATGTCCAACATCAGCTGTCAGTCACAGTTTTCTCCTACGCCAATCAACTAACTTTTGCCACAAACCTAATAGTAACAAATTATTTGTATATGCTGTTTTCTGTAGGTTTCATTGGCTGTTTCTTATTCCTGATTGGTTAGAGTTTATTGATGAGTCCTTTCTCAGCTGATAACGTAGTTTATTAATGTTCAGGAGAAGTGATGGTAGAACTAAGGAAAAAGATGTTTAATTAAATTTAAAAAGTTAAGGCCATTTCTTGTCCCATACCTACACAAGTGTCTGGGCTGTTAGATTCCATACGGATTCGATCCCTGCTCAGTCTGGATGTCAGTGTCTCTGAGATATTAAAAAACAATTTTATCCTGCTCACTTTTTGTCTATTATAGCTAAATTGAAGACTTTCACAGAAACAATTCAGCAAATCAGAAGAGAAACATGTCTAGAGTATTACCTCATTTTTTGATAGTTAACTGACCAGACCCAAAAAACACATTTCTGTGATGAATTGTTCTTTTCCTTGTGGTCGGTAAAGCACAGTCACAATTTTAAGGTGAACCCTGACTTACTCCCTAGGCTTCAAGGATACACCGAGACTCTACATTGTATGATGAAAAAGAGAATTCTTTATTTTAGTCATCCATACAGAAGGATAACTATTACAGTAGAATGCTCTTAGGTTATTAAAGCTCAAAAGATGATACTCAACACAGGTCCTTATAAGACTTCACTACAATATTAAAACAACTATGCAGTTTTATTTTAGCAAAATATTTTAACAAGGCTAAGTCCTCCTAGCCATTATGATAATGGCATCACAAGTGATTAAAGCCTTGCAGTAAATTTTTGAATCATTCTAGCTTCATCTGATGTTTTTTAATAAAGCTTAACCTCTGAATAAATGGAGGGATTAAGCTGTATCAGTAAACTTTTATTGATTAAGATGCAGTGGGTCGACGTAACCTCAATTCCAAGTTACAAACAGACTTCTGGTCTCACTTGTGTTCGTAAGTTGAAGATATGTGTTGTCTGACAAGACTTTGGTTGAAGAATTTCAGAGAGTGGCTGTCTATTATCCAGATTATTTATTGGGTGATTTACTGCTCTTGCTAAATATGCAATAAAATTTGATCCCTCCTAAAAGCTCCATACAAACCAATGTGTTGAAATAAGTTAATAGATAGTAACCATAGCAGGTTATTTTCTCATTTTTAAACTTTTACACAAACTGTTACACAAACATTGGGTAGAGGACAACATAATCAAACAAGTAAAAGAGGATTACTCCATTCTTTTGCACAGCTCGTCTTTGTGTTCCATGTGAAATAGGTTTGTGGATCAGACAGCAATCCTACTGCAGATTCAAAGCATAGATTTTGTTCAGTTGTCAAGATGAAATTACTGGCTTTATTCTACAGGAACCACTGTTTATAGGACTCTGTGTCTTGTTAGCATTTAAGACCCACCATAAAAACTGGGCCAGGGAGCACTGGGGACAGAAGGTTGCAGGAGTTTTCAGACCTATGTGCAGTTTGCTGAATGTCTTGGGAGTCAGACAGACAATAAAACACTAGCTGCACAGGACAGGATGTATACCTTTATCATTCGTCATCCCACCTGTTATGGCTAGACAGAAAAAAACGTCAGAATAATATTAATTTCCCGCCATCCAAGTGAGAGTCAGAGGAACTATCTCAGAGGACAACCACAGATGCACTACAACACCTGCACAAAGCAAACTGTGGTTTGGGGCTGCCCTGACATGGCCAGCTGCAGACATGCGAGAGAGAGAACTGTTTGGCTCACTCTTGTGTGGAGAGAGCAACAGCACCAGCAAAAGTCCATAGTCAGTCCATTGCTTCAATAGATCTTTTATGACCTATGAGCACTTCTCTACATGACGCATTAGGTAAACAGCTTCAGCTGAGGACAAACACCATTTCACCTTAGTAAACTATCTGAAAAAATGGCATTTTTGTCTGTGCTTATCAGGACCACTTCAAAGGGTGCTTCATTCCGTCACTGCAACCAAACATCACATTGTTTCCCAAAATGAACATTTCCAGCAGCAAACTTAAAACTGACCATTAATTTCACTGGATAATTTTCTCCACCCTCTGTTACTAAACGTTCTTCTCCCAGCTTCATAAATGTGTCACTCTTTAAAGATGCAGTTGGTTCCATGCACAGTGAAACAGATGCCTACATTCTGGGTACTAAAGACAATGAGGAATTTGGGGAAATTAAATTTTATCACAGAAGGAAAGAAGTGAACAGGCTCAGGAAGACGTGCCAGGAAATGATGTCATCTTCCCCTCATGGTACCTCACCAGTCCCCTGGTGTCCTAAGAAACACCTGTTAAGGATGGGCTGGGGAGACTGCGGGTCTAGACAGGGGAGTGAACCTACGTCAATGGGCTGTTTGAGACCCATCCATCAGCACAACAAAATCTGGGGCTAAAAAAATCAAAGTGTCAGTGATATATCGTGAAGTTTTATTTCTTTTACATGCAAACCAAATTTTCATTTCAAAAACATAAGCAGTTAAAGGTCTAAGAGAATAGGGGGAATATGGGAAATAACTGACTGTGATTACAGCGATTACAAAACTATATAAATAACATATTAATTAGTTTTTTTTTTTTACCGACACGGTTTTTTTTCTTTATGTAGTATTAAAATACTGCCCAATGACAACAGCAAGTAAATGCAGACCTGAAACCCCAGGAATCCTGTGTTATTTATGGGGTGCATTTTTTCTGAAAGGAGGACTTGGCAGCACAGTGAGAGGGAGCCAGCCCCTGTCCTGTGTCCCCTGAGCTGACGGGTGGGAGCATGCTCATGCTGCAAAGTGGGCTTTGCTTACATAAGTCGGCGCACTGAGACACATCTGGAAATTAGCTCCTTCCAGATTGTGACTGTGCCAGCAGCTGGAGCAGCAGTTGTCCCCCTGAGAGCCTAGCAGGAGCTGCGTGTTCAGAATGCTCTGGTCGCAGCAGCGGACAAGACTGATTAAACCACCAAATTAGTCCTGCCTCAAACTTACCCTTTTGGAACAAACTGAACAAATAAAGATATAAGGTACGGGGGAGTATAAAGAGAAAGTACTGAGTGAATGCGACTGTTGTTTGGGACTGAAGTTCATCCACGTGCGAGGGGTAGGCTGGAATGATCCCCACCCACTGCTATGTCCTTATTTCAACTCAAGATCCACACACTAAGATGCACTTTAATCTCACAGGACCAAAACTGTTTAAACTGTGTATGGTGATTACTCAGAACCCTTAAGATTAGTTTGTTTTAAAATAGTTTCTTGAAACTGTGTTACCGATTAAAACCAATTCATAAAAGTACATACATGGTTTTGAACCCTTATCATACAAATGTGGGTGAACAAGGTTCCTACTTCACTTTACACTCTAAACAGTTTTCCCCCATCTGTGTCCTTCACCATCTTCTTTCAAAATTTTTTCCTCTTCTTGCTCTTATGTTGTTGTACATTCTTCTATAGTCTCTGCCTAGAATTATCTCAGCAATAACCACATCATTTAGATTTTATTTCAGCAGTGGGATGAACTACAAACACAGCCATATTCTCTTGCTGGTTGGGTATACAAAGAAGATGGAATAGGAAGGTTACATGAAAATAAAATAAGCATCTCAGATGACAAGGATTTGATATGTGCTATTTTACTTTGCGCTGTTCTAAAATCGCAAATGTCCTATACATCCTCTGTGTTTCCCCCAGGAAATGCAGTGATGACTTGAGTTGCCCTTTTCTTACTTATGAATGTGTTCTACATCTCCCAACAGCTCCTTTCACCTGTCAGGAACATTCCCTCATACTTCTCATTTCTTGTCTCACACCTAATGACAACTTTCCAGCCTCTGCTTCTCCCAACACAATGAAGTTGTAACTCGATCTGGCAAATACCTCCCATGTAACATTCACAGGATCCACCCACATCTCCCAGCACACTCTGAAAAGCTTCTGGTCCAGGCCATCATGATGTCCCCCTTGGACTATTGCTACTTCCTCCTCTCTGGTCTTCTGTCCTCTGCCAAGAGGTTGAAAAAACATTGTGAGTATGTTATTTATGAATTAGTAAAAGATTTTACATTCCATACAAACATCAGACATAAATATGCTATAAAATAGCTGCTTCAAATATATTAGTTCAGTTGACTGGTGCAACTAACTGCAAAGTTTTTACTTTTAAAGACAGGTAAAAGTTTTCCATCGCAGCCTGGTTCATTTCTGAAACATAAAACAATATGCATGCACCAGAGGGCAAGGATCAAACTCTTATTCACACCTTTGTTTACCTGCTCTTTTCACAGGTGAAGAACACAGTCATTACTTTAACTGAAACCCCAATGCTACAGTTTGAATTCACCGACTGGGAAACGTATGGATGACCTCTATTACACCACAGCTAGTTTTTTTATCTGACTTAGCCAACTCTTCCTGGAGCTGAGGTTATCCAGGAAGGCTATGTTGTACAGTCTTGTCTGGAGGAGGATGCGGAAGGGATGACATACGTGCTGTCTATGTCATGGTTTACAGAGATAAGGGCCAGCAAGGTGCAGTGCCGACGGCAGCCTGACATCATTGTTTACAGTAATGTTATGGATACCAGGCTCAAATGCAGGCAGTGAGCTGTGACAATATGAATTCTGAGCTCATGGAGGCTGGCAAATACTGGCCTGGATGCCTTCAGTGTAACAAAGCCTCTCTGTACACTCCATATACCTGAGTGCACACCTCATCTTTAAGAAATCTATTGTAAGAATTCCAAATTTGCAAATCACAAAAAAGCTAACCCAGCTTTCCCTAGCAACGCATTATTACTTTCTCTGACTAAAGAGTTAATCAGCACCGCAAGTCATACATTAATCTGTTCATTTCTTTACAAACAAGGCATTAATTTATATGTCATCTTGTTCTTCAAGCTGACAGAATAAAATATTGACTCAGGTGCCAAGTGAATATCACAAAACATCATAATCATAATGGGAAACTGGTGGAGTGCCGGTCTCGGTTTAACAGAAGCACAGCGTGGGTTTGATCGTGACCTCAACAAACTACTTTTTTTTTAACATTTTTCCCTTATTGTCACCTAAATCCTGTTTAACAGACAACAGCACAGAAAAAGCCATTATGTGGTTTGGTTCCGGGAGCGACCAACTACTTGGGACATTAAAAGGAAATTGCGTTTTATCTAGACACTTCCTGTGTTCTCAGAGTCAGAATGTTTGCATTACCTTTCCTAATAATTACAGCATTATTAACCTCTGATTTTCTTTTGTAGAGTGCTCTATAAGTGTGTTGGAACTTTTGATGCTGATGTTCCTGTATGACTTCATAGTGGTGCATGTAATGGCAACATTGACATTGTTTGCACCTGTTATTTATGTTGTTGAATGTAGACAATGCAAAAATAGGAGTATTCCGGCACACGGGTTGAGGAGAAGACTGGGTCTGACTTGGCACTGCTGGCGCTGAAAAGACGATGACGTCCATAGTGCACACTTGACAACCAAACACAAAGAAACACTCATTCACACTTCAAAGGCACATCTGCTACATCTGGAACATGGCTGACTGCTGGCATGATGTGGGGCAAAGGTTCATACCTGAGGGCATCGCTGTGCTATTGAGCACCAGAGAAAAGACATAGCCCAGCATAGCAGGTATAATACCCTGATTGTTGTTACATTTACAGAAGGTTTACTTACAGCATTTCTTTCCAAACTCTCAGACAGCACAGGCTGCAAGCTTTAATATGATAAGTTAGGCTGCTCTGAAGACCCTCATTTCCGGATGGCACACTGAAGATGCCCACCACACCATCTTATGTGACAACTAAGATTTTAAATGCAAAATAAGTCCAAATTAATCTAGGCCTTAGTGATATAAGTGTACACTTGAATAAACTGGATGATGAACTCTAAGTGGGAAATGTATAATGGTGCTCTGAACAGAAAAAAACCTTCATGAAGGTTTATACTGGAACAGGTACCAACTGACCTTAATCATGACAATAAAAGCTAACACTGCATCCATCCATCCATCCATCCATGCATTGTCCTTAACCACTTGTCCTGGCCAGGATTGCGGTAATTCAGAGTCCATCCTGGAACCTCCCAGGGTAGCCACTCACACACACACATGCACACACTCACACACTCACACACTAACACTAAGGACAAGTTAAAGTCATCACTTAATGATTTTAACAAGTTTTTGAATTGTGGATGGAAACCTACACAAACACAAGAAGAATATGCAAACTCCACACAGAGCAGGATTCAAATCTACATTTGAAAAGCCCAGGTGCTGTGGTGGCAGCTCTACTCACTTAAGCACTGTGCTACCACAGAGAAACTAAATGCAGTATAAACCAAAAACTAATATTGGTGGTTCTACTGCTGTAGTGATGGCAGAAATTAATAAATGCATAAATAAAAAATTGTAGCTCAAAAAAGGTGTAGAATAAAGGCACAAAATGTGTGGCATCAAATCCTGTGAGTACCCTGTGTAAGTGGTCACATGGGCCCTGGAGCACCACAACCAGGACAAGCAGACAGCAGGAGATCATCATTAAGTGAACAGACAGATATCTGTCTGCATATAAATTTTAGTCTAAGAGGGAAAATCCAATAAATGTCGTTAATGGTAAAGCACACATTTTGCATGAAAGCTGTCATCTATTTATTTTTGTGACTGTAAGGCTCTAAGTAATAGATGGAAAAAAAGGTTTCATAAATTACTTGATTATGGGATGTTACATAACCCTCAATATACTGCATGTAAGTTGTTCCAGAGTATAATAAATGTCCTTGTATGCTAGCACGATTTCCCATAAATACACTTGAAGGCATATCAAACTAAACTCCAGCACAAAAAAGTTAGCTGTAAACCTTAAAATAAAGCACAAAATATTCTGGCTCCTTTCTGTCTCGCTGGACAACTCACTTATCAACATCATCAGTCAAAAGCCTGGGAGAAACAAATGATTCAAGTTTTGGTTTTCTAACAGCACCAATTTCATGACTCAGCGTCACATACACCTCCTCCAATATATTTGTAGAATCTGCCAGTATCTCAGACTCTAAGTAAGTCTTAATACACTGATATAGGGCATAGTGACATCTTGCCTGCACAATTGCAAGTCTCTTATAGCTTTTCATCCAGCTTCTGCTATCAAACCTGTTGAACTGCTCAGAAAAACTGTGGCGTGATTGCTTTTCAACTTTTCAACATGTTTCTAAATGTCTCTCATCCTTTTCTCTCTCCATCAGATGAGATATCTATGGATGCTTGTGTCAGGTTCAAAGTTCCGGTTAGAGTCTTCAAAACAATCAGATGATCAGCACCTCAGTACCTCAAGAACATAATCCTTTGAGCTCACCAGGAGATCTGCTCTTCCCCACATCTGGTTGCATGCTTGTCTCATTCACAAAGGGTCCAAAATCAATAGCCTGCAGGATCTCAGTTTTGTCTCAGATGGAGTTGACCAAAGTCCCAGTTGACCTCAGAACTGTTGAATGTCTCCCAGAATTCAAGAAGGGACTCAGAATGAATCTCATTTGAACCTATTTCTCTACCAGTTTCCTGACAGCTTCATAAATGTTTCCAACACCAGCTACTACAATTTTCTATGTATTTGCTATTTCAATGTCACGTTTATAAACAGCTGCTAAATTACTGTACACAAACATAATTAAGGCATCAGAACAAACAAACTCAATTCTAATAACTGATTGTTTGCATTTACAAGTCTGTTGCTGAATGCACTTTTGTATACTTTGAATTGCATGTCACGTTGGAGAAAATACTCCAAATGCATAAATGTGAATAAATAAATATGAACATAAAGAGTAAAGACAAATGTACTTTGTACAAAGTGAAAAACTAAATATGTACTCAGTAATAATTTGCACTTTCTGCTTGTCTATTTTTTTCCAGTACCCACTCAGACTAACACAGAGGTGGAATAGTGTTGACTGACTTCCCAGTGCTCAAGGTGGCAATTCGGTTGCCTTCCAGGCTCATTCTTCAGGAAGTGGCGTTTGTTTTCTCAGTGCTTCTTCCACTATCTGCTCCGTGTAAGGAGGACTGGGGGCTTGGCTTGGCACTTCCCATAACCCCATGCATCATATAAATTAACTGACTATGCAAGTGTTACCTGGTCTTATAAATCAAAGCTCTGGAGGCACCAGGAAAGCAGAGCCAAAAATGCTTTTAAAAGTAGATATCTGAATCATGCCCTTTTGCAGGAAGACATGTGATACATAATTACTGCTTCTGGATTACTCTCATTCAGGCCTGTCTGATTCTGAACAATACCAGTACTTAATGTAAGCAAATATGGCCCACGAGCCCAACCGCCCGAGGCAATAGCAAGGTCACCGGTTTAGGAGCACATTGTGGCTCAGTCTCATCACCCAACACAGCAGAAGGTCTCTTCTGCAGTTTGAGTTTTCTAAACCTGGGGGAGATAAGTGTGCAGGATGAAACCTGCCAGGCATCAAAAACAAGGGCAGAAGGCCTTAATGTGGATGCCCAGTCCACATTACATGTTGCCACTATTATGATTTCATTCACTGTCATCCTGCCTTTTACATCTCACTGCTAGGAGCCAGTAAAGCTTCATTTCCTCCTCTAGGCTGTTGCTGGGCATCTGGGGTGGGGGAGATGTGCTGTTTGAAAGAAGGAGCTGTCAGCACTACTAGGACAGACAAAGGCAAACAAAAAAGTTAAATAGGGGGTGTGAGAACTGTGACATCTTGCTGGGGCCTTCTTGCCCTGCTTATTTAGTCCTTTAAATGCCCATTCTGTCATTTGGACTCTATGGTGGACGACGGTGTATCAAAGGTTCGCTTTTTTTCCTCATTGTTCTCGTGTTTTGATCCTGCACTTTCAGAACTATTTTACTTTTATTCTATTGATGCAGTATGTTAATTAAAATGATCGTTTTAATCTCTTTCTTAACTCTATCACTGAATATTTTCCAGGATTTTTCAGAGTACATTTAGTTTTTCATCATAGTCTCAGCTATTGAACAATCCAAAAAAACGCCAACCGTGGAAGAGAACATATTCCTTTTTTCTGCAAACTGCAGTTTAGGCTACCAGTAAATGTATATTCTGAATAAAAGATGCAACAGGCTGTCAGGGCAGGAGAACAAATCTGAAATGTCCTTCAGAGCTGTGCTAATGATCCATCAGTAATGAGTGATTGACGCCTGACACTGGAGACAGATGAAAGCCTTGGAACACGACCGTTTCGTTCTGTCAGTTAGCTTTTGAAGTGCTTTGGAGAGAGCTTGGTTAGGTGCGGGTGCTTTCCCACCATTCATTAAAGGCCAGCAGCTAAGCTGCACTGATGGCTCTCCCTCTTCCTTTCAGGCCATGTTAATAGGTGGTTGCTGGGTGGCCGGGCAGGATTAATGCGCCGCCTTTCATGCAATTATCCATCCTCCTCACACACGTGAAAACGGAGCACTTCAAAGAACCCACAGGGATAATTGCAGTCAAATTTGCCAGTATCTGGTCGGACTGGTCAAGTGGATATTTTATAGGAGGCCTTGGGGGGTGGGGGTTGCACTTGGGAAGCAGTGGCGTTTTGCACTGGAGAAAAAGAGGCCGGCGTGAATGTTCGCCAGCACGCACGCATGCACACTCACACATAAAAACACACAAAATCTTGCACAGGCAAACAGGACTTCCTTTTGTCACCGTGGCAACACTTCTGCAGGGCAAAGGTTGCCAGGGTTGGGCCCTTCAAGTTTGAAGGAACCTCCGGCTCATTGTAGGGCTTGGACAGGCGAGACAGAGGGGTGTAAAGCCTGCTGAACAACATCCTCAGCCACCCAGAGCGAAAAACAAGCACCCCACTGTCAGCCCTGGCCTCATGACATCATCCAAATCTAAAAAAAAAGACACTGTTTGTGCTGTCACCACTGGAAGTCTTTTGGACAGACAAGAAAAATACTATGATCAATCTCAATTTAACTGAACCTAATTTATAATTTAAGAAAGCTTTACATGACTAAAGTGAAGTGCAATTCTTCCAGAGACAACACTGGTTTCACAGAGAAAGATGCCAGTGTTACAGCCCAGTGTGAACTACAGGCAGATTTATGCCAGTATGAATATAACTTTTCAGTTGGCTTTGGCCAAAAAACATGAAGATACTTCTCTAATCCCTCATTAGGGCTGGGGGAGCCATAATGCTGGTGGCCTGGGAGCTTAGCAGGGGGTGTGGGGTAGAGGGTCAGAGGAGCAGCCGTAGGTGGGTGCCTTTCCCACAGCACCATGTGATTCCCACGTTCCGCCTGTCACTCCATCAGACCAGCTGAAAAAGGCTGGAGCTGGAGGGCCCTGCCTCTGGGTGCTGCAACAAACGCCATACTAGCAGGGTGAAGGCTCAGAATAGCAAAGGTTCAAATCCCAGGAAGAGAAAAGTTGCTCTGCCTATGCACTGGTACCTGACACACACCCATGTCGGTTTTTACTTTTTGAACTCTCTCTAAACCGATTTGATTAAAAGCAGTAGCTGAATAAGCAAATACCAGTAATGATCATCAAGATTGAAGTAAAGCTACAGTCACTCAAAATTGAACACTCGTAGCATTACTAGTAGCATTATCTTGGCCTTTTCCTTAACAGAAACTTTGGCGGGCTTATTTCCATTACATGTTGTGAATATCTTGTGGAATTTTTTGTTTAATAAATTTGTTCAGAAGACAGGAGTAAACGGCCTTTCTTGTCACCTGTGCAATGTAACTAGTAGTCACAGAGCACCCATTCTGTCACCCACATCAAAAAGCTTATAAGGCTTGTTTGTGTTCACTTGTGTGTCCTATTATGTAGTCTATTCGGCTATTATAAATGAACACTCCTACGTGTTATTTATGTAAGATATCTCAGTATGAAGAGGACTGCTCAGAAACCGCTGTTTCTGTTCCACTGCTGTACAGGCTGGAAGAAATAATTGGTGAGTTGGAAAATTCCAGCAAGCCAGCCAAGAGACTGTGTTGTGATAAGAACTGCGTTAGTGGAGACAGTTACCAAAAGAACAAACAACTAAATGTGTCAAATCATGAAGCATGATTTTGGAGGATGTTTTTATCTCGGGTAGCATGACAGCACACAAGGTGGCGCTGGCCTTTGTGTTCAGATGTAGATTTGAATCCAGTACAAACTGCAGAATTTAAATGTCCTTTGCATGTCTCAGTAGGTGTACTCCTGGTGCGCCGATTTCCTCCCACAGTCCAAACACATGTGTTTCATGTGAAAATATGACTCGTAATTGCCAGTACTGTGTACATGTGTGAGGCAATGTATGTGGCTGGCCAGTAATGGACTGGTCACCTGTGCCAGGTATTTTCAGGACAGGCCACCGTGTCCTTGCATTAACCAAGCAGTCATAAATTATGTTCTTATTTTATTACTGTTACCATATCATTATATGGTAAAAAAAAAAGTTGTTCAGAGAGAGAATCGCGTAGTCCAGACCCCTGTGCATGAGCAAAAGTTATTAGATGATTTTTATCCTTTTCCAGTGATGTAGAAATTTACATGTCACACTTATTAATGGTTAAAAAACTAAGTCTCTACATCCTCACATCTACGCAGGAGATATGTGCTCTGCTGGGCCTGGGAGGTGTGTTTTGGGTTTAACATTTGGAAGGGATTCGTCTCATTTACGTTACACTGTTTACACAAGACTGGAGTTAAGGGAGTTGAACAAGGGCTTTGTCAGAATAGCATCTCACTTGCAGACTGCAAATGTGCAAAGTCCATTCTCTGCTGACAGAAGACGGAATGAGGACAATCAGCAGCCAGAGGTCCATGAGGACAACTGCTTACCACTTACGGATATGTCTGCTAGCTTCTGGCAATATGGACAAGACTTTTCCTGCTCACTTATTTCCCAATGACACTCAGTCAGCAGCACAAGCAGCAATCTCTCTAGAGAGGTAATTATTTTACTAAAGCATGAATGTATACATATGTCAAACTCTGCATATTGAGAAAGCATAACAAAATCCTACAGAAGTAGCTGTGTGATTTTATTTTCCGTACATTTTCTGCAAAGATTATTTGCTGAATGACATACATACAAGAGGTTACTTTGGTTTCACATGTTATTCAGTTATAGATTTTACAACATACAAGCCTATTTTCAGTTTTCTTAAAGTTTTATTTTTCCAATATGTTTTCTAAAACTTCTCTCTGTTGTAGAATGAAAGCAGCCTGTATTTTCAGACTCAAACAACAGTTGGCTGTAAAATGCATCCAAACAGAAGATAAATGTAGAAGTAGCTTTATTTAACTTGCTTCACCAGTATATACAGCTGAGGAGAAACACCATTATGAACATGCTTGTGAAATGAAACACTCAACGTTTGGCAGTTTGGGCAGAGTTTTTTTTTTTTTTAACTTCCATTTATTTCATTATTTTTTTCTTTTAAATGTAGCTTGATGCTAATTAAAGGTGAAGGGGAAAAGTCTTAGCAAGATCTTTAAAAATTATTACAGCTATATTCAAGATTTTTACAGAACCTCATCCATGCATAAGTCAAAGGAGATCTACACCATTATACACAGCTTTTTAATTGTTTCAATAATAAAGAAATTTGAAAGTGACCACCAGCTGACAAACATTACACCTGCTTGAACTGGTTATGAATCCGTACGGAATAAGCTATTTCTGTGTTCAGCAGTTTAAATGAGACTAAATATTAACCTAGTTCAAATGTAATAAATCAGAAAGGTTTAGAGCATTTTTGTGTTATAGCTTTATCTAAGGTTTTTACTGAACTTAACCAAGGGGGACATCTGCATCATGAGGCTTTTGCTGATTATGACTTAGTAAAAAGTGACGTGTTTTACCAAAAAAAAAAAAAAAAGAATTAGAAACACACTTTTGATTTCAGATGTGCTGTACTGACTGTACTGAACACATAAGGTGCGGTTTTGCAGCGGAGATGCAGCAGCTGCACCACCGCATTGCGGCGAACGCTCATCTGACGGATCTATGGAAATACTGACAATCCAGTTGCTGTTGCTCTTTTTTATTGCGATTATTATTTTATTTTTA
The DNA here is from genome assembly GCA_900497675.1 of Arapaima gigas. Classification (NCBI taxonomy): domain Eukaryota; kingdom Metazoa; phylum Chordata; class Actinopteri; order Osteoglossiformes; family Osteoglossidae; genus Arapaima; species Arapaima gigas. The sequence goes on along the minus strand of UFQX01000408.1, from coordinate 48,423 downwards.
GCGTGATTTGCCGCCACCTAGTGTATCTAAGGGAAAAAAGTGATCCAGTGCCTGAAGGGCAATTTTGTACAAAATGTGAAAGGTGTCTGGTGTGTTGCTCCTTGTTTTTGGTAAAGATAGGGAAACTGTGTGGATCATTTACAAATTTGGCAAAAATATATATTAGGCTGTACATGATGATGTACATCACAAAACCTGCTCATTTACAGTAGGTGGCAGTGTTATTTACACCAGAAATTTAACATTTGATTTATGCCATAATCCAAAGGAATGTGTGGACTTTGTCACATTTTTTCAGCGTCTTCGACAGTACAACATGACCAAATTTAAGAAATACTGTAATCTGTTACCATTATGCTCTATTTATTTGTATGTATTGTGTTTGAACTTGCATCACACAACAAGCACAGTTTGGTTCTGAACACCTGCTGGTGAGGTGAATTCTCTGAAAAAGGCTCAAGTGCCAACAAAATGAGGAAGGTAAACAATACATTCCTCAGCTACAAAAGGTTAGCCCTTTTTCATTATACATGCAAAATTCCTGCCTTATCTTTTAAACTGAGAAAATATCAGTAAAAAATATAGGCACAATTTATATATATATATATATATATATATATATACACACACACACACAACCCCCTGAAATAGCCTCTATGTGTGCGTGTGAGTCCTACTTTCAAAAGGCATGTGTTTCTAGATAACTGGTGACTCAGAATGGCCCCTGGTACGTGTGTGTGTGAGTGTGCGTGTGTGTGTGTGTGTGTGTGTATGTGTAAGAGAGCGAGAGAGAGAGAGAGAGAGAGAGAGAGAGAGAGAGAGAGAGAGAGTTTCATAGCATGGCTGTATAAATGGGTAAATGACTGCAGGGATTTTAGTAGACTCACTTACAATCACTGTAAATCACTTTGCACAAAACAAAAATGCAAGACGAAGAAAAATAGAAAAGATGACTCCTACGAGAAGCAGGACTGCTAAATGAAACTCTCGGTAAATCGAATGCTCGTAACGCGAATGTGCGCATCTCTGTAATGGTTGCATGAAGCAATGCTGCTTTTGTCCAGGAGAGGGCAGCTGTTCGTAAGGAATAAAGAGTATTTAACGTGTCCGCTGGTGGTCAGTAGCTCTTTTACTTTCTCCGTACCGGTGACTTGCGCACCGATTACAATCCGGAGCTGCTCCACAGTAATGCTGCTCATAAACCGAGATATTTGGTTTTTGTAATGTTCTCTTACATGGCTGGTTTGTAAATATAATACATACTTTATAGAAATACTTTAGGATAAATACATTTTTACTCACACTTTGCTCATGTTCGTGGTCGTAGGTTGTGTTGAATCTACAGTGTCCTGGGTTCAAATCTCCACTCCTGCTATAGTACAGTTTACTTGCACTGATTTATTGCAGTAAGATTACCCTGTTGTATAAATGGGTAAATTATGATTAAGTTTTGTATTTAACAATATGTCACCTTAGACAAAGCTTTCAGTTAAATAAAATGTTATATAAAAGTACATAATCGATTTACAGTTAAAAAAAAATTAAGTGAACTCTCCTTCACTCCATGTCTGTAAGTTAATGATCAACTATTAGACAACATACATTCACTGGTTAATTTATTAGGAACACCATTCTAATTCAAGGTGGGACCTCCCTTTTCTCTCAGAACAACCTAAATTCATTATGCCATGGATTCAACAAGGTGCTGGAAAAATTCCTTAGAGATTCTGTCTTGTGTTGACATTGACTTGTCAGCTGTACATTCATGGTGCCAACATGCCGTTCCACCACATCCCAAAGGGGCTCGTATCTCCTGAGTGGGGGGAGGCATTGAAGTTCACTGAAACCATTGTCATGTTCATGGAACCAGTTTGAGACGACTTGTGCTTTGTGACATGGTGCATTATCATGCTGGAAGTAGCCATTAGAAGATGGGAAAACTGTGGCCAGTCTGTGGCTGTGAAAAGGATGTTCAATTGGTATTAGGGGCTTAATGCGTGCCAAGCAAACATTCCATGCACCATGACACCACCACTAACCTCAACTGGTAACACAAGGCAGGTTGGGTCCATGGCCTCATGCTGTTTATGCCAAATTCTGATTGTACCATCTGCATGTTGTAGCAAAAATCAAGTTTCATCAGACCAGTTTTTTAAAATCTTCAACTGTCCAGTTTTGGGAAGCCAGTGGCCACTGTTGCCTCAGCTTCCTGTTCCTGGCTGACAAGAGTGGTACCCAATGTGGTTTTCTGCTGTTGTAGTTCAACTGGAACTGAAGGTTCGATAGGCTGTATGTTCAGAGATGCGTTTCAGCTCACCACTGCTGTAAAGAGTGGTTATTTGAGTTGCTGCAGTCCTCCTGTCAGCTCAAGCCAGTCTGGCCATTTTTTTCCTCACCTCTCTTGTCAACAAGGTATTTCTGCCACAGAACTGCCACCCACTGGATGTTTTTTGTTTTTAGCACCATTCTGTGTCAACTCTGGAGACCGTTGTGCGTGAAAATTCCAGAACAGCAGTTTCTGAAATACTCCCTGTGTGGCACCATCCACCATACCATTGTCCAAGTCACTTGGATCCCATTTTTCCCCATTCCGAAGTTTAATATGAACATTCAGTGAAGCTCATGACCTGTGTCTGTGTGATTTTATGCACTGCCCTGCTGCCACGTGATTGACTGATTCAATAACTGTATAATAAAGTGGCTGGTGAGTGTAAATGACTGACCTTTTTTCATGTCTGTCAGGGTTGAACTGTGAAAGGCAGTTACAGAAATAAGTTAATTATTCAAGCTTATGTAAAAATTTTCTTCATCTATTAATGTGAACTTGGCACTATATTTCCCAGGTTCAGGCTCCTAACTACAATTAAAAAACGACCAAGAAAGAGCTGATTTGAACAAACAAATAGCAGTAATTTTTTAATATGATGTTTCTGTGTAAATTGAATCAACTGGACTGAGCAAATGATTAACTGATTAAATGAGACACGTTACTGGGAGGAAACCAGGAGCTCCATGAACAAAACAGATAGTGTTTGACTGAGGGCCATTTATATAGAACCAGGTATGCTGATGCATTATGCATAAGCATTTGGTTAACAGATTTACTCTCTAGTGCAGTCAAACTGCAGCAAGCAGTGTGGTTTAGGTCTTCAGACACTTCACCATGTGTTCCAGCCTGAGAATGCTGCTGTTTACTGGTTAGCTTCACACACAAAGCCACAATGGGAGGAGAGCAATGTTGATAACATGGGCCAAACTGTTATTTCCATATGCCACAGAATCAGACTTTTTGCAGGATCTCGGCATCAACCAGATGGCTGCAAAAGTGGGCGACAAGTGTGGGAGAATCTACAGCTGACAGGTGTTCATATTCCAGGATGTATTTGCAAGTGAAATAGATTTCCTCTGTAGCACTAAAACAGGCCAGAACTTAAAAAATTTTCACTGAAATACTGAAATGCAGGGTAAACCCATCCTTGCCCATACCTTCCATGGAAGCCTAGTGTTGTAAAATGCTGCTGTGATGTTTGGCCTTGAGGATGCAAATAAATGTCATCAACTTTGACCGAGAGACCAACTGTTTGCCGTGGTGCAAGGGAGGTAAAAGCTGCAGTCAGGGGCTAATTTTCCAGGGACAAATGGGACTGAATGCTACTACTAGAAATAAAAACTTTGATATATTATACTATTATCATCACTCCTTTACAGTTTTCCCTAAAAAAAAGTTTTCAAATATTTATGTTTAAAAGTTTTTTGGAATGGGTCTGTCAAGGTTAATTGAAAATATGTGGCTAAATTCATCATAGCACCCAGTTTATGCGATACATATCATACATCCCACCTGTGATAGAGGATAACTATAGGATTTTAGGATAACTTGAATAATTACAACATTTTAAAAGAAATAATTTCAAAATAGCACTCATTTATATTTCAGTAACTGCTTGTCATTGTCATGTTTGCGGCAATCACTGGATGCCAAGCTTGTTTGAGTAGAGACACGCTACACGTAAGAAATTACACTTAGCGTGAGGCATTGTTAATGCGATCAAAATACAAGCCATGGGAGTTGGTAGACCAGCAAGTCAATTTCTCATTGCTAATCTCAGACATGGATGCAAATTCCTGAGAAACGTCCTTCCAACCATTTGCATTTAAACAAACTGATAAAGGTCACTCCAAAAGCTGCACTATTAGTTTAAAGAATAAAAAGGTCCCTAAGACAGTGTTGTCTTTTTATAGTGACCTTTTTTCACTGTCATTTGACGAAGCATCAATGCGACTGCAGCCTCTATAACCCTGGTTTAAACAGACCTGAAACACAGGAACTATGGAAACTGGTAAGATCACCTGGAAATTTTTGTAGTCATTTCACAAAACACCCAAACAGTCAACCGTTTGGTTCATGGGATGGTAAAAGTATCAATAGGTGTACAAATAGGTATAATTATGTACTTATATAATTAATATATAATTATATAAGTGATTTAACCATTACTGTATTATTAGTAAGCAAAAGCAGCCGGACAAAAGAAGTCTGAGTGCAAAATTTTCATTCAGTTTCTAAAGAGGTTTAATGAACAACTTTGCCTTTTTATTCTCAGATATGGTCACGATGAAATGTTTATTGCCAAGCAACTATAGTTTAACATGTTGCATTATACAGTAAAATTTTAACTTTTATTGTTTCAATGCTGCAGTACCAGCACTTCCTTGTAAAACCTACAGCACTTTTAAAATAACTTTTTTCTGATGTAAATTTTATTTATTAAATGTGCATGATTTCTTACACCATGTCTTCACTTTTATTTACACTTATCTGAAACCACATTCATGAAGCCAGAATTTTTTACATAATCCTACATTTTTTGCATGCAATTTCCAATCATGCAGTAAACTGCAAATAAAGTTTGCTTTAGTAACAAGATTTACATATCATAACTATGCTATTTATTATACAGAGGCGTTAGACCAAGACAAAACATATCTTTTTCAAGTTTTAACAGTTACATTTTAAGTAAATTAAAACAATATCAAAAATTACAGAAATAACTGACTTAAAGCAAATTTGGATTACATCACATTTGCATTATGACTTTCAGTTTTATAATTAGCTTAATATTAGGAGGATTTTTTTACGAACTGCTAAAATTACTACGCAGTATTGAGACTAACTTTAGAATCAAAAAAATCGAAGAGCATCCATGTGTCTAAATACAATCACAGAGCATGACAGAACCACAGATGTAAACTTCTCAAAAAAATACGGTTTTCCTTATTTACAACATTTTATTTTTCTCAAGCTGAAGGAAATTCTGAGGGTGGTAAATTGCTGAAAACATGTGCTGTTTAAAAAAGGCATTCAGATGAAGACCAGAATCAATAGAATATGTACAAGGAAGAAATACATACCACCTTGCAGCTGAATACCTGACGATTCTATATCTATGGTATAACTTACATTTTGTATAATAACTTAAAACAATAGACCTCAGTAATTAAAATACAAACAGCAGAATACAGTAAAGGTCACAGAGAATATTAAAGCATTCAGTTTGGATTTCTGAGTTAAATTAATGCACCTGTGCATCACGCACTCATGCTAGCAATGAATCATATTTAGCAAACTTTGTAAAGTAAAAAATAAAAATGTTCAAAGCCAGCAAACATTACCATGTTTCTTGGACCTCTTTACCATGTAATAATGTTACTGCAGCCCTATGACAGTGTGTACTACCACCTTCATTTGTAATATTTTGACTAACAGTCTAAGATAACCAAATATGTTCCCCTATTTGTGTATGGTTTTTTTGTAATAATTTGGTTTAAAATGTCAATGTACACATGTGAGGAAAGCCAGGGAGCATTCAGTGCTTTCTGACAACATTCAGGGAAAGATGTTCTGTCAGAGTCTGCATTTTGTTGGAATATATCAGGTTCCAGTTACTTCCTGCATTTGGTGCACTTTTGTTAAGGTAAGAAGGGTTTTGTGTTTTCTGTCATACTAAGCATGTTTAAGTTAAATTACATGGAACTTATTTTGACAGTTTCATTTGCAGATTAACAAATCAGCACACTGGTCCACAGATATTTATTATATTTAACCAAACAACCAGCTGCATACTCAGAACTGACCTGTGTGGTCCGTAAGGTTCAGTATGTTTTTTTTATTTTTGCTTCTTTACTAATGTAATCTCTGGTTGTGTCCAGAATATACGAAACGAGTGTACCAAGGGGTACGGGTGAAGCATACAGTAAAGGACCTTCTAGCAGAGAAGAGGTCCCGACAGTCCAGTGCACCCAAATACAATGTGAGTTCCTTCAGTCTATAAGCTGTCACCAGTCATTTTCTACATGTATCCCTTGCATATTGTTCTCCTTTACATTTTCCCTTCATTGTGCCATTTTCCTTTTCCTTTCTGTGTATTTTCTGTGAAGCACAGCAGACTGTGGTAAGCAAGTTTACAATGGGCTCCAAAAAGCAGCTTGTCTGTGGTCTGTCAGTTAGTATCTGTGGGCACAGTGCAACACTGCCCTGGGACATATTTACATTATGGCTTATCTTTTTATTCTAAAGATTCACAAGGCCTTAATCCAAGAAAAAAAAACATTATATTCTTTCCTTTTGTGCATTGCTGCGAGGAAATAAAGAATCATAGTAAATGCCATAACACAGGTATTGCTAGACCAAAGCGAAGTCAGACAGGCAGTGAAAGCACACAAAGGAACAATGGCAGCAGCGGCTGCGCCTGCAAAGCTGCTGGATTTTCAGCCCACTGCTCTATGTGGGCAGTCTATGCAAAGCTAGCGAGGGGCACACCTGCCAGCAGGCTCTTGTTTTTCTCACAGGCCCCAGACAGACATGGCATTGTCCACCTAAATGCATCAAAGGCCACCATTGAAGCCCCCGCCACGTGCAAACATGGGATCCTTTTCACGCACAAGCTAGCTGTCATTGTCGCCCGTGCCGAGTCATGTCGTGTTGCATTCTTGAGGCGTACAACAGCAGTCTACGCAGTGGCTTCCCGATACATCTCTCTTTGTTATCGCCTGGCCCCACGTATGTGTCACTGTACATAGAATCTTTTTAGTTGTATTCACAAGGCATTCAAACCATATAAACAAAACTCAGATAATGGTTTATACCTTATGCAGCTATATTGGTGACTGCATTCAACAAGTGGATGTCTGAAAATCTTGGATTTCCAGTGATAGTGTAACAAAGTTTAAAAGGACTTCATGCTTTTTTAGAATTTAAAAGCTGAAATATACCTGTAAAAGTAGTTATGGTTTCAGGATGTACCAATGTAATCTATTTTAACTAAAACTGACAGGTAATCAACAATGAAAACAGTATCAAAAATCCTAGCAATATTAAGAACTATTTTCATTACACTAACACAGTGAAGTAGCGAGGATTTAAAAGAATACTGTAGATTTATGTTTACATCCTCTGTAAACAATCAAAAAGCCTGAGGTCCTTGATGTATGTGGTGAGTAGTTAAAGAAGAATGGCATAGAAATCAAACATGGCAAGCGAGGATTATACTAAATAAACAGCCTTTTGCTTGAGAAAAAGAGGCCATTTCATCCCCAGGAACACCTTCACCTCGGTGTGGCATCCTTTGTCCCTGACAGAACACTGGACTAGACATCAGCCCTCTCTGACCACACAGTACCTGCCGGCATGCCCCAACATAGTACGCAGCCACACAGTGACAGGACAAGGTCCTTCCATAAAGTGCAGTACATTTTTTGTTGAGCTGAATGATGACATCTGTATCTCTAGCATTATAGAAACAGTGGCCACAACAAGGTTTTGTATGTTTATAGGTACAGTTGTATTTAGAGTCACGACCCCCCATTTGTGCCCACTAGAGTACCCTTTAGTGTTATTCTTACCCTGAAATTCTCCAGTGTAAATGACCAAGCATATAAATTGTTAAATAACTGAAAGTACATTAATATGCCAAAAATGCGTTCTGTAAATGAATAAACTCAAACAATTTGCATTTTGAGAGCCTATTCCAGAATCACTGGACTCTAGGATATGAAACAACCACCAGATTGCTTCAGTACACACAGTAGAGTATCTTTAGGCTATTTTACTTTGGCAACTGAACATTGTTCTCAAGGGATTTTTCAAGGTCTATTCTGAGATCACTCCTGCCAATCAAGAATTAAATGACAGAAGATCTTCAAAAAAGGCTTTTAACATAAATAACACTAATCTAGTCTTTCTTTTAAGCAAGAATAGCTCATGTCCCCTCAGAGGAGCAAAGGGACACAGATAAGCCGCCTAAGGTTAGCCTACCACACAACCACTGGCAAATCACATTCAAATCAAGCTCTCGTCATTTGCTTCCCTTTCACCCGAAGCTGCACTGATATCAACTTTTTTTGTGCTTGTCATATGCAAACAAATGTGGAGCTCATCACATCCTTCACCCTCATTTCCATTCCTCTCCTTTTCTCCTCTTTGCTGAAAGAGAATACGTGCTTGGCATTGGCTTGAGAAAGAATAACCAGATGACAAAAATGATGAATTAAAGAGAAATACATTTACCCAAAAACAGTAATGACACCATTAATGAAATGAAAACAGAAAGGAAAAATGCCCTTACAAATGGTCATGGATAGATAGGCCTTGGCCTTCCTTCCTGCACATGGTACCTACACGTTGAACAGTCACTGCTATTGTACGACTTCTTGTTTGTTTTTTCTATTAGCACCCTGTTTGAGACAAGGCCAGGTGCGCAGCCTGGCTGAGTGTGCTGAGAGTTAATGGGGCAGAGTTTTGCATATCCCACTGAGCCGGGGTACTGGTCTTCATATAGAGCACCAGTGGTTTCAAGAGAGTGCAGGACCAAACGTGTGTGGAGTGGTACAGCTGATAATGTAGTAGTGACTATAGACACTGTCCCACTGTAGTGCTGACCTGACACAACTGAACAGAAATGACTTGCTTCAGCTTGGTATTTTTGTATGACATTCTTGTGCGACATTTAGACACTGGAGCTAGTATTGTCTATATACAGTATAAATGTGTGTATTTGGTTATAATTTACTGTTATTGCACCATGAAATGACTATTTCAGCCAGCCATATGAGGGCTGTGTGTTTTACCATATGACTGTAGATGTGGACACGGCTATGTCTAACCCCAGCGTTGATGCCAGCTCAGACCCCAACCATAATGATCATATTTTCATTGGTCTACAGGGAGGAACAAATCCTTCACAGCCGGCCTTTGTTCCACTGCCAGGTGAGAATAACTTTCCACTTACCTTCAACATGCAAAAAAAAGAAAAAAACAGAGAGCACATTTCAGCAAAAAGAAATAAAACTTTGTGTCACTGTCAAAAGACAGCATCCACCTAAACAAAAACAGCAGTGTTCCAAAAGTGCAAAATGCCAGCATCAGTATCATGACACAGAACAGGTTGCAGAACAGGTTGTCGGACGTGCAGTCGCTTGTGCTGAAGCAAGTGAGTAGGCTTGATGCAAGTTGTTAAAACAAAAATCAGTCTTGTTCTTACATCTTGTGAGATCTTGCTAGATTACTGCAAATGGAGATAAATGAGTACAAGCAGATCTTCCTCATACATTCCATAATATCATTTCCTAATCCAGAACTGGAAATGTGATGATCTGGTGGAAATGTGATGATCTGCAATCAGTGTACACATAGAACATTCACCAACACAAATATTTTCACTTCCATTGTTGTTATCTGTTCTATTCATTTTAATTACACTTTTTCAAAAACTGATGGAAATGGAGCCAGTCTGCTTAACACTTTGCCTGCTGAGCTTGAAACTTGCATGAGCCTGTAGACTCTGCTCCACAAAACAATCAGTTGCTGGTATATTATAGATCTTTACACATTTCCTCTATTTATACAAGAAGATACTGAACAAAGGCACTTTAAATTAAGCACATTGTTGAATAATAAACCAGCAGGACAGCTGTATGCTTTAAACTAGTCAACGTTCAAAATTCTTTAATCATTGCAGTCCTTGTGATGGTTGGTGTCTCGTGTTTCACTCACAATCCCCTTATATGCTGCCATGCATTTCATGTTCCACTTGCTGCTACATGCAGCCACATGTTTTGTATCCTGCTCACAGCCACCCACATGCCTGTGTCTCCTGTACCCTACAAGTCCTGCTATGCTGAGAGTGTCTCATGTTCCACTCGTAATCCCCTACATGATGCTCGGTGTTTCCTGTTCCACTTGCTGCTACATGCTCATGTATTTCCTTTTCCAGTTTCAGTCACCTTCACATGCTGCCAATGTGTCTCCTGTTTCACTCGCAGATCTCATGCATGCTGACTTCTGCTTCTCCTACCCCACTGTCTTCCCCCTGCACTTCCATGTTTCTATGCCATTAGACCCCATTCCCTTTAAATCCATTTACATGCTGCTGTGTATCTCGTTCCATTTACAGCACCCCACATGGTCCCCAGCTGCTACAGTCTGAAGAGGCCCTTCATCTCAGGGACTGAGTTCAGTTCCCCTCAGTGTCAAAACAAGGCACCCACTGTTGAGACTTACTCTCTGCCACTGGAGAACAAGTTGCTCAGCTGTGACCCACCCTCCACCACAAACTATTCCACCTTCAAAGACAGCTATTACCCTGATCCTCTTGGGGATTATCGCAGCAGTGGCTACCCAGCTGCAGCAAGTGCCCTCTTTGCCCCGTCACTTTCCTCCTTACTTCCAACATACTCTGGAGATCCTACTCATGTCTTCCTGGTAAGACATAATGTCAACACAAAATTAACCACAAGACTGTTTATCTAGGCTTTCTTAGCCAGTTCCCATGTACTAATGTAGTATATTATATAACCATCCACTTCCAGCCCTCAGAGAGTTCAGGACCATTTCACATTGAAAACATCCCTCATTGTTTTAGAAGATGAGTAAAACTTATTTTAACTTAAAGAATGGCATGTGTTTTTTTATTGTTTGCAATTACATGCCAAAAGTTTATTTTTCTTTAGACACTACCCCTCAGATGGTTTGAATTAAAATATTTTGTGTTCTATTATATATTCAGTCCGGAGTCAAGAGGCCTTTGTTCACCAGTTTCCAAAATCCCCAACAGTTCCAATGACTTCACCTTCCGCCCACTTCTTTCCATTAATTCAATTGATTAATTCAGTTTTAACACTGCTGGATCTTATTTAAATGGCAACATCAGCCAAACAAATAATGGATGAGGTAAGGTGGTTTGGAGGCAACAAAAAAAGCTACATTTCACAGAAATACAAAAGTCAAGGTAATTTTGACACATATAGTTACATTTAATATACAGTGTTTATGAAACTTTTCCATTGTGAAATTACTATGGGACTAAGATTCTTTGTCAACTTTCACAAACATTCCCTCTCTATGTGTACAGAGAGAGTCTTGGGAGCAGCCAGAGGCAGATCCAGGGACCCAGGTGGAAGGGTTTGCTGAGGTACTGACTCTAGTGCCAACTCCCTCCACATCTGGCATGTCCACTTCAGAGTCTGGAAGCCCCTCACAGTGCCGGGCATCAACACGGAACACTGACGTACCCTCCCCCCAGCTGTATCCTCTTCAGCCTTTGGAGGAGGGACAATACCCTGCCAGCTACCTGCATCACCACAGCTACCCTGGAACTGCACACCCATCAGCCTCCAATGACCACACATCCAGAATGCTCCCACTTTCCACTGAGGAGCCTGACAGCACCAGCTCCATGCTTGCTAACACCCAGTGTTGGACCAGCGATGACAATGGTAATTCTTGGTCGCTATATGGGTTCCGGAAAGCCTTCTGATGCACCTGCCCAGAAAGAAGCTGAGAAGAGAAGCGAAGAGCCATGAAGCAGAGAGCTGCCACCATATACACAAAGAACCAGAGACTCCTGCACCACACTTACAGTGTCCCGTCCTACTACCACTTCTGAACAGCAGAGGAACATCTCTGTTTTTCTACTGCAATGTACAGGACACTTCAAATGTAAGAATGAAGGTGTGTCAAAGGATTTATGTACAGTGTTCCTTGATAAGTCTCAGTGAGATGTGGGAAACTAAAACCTGATTGACCAGCATGCAGATGAATCATCACATGCATGAACCATTTCTTGATTGCCTAGGATAATTTCTGACAAGGTTAAAGAAGGAGATAAAAAGGTGTAGAAAAAGTCATGTGGCACTTTAAAACACTGTTGGGACATGACATTAAAGAAGGAGTCTATAGAATTTAAGCACACGTGGCTCTTGGTCAGGACTACTACTTTAAATCCTGCTTTTAGAAGTGTTGCCACTGAGCGTTCACCATCCTTACCTCAATAATTGTTAAATTAATAACATGAAAAGTAGTTTTACAGACACATATAGACTCACATGCCCAGACAGAATGTATTGTGTACAAAGCCCTCTAACCACAAGGCTGACTGTAACCAAACATACATTAATACGGATAGCAAATCTTTTAATTCTATCTATTAGTACAACAAATATTTTGTTATGATGTATAATTTTACTTAGATAAGTTTCTCCAGTTTATAACAGCCACAGCTGGATATTTCCACAAGCAGTTGAGATGCTTATTTTACTGTACTTTCCTGAATTTTCTGGTAAGATCTTGCATTTCATTTATCCAACTCCTTAGTTGCTATGTCACCTGTTGATAACATGTTTTACAAAACATTTGATGGTTTCAATGATCCCACAGTCATTTATTTTGTGTTTTACCTATGTTAGAATTCAAGGTTTTATATAGGAAACAATATTCTACCATACCTTGTCATGGAAATGAAATATAGGATGTTGCTGAAGGATGCTGGGATAGAACCCTTCCAAGGGTTTAAAAGTCACTAGTCAGCTTCTTTAACTATAATACTACACATATTCTTTTATACTTCCATATGCCCACGTGTCTGTGATATTTCTAACGTCCTTGTATTTTTTGTGCTTGTTATGAGGGCTAAAACATATAAAATAGCCTACTTTAACTGGAACGCATTCAAACAAACTCAGTATTAACAATAAAAAGGCTGCAGAATTAAAGATCATGCTATAAAAATGTGCTTACAAAGACCAGGAGTAGTAGTAAACTGAAAAGACTGTCAAATGGCAAATTCGGATTAAACCCTCCCTAGATGTTTAGCAGAGGAAGCCACTGTGCGTTTGTCACAGCAGTTACTTTTATTTTCTAAAATTACAAAAGGTGACACATTCTGCATTAAGAGGTTTAAACGTTTGTTTAATAACTAAGGTATTCAAATTTCTCCCGCTCTCACGAAATGTTTATACTTGTGCAACAAGCTCCCGGCACCGCTTTCTGCGGACGCGCGTGCCGCGCGCTAGATGGCGCTGCTGCCCAGATGCACGTCATCGTTCAGCTGCACCTGTTTTGAGAGCCGCACGATAACCGGCAAATTTATGCTTGAATAATGTTAAATGTTGTTCATACAAACTGTCTCCTCTCAAATGAGGTGATCAGTCACATCTTCACGCCCCAGTACAGTTGTGCTGCTGTTTAACGCCTCGAAGTGAAGTTCAACGTATCACTCCATACGCTCATCAAATGTCTTCGAAAACTGAAAAAACTAAAGTACAGTAAATAAATTCTCCAAATAAAATGACAGTATACATAACAGAAATGGGTCATTTCAACTGAGAGGTGTTATGAGACACTGTCCTATCTTTGCGTACCTTTCACGTGCCCCATATTGTACCATAAACACGATTTATTTCACTGCGACATGGAGATTTTTAAGGCCACAATTAGGCACTGGCCGTTCACCATAAAACTTTATTATGTATTCCGTATAATGGATATATGCCCAAAGTAATATTTTGTACTTAGAGGACTGTATACATGTATTACGGTAGTGTCTTTTCTATTAAGTTATATTTGTAATATATATAATCATTATTTCAATTCAGCTTCAATTCAATTTAATTTTATGGAGCGCTTCTTCTCACATAGTGACTGAACAGCAGATTAAGACAACAGAGCAGATATGTAACAGGTACGTGGTGCGGCTGCAGAAAGAGGTTGAGCCTTTAACAAGACCAACTATACAGGTTATAAGTACAATACTGTATTCAGTTAATATGATTCATCGGGCAGCCCATACAAAAGCTAAAATAATATCAACTTGATCCTGATTCTACGCATTGAACATGTACGCATTTTCACTTTTATGATATATCTTTTAGCTGCAGATCTGTTATATTCCATTATTTCAATCATTGATACATTATTTCAAAATAGCATGGTGCAAGTTCAGTTCAGTTTGACAATGAATAATGTGCGCAGTGTATAAAAAAACGAAGTGAGTAGTGAGTGCAGATGGGTAAGTGAGTTTAGTGCAGGGCACAGCAAGCCACCTTGGACAGAGGTGTCCGCTAAACACTGCACGTCCTTCCAGAAAAACGCCTGCTAAATGAAGAAACGTAAATGAACAAAAATATGTGAGGAGAGACTGTGTGTGAAACTGCAGTTCTGCTTCCTTCTGCCAGGAGAGGCAGGAAAAAACAATCTAACAGACGAAAGCTCAAAGTTCGAATTGTGCTGAGAACTGTTATACATTAAAAAAACAATCAGCTTTTCCTCATTAAAAGTATTATTGTACATTACTGTACCAGTAGGCCACTTGACCTGAAAACTGAACACCTGGACTTTCACCTGTTTGCAGCAACCCGTATTTAAGGCTGTGTGAGTGTGTGTCGCGAAGTAATACACCAAGAGATTGTGACCCTTAGGACAAATAATCTTTAAGTTTATTTTAAAATATTAAAATAAAGCCCCCCAGTTAAATGCTATTTTGTTTGTGCACTGATTGCTGTTCAGAAGAGATCAAATTGCATTCCTGCATTAAGATGTTGCTTATAAGGGAAGATGCGAACGGTTAGATTTACTATTTTATATTTACAATACACACTTTATAAAGATATGCTTGTTATCGTGGGAGGTAGAAACAGATACATTTACAGCTGTGGGCTTTGCATCCCCCTCATAAAGGGGCCGATGGCAGCAGAGGTTCAGTTAAAGCTGTAAACACAGACGAGATCGCTGATATCGCTCATTATCCGTCTCAGTTGACGACCTGACTGTTTGCAAGAGACCAGGATTTTTTAATAGCAATTAATCATCTTAATATCTACGAGTTAATTAGACCTTCAGTTTCATTTGGAAAAAGCGCGATCCGTGTTTCAGGGTGAAATATCGTAAGATGTTGTATAATTCCTGCATGTGTTTTAATTCGAAACATTAAAAATTATGTCTCTCAGCTTAGCTGTGGCTCCATCCTAAATGATGGTATAAATCATCGTTCCTGCGATTCCTGGCTTTTTCAGCCACCAAATTACATTATTATAGCAATGGTTTTGTCTAACTATCTATAAAATCAAAAGGGTTGTATAGCAGGACAATCTAATAAAATGACAATACTACTTAGAAGTCATGTCATAAATCATAAAAACCGAGTGTCAAATGTATAGTAATCAAATTCTACATTTTTAAATCTTTGCAATCAAGTCTTCTGAGCACTGAAGCGTTTAAATGACGGGTGTCGTCCTGAACATCGCGAGTTTTAGCAAAACTTTGTTTTGTTGTTAAGGAATGTCTGCACATATAAATATGCGAACATATAGGTTCAGGTATGTGATTAATGAGAAAGTTATTTGGGGATTCAGTCCCGAGGGAGGATGCTTCCAGACTCTGGTTGACAGTCATGGCTGCTGCTGGATGCCACACCCACAAACGTTAGTGTTTTATTAAATATTACGAAAAATAAAGCCAAATGTTTGTGAAAAATATTCTCCATATATGTCCTTTGTGGCACGTATTAGTGATGTTACACGTAAAATTTGAAGCGATTCGTACATTGCGCACATTTCTGACAGTGAAATAGTGCTTTGTCTAGGGGGGGAACCACGTCGACATTAAAAGGTGTATAAAATGCCACAAATGTCGCCTTATTTTATGTTTAATGGTAAAATGGCACTGAATTCTATTAAAGGGGATCTTATTTAAGGTATTAATATAGTGTGTATCACCAAAAGAACAGTCTTTTTGTGAAGCCTTTGAATATTCAAATTGAAAGTATCGCGCAATCATTGATTGTCAAATCATTGAGTTCTAGAGGTTTTAAATAGTAGGCATGGGGAGAGAAATACTCAAACTAATATATCCCTAGCTATATTTCCTTATTATTGTATGTCCTCAACCTGCCTTAAGACTTTTTTGTTGAGACTTTGTGCAACTTTTGTAATTATTTCATTCTAGCCAGTATAATTGAGCCAGGACAGACAAATTGAAGAGCCTCATAGCAGCACTTCTTCGTGAGGCTTTGACTTCTTTCAGCAAACATGTCTGGTGAGTTTATATTCATTTTCTTTTCTTGGGATTATTCTTCTTTGAGTGTTTTATTTTCAGATACACCTGAAAAATATAAAAGAGAAAGATGCAAGTTAGTAATAAGGAACAATGCAGGGACAATGCACCACAACTGAAGATGACAGAGTAAATTCAGCACATGACTGTTTTATCCATGTAAGGTGAAATATAGGGGGGCAAATGATAGTTAAGAGGAGCTCGGGAATTATCATCGATAAGACAGTCTTGCGTGTGCTACACACATTTCACACGTTTTCCACGCAGTGCACCCTGCCCCCTGCGAGGCTTCACGTTGCAGTCTTTAGAAAGAGACACGTTATCACACAGTGTTAACTATTTTTACAACTTGAAAAACTGCAGATTTCGTTGTAGTGCCTTCATTTTTAAAGGTGAAACCATAAAAAGAACACGTTTCACTTATTTCCATTCATATTGCACAACTGAAATTGTTCGAGTTTTTTGAAACCATTTTTGCAGTAGATTAGTAGGTTAATGATGTTTTGCTTGGAAGTGGGCTACTAGTAACGCGTATGGGACAGCGTTTTAATTGTGAGATTAATAATGTAAGACTAAGCTTGACTACCGAATTTAGGAAATGCGGTAGTTCAAACGGGGCGTTTCTCGCCTGCGTAGCTTTACTATTTGCCATATTTAATGCAAAAAAATGAACTGAAATCTTAATACATGAATATTTATCAAGGATGGATCTACAAGTTTTATCTTTACTTGGGTACGTAGGAAGCGTTAGTCGGTATCATTTCACTTTTCGAGCGAGTTTGCCGGTTGTGGGGAAGTTTGAGGAACACCTGGGTGTCTTAATCGTGTTAACCGTCGAGCGGCGTAGTTTCGGAACAACTCTTACTCTCACCTGGAGGGGAAACTGCTAATGTTCCAACTAGCGCGCCAGGGAGACTCGCTTTTAACGCAGAAATAAAAATGACTACGCCTGATGATTTCTTACCGGTACTTTGGTGTGTTAAACAGACATTGAACTAGTTTAAAAAACTATACCGTATAAACTATGGGCTACTTTAGCTGTTTCAGGCGGACTGGTTAACCCGCTAATTATTTTTAAATGTTTATTATTTCAGGAATCGGGAATCGACTAAATTACAATAAAAGCCAGCTACATTGTGAAATTTCCGGTTTTTTATCCGATCACTTTGCGCTGAATTTCCGTAAAGCGTCCCAACCCCTTAGCTCCACCAAACAGAACATCTGTCTGCAGCTGTCCCTCTCATCGCTATACTTTTCGTACGTACGGAAATTACTTACTTGGGAAAACAGAAGAGACTTACTCGTGAGATGGTCTAAAATGCGACTTTTTCATATTCCAGATTTATGGGTTTCTTTACGGTCTTCATCCACGAGTTTCTTTATCGTAACACACTACCCCGTGCTTAGTTGTTTATGTACTTAACTGATCGTTTTTACCCCCAATTTCGGACTTTTTAACTAAAAAACAAACGCCCCGATACCGAATTGATTTTATTAATCTCAGAGTTGGTTTTTCGTGTTTAGCGGAACTCATATTTTCCACAGCCTGGCGCGCAATTAAAATGGCCGACAGGCGCGAGCTCGGGCGCCGCTGTAACATGAGCCGCTAACCCGTTGGCTGCCGAGCGCCACAGCCCAGTCCTGGTTAAGGTCAGGTTACATTTCCAATCCCGGGGCTCCAACTGCAAAAGACATGATTTGTGTTTTATGTGTACTTTTATTTCTAGACGTATGAAAACCAGTCTTGGAAGTTACAGTGACATTTACAGTCATCAATACTGATGATGAACTGGTTGTAGTTAAATGAAAAATACATTACTGTCCATTGTTACTTTATATTCACCGGTAAATACATTTACTCTGTCACGGAACTCATGGCAATTAATGTAATGCATGCAGAAATGTGTTTTATTATTATTATTTATTTATGTAATAATAATAATTATTATTATTATTATTATTATTGATTTCAAGGAGTGGATGGGAGTTTCCAATCAGTTCTATATAGCGGCCAGAAGAAGCGGCAGGCGGGTGGGTGT
Source organism: Arapaima gigas (assembly GCA_900497675.1). Taxonomy (NCBI): domain Eukaryota; kingdom Metazoa; phylum Chordata; class Actinopteri; order Osteoglossiformes; family Osteoglossidae; genus Arapaima; species Arapaima gigas. The sequence goes on along the minus strand of UFQX01000408.1, from coordinate 30,000 downwards.
GTCTTGAAGCTTTGAACGAGTAACTGCGTTCTTACAGATAAACCAAAGGTGTACCAGGGTGTGCGCGTGAAGGCCCCCGTGAAGGAACTACTGCAGAAGCAGCGGGCTCGCCAGGCTGCCATTAAAAACGCGACGGTAAGAACCACTCTCCCCACATGGATCACTCAGGTCACTCTTTGTGTTATTCTTTCTTAGCGTCTGAAAATGTCTTTTAGTTTAAAGACGAAAATAAGTCCTCTGTTGCATAAGTGCCCCCCCCCCCCGCCCAATGTTAAAAACATTCCGATTCCCCCTCCCTCACGATATCCATTCCTGAATTCCCTGAGTACCATTGTTGATACTCCTTGGTCTCCCTAATGCTCTCCTCCCTCCCCAGAGGACAAAACAGAATGCGTCCCATGAGCAAGCTTCAGTGAACAGGGGATTTCAAAAGGGCACATGATCTTTCTCAAAAAAATCCCTTCTGACACCCTTTTAGTTTACGGAGCCATATTCTGGATCAAGTCCTTTCCATATGAACCAAATGGCAAGATCATAATAACAAAAAATGAGTCCCAGTTTTTATAACTCTGCACCTGTACGGAGCACCCAGCCAAGGCAGCAGGTGTGCAGGGTTTGGACCCCTTCGACACACACTTCTGAACCCACGTGCTCTCACGGACAACATTTTCACTGCTATTGTTATTTTATACAAACATTTTATGTCTAAGTTCTCACTGTGAAGAGATGACTCCTAACGAATCTAGTTTATGATGTTGCGAATTTTAATCCGGATAGCCAGATTTCAAACGTACACATGCACTTTGGATGAAAAAATGCACTAGAAAGTCACGCAAACTGCTGTAGAGTTATCTCCAGTAATTAGGTTATTTTAAGTTGCCATAGCCACAAGTATCCAAAATATATTTCTAGTAATGACAAGTTTCCAGAGAAAATAAGCACTAGAACTGTCAGTTTAATTACATGGGCTCATTATTAAGTGCGACAAAAAACTGTGGCTTGGATAAAGCATTACATATAGCATCATGGGGAAAATGAAACATGTGGATTAGATCCAGAGTTCAACGTATATGAAAATGCATCGCGACTTTAAAATCCTGTAGCAGAGGATGAATGAGGCAGTAAAACGTTCATATCACCTCATATTCATTTATTTCTTGCGGCTGGAGTATATTTTATAGTAAAAAGTTCGAACACGCAAGTAACATAAAGAATAGATGTTCTCACAGGTTGATGCTTAATGTGCTCTCTCTCTCTCTCTCTCCCTTTCTCTCTCCCTCTTACTACCCCCCCCTCCCCTCCCTCAATTCCACGTTTTTTTGTACTTTTCCTGCATAGATATCCCAGAGCTTTACGATTCCAGACGTTTGTTCCACACCTATTACTGGTAGGTGTATCATACTTTGAAACAATTATTCTCAAATCACATAAATGACAGCACAATAAATAAGACACAAATAAATCGACTGTGTGACATTGCTGATCTTGTTCCCATACAAGTTTTTGGACACACTTCTGTGTCACTAGAAAGTCCAAGGTTAAATTCAATGTGCAGTAAAACTTCTATTTCCTACTATGCCGTTATGTTTAAACGGGTTTTTTTATTTTAAAAAATATCTTCGCAAAAACCTTAAAGGCTTGTACAGTAATATATTCTCCTCAAAGGGTATGCTTTTTTAAAATTCATTTGTGAAAATAATTTGTCACAGTTGCAAATACGACACATATTTATCATATTAATCAATTGCAACAAAGTAACCTTCAAGTTTACATTTAGCCATCCTGGCTATAAGCTAAATTCTGCCAAGGGAGGAGTGTAAAAGACAATATATGCACATCACCTAGCATTGCTATGCTACTACAAAAAATACACTCAAAGTATAAAAATATATAAATTCGGTTTCACAGAAATTATGTCCAGTCTACGACTTACATTGAGTGCCAACGACCTTCACGCGGAATTCTCGGATTACAGAAACAATTGACAAAATAACCTGGGCTCCCATTCGCGCAGCATATTCGCCCCCTTTTATAAACTTGCATTTAAATGTGATTTAACTGTTGGCTAGGACTCTCATGACATCACTTCTGAAGCATTTACTTATTTAAATGTCTTCTGCTTATTCACGCTCTTCATATACGTTCTCATTCACGCTACCAGCCCATCACTTTGACGTGTGTTCGGGGAGCCCGATGGCGGACGCCGCTTTCCAGCCACCTCCCTACGGCGACTACATTCCCATGGAGACGACTCCCTTTGACAGCCCGCAGCCCATGAACGTGATGCTGCCCGCTGACAACTTCGCCAGCGCCCTGCCACAGGATTCCTCCGCTCAGCATTGGTCCCATGGACACTACACATCCAGTTCTGACTATTACAGCAATTCCATGGTAGGAGTCCGCGCATCTTTGTGGAATTTGTCTGTTTTCTACATTTCCCATCACATATTTTCTCTCAGTGAGATGACACGACGTGTCAGGAAATCACGGATTTTCATATTCACCAGCTGACAGCAAACTAGGTTCGGTTTTATATCCTAACAGAACGGACCGCCGAGACTGTTTGACGCACTTTGTCCATCCCAAGAGAAACACTTTGACCTCATTATTTCATTATTTTCCGCCTTTTTTAAGCTGAGCACAGGAAATGGGACAGTTATATCGGCCATTTGCGAATACACATGCTGTTGTTGTTCCGCGCCCGTGCTCACGCGTGGGTCATGCTTTGTGTTTGTGTGCGTGCGTTGCAGGTTGCCTGCTCATCCCCCGACCCCCTGTTGCTGAGCCTCTCCAGCCCAGTCGATTACAACAGCTACTCGCCGCCTGACAGTTACTCCTCCTCCTCCTCGTGCTATAACTCCCCCACGAGACTGGACTCGGGCTATGGCTTCACGCCGGACAACTACCACTTCCAGCACTGCAGCGTGCAGCACTCCTATTGCCTGTCCCCCTGGACGACCCCCCAGGACGGCGCTTCGAACCCGGAGTACGCGCCCTACTACGAATCGGACTGTTTGTTCACACCAGTGGAGCAGAGCTACTTCAGGAGAGACGTCGGAAATTCGGACATGTGCTACATTTAAACTAATATTTCCGGTTACGTTCCCCGAACAACAAACTTTTTTTTTGTTACGACCATATTCGACCATGTTGTTATTTTCCGTACCGAATTTCGTCTGTGTGTAACTTTAGCCTCTGTTGTTTATCGATCAATCTTTCTGAGCGTGTTGTGTCCAAAGCTGTTCAACTGTGTCACATAAAATGAACAAACCCCACGATTGAAATGTATGTCAATCTTGTGTCTCTGTCTGTGGACAATTTGCGGAACAAGAACGGAACGACATTCGCTCTAATAACGTTTTTTATGTATAAAATTTTTACCTTTATTTTACACAATAAAGCATATATATTTGTTAAATATGTTGCTTTTAATTGCTTCAGTTGAACTCACTATAAGTCATTTAATGTTTGACTATTTCTTCATTATTGAATGTTCTGAGAAACAGTATATTAAAAGGTTTTGGGATTACTTTTTTATAAACAATTCCTAGGTATACCCTGAACACAAGCTGTTGTATGTTTATCTTTTGGGGTTTGAATTTGTGTAGCATTACTCATTGGAACAATACAGTTTAAGGTACTGAGTGATAAGCTTGTTAAATTTTAATTTGGGCTAATAATGTCATCCTGCCAATCTGGCAGTGACCAATGGACAAGAGTGATTACAGGCCTCCAGGGATTAGGACAAGAAGCAGGACCACTTGACAGCTGCCTATGGTTCAGCAGGCTCTGGCAATGGGGAGGTGTGATGTACAGGAACAACTTGAAATTTTGAGGAGTGTGAGGGGGGGTCTAGAATAGCCTATAAGAAGAATAAGTGGCATTGGCTGGCAGCTGGAAACATTTGTTATATTACCACTTACCACCAAGAGAGCCTTGGGGCTGAAACCCAAGACATGATACAGAGGTCCTGATGTCAGAAACAGAAGGCATGTAGCAGTTTATCAACAGCCAGTAACAGCCTTAGGGGGGAAGGCAGTTAGGATTTTAGGATGGTATTGAGGGCACACCTCCACATTAACTCTATGTTTGGGTGGAGCCCTTACTTTCCCTCTTTTACTTAGGGGCAGGTCATAAGTCTTGTTCTGTCTGCCCAGAACTTGTTCTTATGTTGCAGTGATATACAGACCCATTGCTACCTGTTTAGTGTTGTTGTTTTATTCAGCACCAAAAGGGCTGCTATTGTCCAGTCTAGGGGAGGTGAGGTCACAATCATTTGTCCAAGAATTGTTTTCTATGCTTGGTAAAAAAGGAGCCATTTCTTTGCCAGTCTCTAAGGGGGGGGAAGCTGTGTTCTTCTCCAGATATTTTTTTTCTACTGCTGTCGTTTAAGCCAAAGCCAAATCTATTTGACCAGAGAAGGAAAGAACAACATCTCTATAAATTGCATTATGATCAGTAACAAAACATACACCTTCACCATACAAATATGAAGGACCAGAGGGTTCCTCACCCTCACCCTTCGCAAAGTGCTGAAAGGTTCCATTTCAATGTTTAAACTGGGGTCACCCCAGTTTTAAGAATTATCCACCCCTGGATAATTCTTAAAATTCAAATAAAAAATTCTAATAAATGACATGTTTTTTTTCCTGTCAATATTCCGTGAAAATTTGTGAAAATTCGCAAGTATAAACCAGTTGCATGATTAACCAAGATTAAAAATGTCTCAATTTCAAAACCATGATAATTTTATAAACCGCTTAAAATTCAGTTTTGGAAGCCTCATATACTGTTGACTATTTTATTCAAAAGGTGCATACAGAATTTTTCTTTTAAAATGTTTTAATTTCATTTTTAATTATATTTTTAAATATTTTATATATATGTTTTATATGTATTCAAAAGGTAAAAACTGTATGTTGGTTTCTGAAGGCAGCTACAGTGAATTCTTAAATGTCTCTACTTTTCCCCATCACATTTATGTTTTTAACAGAGAGTAGACTTACATTTCATATCCCGGACCAAAAGAATGTTATGGAAAGAATATAATCAGTTATATCATGTTTATGTCTTTTTTCCCACATGTGGTCTCATTATTGAAAAAGATGAATTACCTGAAAACCTAATTGTAACACAATTTAACCATATTTTCTGAGACAATAGTCATGTAATCAAAATTTGATATCGCAATATCCCTAATATGAGCTATCAAATAAGAAGCCCTTACTCTTACTAAACTTCCAAGTGAGCAGTGTCAGTATCAGCATTAATGTCCTCTTTGACCTTTATGTTATACCTTTGTCTGGTTGCTACTTAAAACAGTTGCCACACCGTGACCTCTGATATAGCCTAAAGCTCATTAGGTTAAAAAGTAATAGTAAGCACTCATATCCACACAATGGTCTATTAATCAATCAGAAAGTCTGAAATTCAGCTCAGGTGGTGATGGCTTTAAATTACCATATACCCATGAATTAACTTATTTACTTTACCTGGAAGCACAGTTTCATGCGAATTTTTAACCCTTTCTAGCCCTTCATTGTTATTATTTATTCACTTAGCAACTTGCATTAGGTTTTAATATTAAGTTGCTCATAATTATTTACCCATGCATATAGTAAAGTATTATTCTTCACCTCGAGCAATTCAGGGTGCATGCTCTTTTGCTACAGTGGTGCTGCAAAAGGAGATGGATTTTACCTTCACCACAGTCCCTTCACCACCAGGCAAAAGCAATGACCACTACACTGCTTGCTGCCCACACACCACAGAAAAGGCCTCATGTCTCCCAAGGGCCATTTTGCCTGTCTTCTTTTTAAACAAAGTGCTTATGCTTGTGCATATTATTGCTGATGAAGCACAAGGTAACAACACTGTGTCAGTCCAATACTTTAATGTCCATATTAATTGGAAATTATAAATTTTACCTTGAAATGTTCAGCATCTCAAGTGACTAACTATGAGTTACTGATGATATACTGGTAATAATGATAAAGTTATTTCTATTCATTTTTTGGTCTTTTAGCTTTGGCTGGATGATTGTAACGCTTTGCCCTTTCACAGTAGCTGCTTTATCTAGAAATATTCCAGACAAACTTTTGTTATTGTGAAGCAACTTTGATTTGCAGTCAGATACACTATAATATCTGTAAGCAAAGTCTGTTGTATAAGTTCTTGTACTTGATGTTACTGACATATATGTTTAGCATATTTTCTCCTGATAATTGAATTAGAATAAAGCATAAACATGTTAGGAAAACACTCTTTCGCTCTCAGGGCCAGGAGAGAGCAGGTGAAGGGGCTGACAGCTGTCATGGTTACAGAGGTTGGGGTCTGCTCAATGTGCTTGCAGCAATCCTATAATGGCCTGCTGGTGTCCATCATCAGCATAAAGACCAGCAGCCATATGTAGAACAGTCTCTCCGTTTGCTTGCATGCATGGTAGAAGAGCAGCACAGGGCAAAGTGCTTAAAGAAATGGACTTATAAACTTCTCAAGTACCATAAAGTTTTGTAAATTGCTTAAATAAAACTTTTAAGGAACTAAATAGGAAGACTGGAAAAAAGACATCTTATGGAAGAGTTTTTTGAGACTAAATTTAATTACTGTAATTAAATTACCTGAGAAATTGTTGTAGACTGAATTTTACGTCATGTTTTTTCCAAATTTTTGAATTTTAATTATCTTTGCAAACTATATTTTCATAAATACAGGGTATACTGTACTAAACTGTGCAGTTATACTTTCATCAGTGACTCTGTTAATGATTAACTAGTTGAGACTGATAAGACTGACCATAAACCAACTGACTGGTAACATCTACTTTAAATTATTCTGCTTAAACTCAGTCTTGAAATGTTAACCTCTCAAAGCAAGCTATAATATGTCTATAAGCTTAGGGACAGTAACATGTTCACTTGCTGCACAAAAACAACCTCAATATCATCTGCTGGACAGCTTGAATGGAGTGATTTTGTTGCATGAAAGCTTAAAATATTATTGTAGGAATAATTTTACTTAAGTACTTCTTTCCTCAAAGGTAAAACAGCTGGTGTCTGTCTGGGTCTTGAATCTGTAAACTTCTGGTTTGAAAAACAGTACCATGAAGAGTAATAAATGTAGGAATTTACAGATTTCCTCCATGCATTATGCAGTCCTGGTGGAAATCCCCTCTTTGCAAATGGAAGCAGATGGAGCAAGTTAATGTTACTGCTTCAGAGTCCCTCCCCTGTTGTCCCACCCCACTGGTCCCACCACCCTCCTCCCTTCATGCCAATATCAGAGCCTGGAAATCCCCACATGGCTCCAGGATTGGTACCAGGGCATTATTCAACAAGTCTTCCACTATAATGTGTCTGATTTTCACAGCAGGGTATATATTAATGACTAATCAACTTTTCTGGGTATCCAAGAGTCATAAATTCTGTTAAATGAACAAGGTCCCTACAAGTACCAGCTTCTGCTTCCAAGAAAAATCTTAATTTCCCCACTAAATCATGATAACATCAAAAATAAAATTTCTGGCTGACTTGCTGCTTTTAAAATCCTCCCAAAAAGATTTTTTTCCTGGTGATTCCTACTGATTGTATATAAAGTACATTCCCTTTTCTCTATTGTATGACTAACATGGTTATATTTTTGTATATTGCTTATGACAGCAGGGAATATGGAAGTGTGGTTTCAGTGCATTATGTTCATTTAAGGGCAGCACCTAAATACTTGTGTTTCTGCAGGAGCTCCAACCTGTCCCAACAGTTAAGACCTTGTGCTTGAGGTTCTTCTGCATTTCCATGAAAACCATCAAGCTCTGCTGAATCTCCCAACGCAATGTGTGAAGACCTGACAGTGAAGTGGACTGTGTCTGAGCATATCATAATGGAAAAAAATGTATGTAATGCATATTTTTGTATTAATTTGTTTTTTTGGTATTGTTGCAGTTACAGGTTTTCCAGGTTTCACAAGTGCAAAGTATGTCCTTTACATATTAACTTTGAGAGTCAAAACATTTCAGATCCAGTTCTGTTGTTATGGACAGTAGTAACTGAAAAAGTGAAAAAAAGAGGGTTTTTTTTAAAGAGAAAGTATTATAGTTGTTTATGAGTTGAATCTTATACTAAAAAAACTTTTTAACTTTCTGATTTGGTGGTTTGGTGAATCATTTATATACAAGGTATTTAACTGAAATTGCTTATTTTACAGTCCAGCTGTAGAATCCAGTTTCTGCTATGAAGATAGAAAACTGATTTAAATAAATTAAACCATAACAGGTCCTTGTTAAACAAATTGGAGGCAGACAGGGTGGATCACAACAGTTATAGCATTATGTCACTTTGAGCCCCACATTTAAACTAATTTAAAGCCAAAGGATCACAGACCACACTATTTTATTATGATTGTTTACTCAGCCAACATCTGGATTCAGTGTTTCCTTCTGAACTTACAATTTGATGTGTACAAAACCTGCCATTTAACTGAGATAAATTCCATTTAGTCAGAGGTGGGTAAAGTATTGAAAAACAATAAGTACCCAAGTATTGTTAATTTCATTAAAATGTTTAAAGTTGAAATATTCATCCAAAAATGTATGCAAGTAAAATTTAAAAAGTCAATCAAGTAAAAATACAGTTAAAGTCATGTTATTCTGGTTCAGATTAATTTATTTAATATTATGAGCCGCTGGCAATGTTAACGACTACAGGCGACAGTTTTAACTCACGGGCACAATATCTTAGTCATGCAATATCATTAACCACAGGCTGCAAGGTTAGTAAGGCTACACCCTGGATGACATTGCCAGCCCGTCACAGCGGAAATTCATAGAAACTCCACAAGAACAGAGTTGGACTTAAGGTTTTATTTGCACAAAAAAACGATACATTCAGGTGGGACAAAATACTTAATGGAGTAGATGTAACTCATTACCCTCTATCAGTCAATACAGGTTTAGGACTTTGCCACAGAGTTGTCTGCAGGTCATCAGGAGTTCTGATTCTTGGGAATTTCACTTGCCCAACACAAACTTCTTTATGTATGCCGCTGTTGCCTCATACAGTTATTTTCAGAAACAGGTTTTTATCTCTATATCTTATCTATCCAAGAGCTGGTCTCAAAGATAGAGACACTACCTACTGTTTCTTTTTCCATGTGTTCACTGGTAGGCACTTATCTGCAATGCATCATACATTTTACAGTATGTAAAGATGTATTCAGACAAAGAGATTTAGATGCAAACGTGATTATTGATCACAACTTGATTGTTTGATACTGCAATTTTCCTAACAAAATTTATTCAAGCTCACACTACTGTAGAAGCAAAATTATAGTAAGAGACTTGGATTATTTACAAAGCTATCAAGAGAAATGGGTCTCAGAAACAGAGAATGAGTTAATTCCCTCAACAGGGCTTCACATTTTGCAGCTCTCATGAAAAGAACAAGCAGGCAATCAGAGACAGTGGAGCACAGCACTGAGAATGAATCCAGACAGAAGAATTTTTATGCAATCCATTATGGAACGAATATGGACAATATGTACATCATGCAAATGTATATTCAGTGCTAGAAAAAATAAGCTTTAACATTTCACCAGCAAAACAGGTATACATTGTGGAATGAAACAGGTAAAAAGCTGATACCATAAAGGGAACAGTATATCAGGAAAGTGGACAGGTGTCACGGATGTTGAAGAGGTGGAACTGGGCCTTTGTACAGTATGTACTTTGGACTGATCACGCAACTTTCTCCCAAACCCCTATTAACATTTATCAAACACTGAAAAAACAAGACCCTTTGATCTTTCACATACCATATATATATATATATATATATATATATATATTTTTATATATATACATTTGGAATGCACAATTGCCATTCAAGCCTATTCACAGTTGAAAGTGATTTGTCCAGGGTGGTGATATATTTACAGGCTTGGCAGAGTTTAGTTTCTGAGAGAACGATTATGTTCCTATCAAGTCTTTACTTGCTCAAATGGAAAGATCCTGTCATTTTGGTATCAGATATGAGCCTAAATGGAACACAGCAAAGAAAGAGTGATCTCAAAAAATGTGAGAGATTCACATTCTTACTTACTTAGTATTGTGCTGACCAACTAAAAAACTCAATTCTTTTAGAAATGCCTGATCCTGTAAATGGTTACTTATTCATATGATCTAGCTGTGATTTAGTTTTACTGTATTTTCAGCTAGCCCATATGACAGACTGAAAAAAACATAGATAAGGCCTATGAGAGAGCAAAAGTAAATATACTTGAGATTCCACTGAAAAGCTGAGCCACACCTGTCCCACTCATTGTTCAAACAGTAAGCCCACTGTGTCTTTCCCAACATCTGTGTTGACACATTACATAGTGAAACAAACATTATTGCTGTCTTAGCAGAATCTTTTTAAAGGCTTGTTTAAAAAGTGATCTGAACATAAGTTTTGGATGTGCAGCATGCACAAACACAAACATTCCAATAGCTATTAAAGGCCTCTCTTTCCACACTCTGTTTGAAACATACTGTCAAAATGATTCATCACATTACTAATATACTAATATGCATAACGGGCAGAACTAACAGTAATTCACTTACACTTTTCTGTGGTTAAAGAGCTAGCACACAATGAAGTATCATTCATTTAAGATCATTAAAATATCACACAAGCAGAGAAGGTTATTTCCACATTTTACACCTTCTAAAATGAAGTACAAAAACAAGCAAGCAAATTCTGCCCAAGATTTTGTTTCCTGTAGAGCAGCAACACAGCAAAAAGATTTCTTTTCACCTTATACACAAGTAAGAACATGCATTTTACAAGTGATGCTTCACTTTGAAGAAGCCCAAAACTGCGTTCCTTCACAAGACATTCAAAAGGAGGCAGCAAGGATAACAAGAAGAAGAACTAAAAATGTGAGCTGCTACTTGAGTCTCTACACTCAATGCAACTACTTTTTAGGGGAACCTTTAAAATTGGTTGCTTACCTCCAAGGATCTGAAAGTTTTACTCTCTTTTTATCAGAAAAATGTATGTCTACGACAGAGTTCACACACTAATTACAAGATCCTGGGTTTAATGTAATTCCTAGAGTAAATAAATCAGCTTTTGGTGGGAAAATTTCCAGTTAAACAGCAATTCACTTACAATTCTGTGTGACCAGGAAAGTTTAGATGTCCAGGTCTCACCTCACAGGAGTCCCACACTTCAGCCATGGAGGTATGGTCTTCCATATTAATCCATTGACTGTTTTTCTCTGCCTGAGGCCATTTAGGAATTTTTAACAGGTGCTGTGATTTTCAAATAAAAGCCACAGTGATATAATATATACTGTAATATAAAAACTAGTAGAGCTAGAGTCCCTAAAATGAAAGCTAAATAAAATTATTCAAAAAAAAAACTTTTTGCTTTCCTGGCTTAAAATCCTTTTACCTCTCTTCCCAAACCTTTCTTCCTCTGAACCTCCTCCATACTCTTCAAGGGCCTGGAAGTGAGGGGTGGAAGAAGTCACTTGCAGTTTCTGGAAACTGATCAAAGAGGTTTGGGAACGGAATTCTGTAACGTTACACTTATCCAGCTAATTTTGTGTTGACCATATCAGGAAGACTTGAGAAAAGTCTGCCTTTTTCCTAATTTTAGTCGGGTGAAGAGGGTAAAGAGATGTGCAGTCACGGCTATCTATGATGGGTAATATCTGGTAACATCTTGGAATGGTTTATTATATTCTACAGAATTGCAGTAAACCATTTCAAGCTGTATTGTGCTTTATTATTGAGCTTACAAAGAAAATCAAAGTGTTTGATATAGGTCAGTTTCACCAGTCTCCAGAGAGGAAGGTGATGGGACAAAGAAGGTATATGCTGCAACTGGGTGGGCACTGCTATGGTCTGAGCTCAGAGGGCCTGCTCTTCAGTCCAAGCAGCCAGCTGTAGACTGAAGGCTCACTACCTTACTGCATTGTGGTCTGAAGTAAAGCTGTTTCTGCTACTGTCTGTATATCACAGGCACATCTTCGTGTCCAGTAAAGGTGACCTGCTCATCAGACAGAATGCTGGCTGCTTAAAGACACAATACAAGACAAGTCTGAAATACAAGACATCAGGGAATAAAGGATAATAGAATCATAGTACAGGTAGAAAATTATAAATTAGGCCCAAAAATAACATTAAGCTTGAATACAATGGACGCAAACAGACATACTGGTGTAAACAGTCTGTGAATCTGAGCCTGAAGGTGGTCTTTGATGCAGGCGAAGGCCAACAATGTTGGCTGGCCACTCTGAGATTCCTTTTCAGGGAGAGCAAGCCCGTTCAGACATGCCCTGTGCTCACAGCTATTATATTACTCATGGCAATCTACTGCAGTGAAAATTTTCTCATAAATACTTTTTCAGGACAGATTAGTCTGAACCTGCCTGTGCACACTTCCCCTCCCACTATACCCCCAACCATGTCTGAAAAACACATTTATTCATAGGGATTGTATCTAATACAGCTAGTACAGTAGGTTTATTTGCATCGGTTCAAAAGTGTCAATTCTTTTCATTGACATGAATGAACTGAATGGAATCGCTCACAGTAACATATTGACACATACAGATGTATGCACGTGTATTATTGTCATGATTTCAGTATATTAAAGGTATGGCATGCAAAGCAACTGGCAGGTGACTTGCACTCTGGCATAATCTCAAGTCCTGACAGAGTAACAAAGTTCATCAATCGTTAACTTTGAAAACCAAAAATATTTTGCCTTGGAAAGCCCCTGGACTGCTTTCAACTGTTAAACATGCACACATGTGCATTTCTGCAGTAATGCTAACAAGAACTCACAATTGCCCATAACTGTTTGTCTTGCCTAGTCAGAGGAAGGAACACTGAAATGCTGTTGGCTTTGTTTTACAAAGAGATTTTTTTGAGGACTCATTTCCCATTCTGCATAACTTGGATGCAACATGCAGACATACATAAACCAGAAACAGGATCTGGATTTGTCAAGTTGGAGATTTCATTATTATAGTCACAAACCAAAGGGATATACACACCCATGTTTACGGCATGCTCTTGGATTTTCCCATGTTTCAAAGTCAGAACAGCAGATTTTTTTCTTTCTATGAAAAAATGAATTCATATTTGCTCACCAGCACACAATAATTAAATTATAAAGCAAAATTATAGAGCTTCAAATGCTGCTCCAGATAATGAAATGTTGTATGTTTTACAATGATTTTGGCAAAGTGGCTAAGCTACACAATAAATTATGGTTTTTCATAGGAACCTCTTCATATGGTTTTGGAAGGGTTGATAGTTGCTTTTCCAGTTTTCTGGCTCATCCCATTAGTCATTTATGCAGTTCAGTGAAAAATGTCTGCAAAGTCCCAAATATTTAGATAAATGGTTTAATGTAATAGTTATTTCCTCAACTTATCTATCATGGTTTCATAAAAAACCTTGCATGCAAAAATGTATGAATCTACTGATACAATTTATATTATATAACAGCAATGACCTTTTAAAGAATCTAAAGCTGATATCTTGCATTAATTTAGCTCATAATTTATTGTTCTTTTGCTTTCATATGTCATATCTCCAGATGTGCCATGTGTAGATGATATGACTCCAGGAGGTGCCTGTTCTTTGCTCTCTCTTTCACATCCTGTGGGTTCCATGTCCAAGTGTTTAAAATGTCAAAAGTTTTTTTGATAGAGCAGTTTCTCTTATCTTATATTGGAGCAAGATGGTGCCTGAATGTCCTACAGATGTTGCTGCCAAATGTAGGGCGGTCTGGCTTCTGATGTTGGTAGCATTCACACCGGCACCCAGCCTCATAAGACCACAAGCAACATGCAGTTAGTTGGCAATCAGCAAAGTCAGTGCTACTACTGCGGGAGTCGAGAAATTGAGGCATTGCATCTTGGAAAAAACCATTACCACAATGATTCTGGAGAGTGCAGACCCACCATTATTACTTCCCAGGAGTAGTTGACCAACAAAGATCACACCAAGAGTAAGGCGTATAATAGTCCACAAGGTCACAAAGCAACCCAAGGTAACCTCTAAGCAACTAAAGGCCTTTCTCACATTAGCTAATGTTAATGTTCATGAATCCACCATCAGGAGGACACTGAACAACAATTGTGTGCAAGGCAGGGTTGCAAGGAGAAAGCCACTGCTCTCCAAAAAGAACATTGCTGCCCGTCTGCAGTTTGCTAAAGATCACCTGGACATGCCAGAAGGCTATTGGAACAATGTTTTGTGGACGGATGAGACCAAAATAGAGCTTTTTGGTCTAAATGAGAAGCGTTATGTTTGGAGAAAGGAAAACACTGCATTCCAGCATAAAAACCTCATACCATCTGTGAAACACGGTGGTGGTTGTATCGTGGTTTAGGCCTGTTTTGCTGCATCTGGGCCAGGACAGCTTGCCATCATTGATGGAACAATGAATTCTGAGTTATACCAGCAAATTCTCAAGGAAAATGTCAGGACATCTGTCCATGAGCTGAATCTCAAGAGAACGTGGGTCATGCAGCAAGACAACGACCCTAAGCACACAAGTCGTTCTACCAAAGGATGGTTAAAGAAGAACAAAGTTAAGGTTTTGGAATGGCCAAGTCCTGACCTTAATCCAATAGAAATGTTACGGAAGGACCTGAAGCGAGCGGTTCATGGGAGGAAACCCACCAACATAACAGCTGAAGCTGTTTTGTAAGGAGGAATGCTCTAAAATTCCTCCAAGCCGATGTGCAGGACTAATCAACAATTACCGGAAATGTTTAGTTGCAGTTATTGCTGCACGAGGGGGTCACACCAGATACTGAAAGCAAAGGTTCACATACTTTTGCCACTCACAGATGTGTGTTATTGGATCATTTTCCTCAATAAATAAATGCCCAGGTCTAATTTTTTTGACTCATTTGTTTGATTTGGTTCTCATTATCTACATTTAGGACTTTTGATGTAGTTTTAGGTCAAATTTATGCAGAAATATAGAAAGTTCTGAAGGGTTCACAAATTTTCAAGCACCACTGTACATTAAATTGAACAGCATATACCAATCGTGAGCATTGCTGTGAAATCATTTTCAAATAGTTGGAAGCATTTTTCATTTTTTTATCCATTTCATTTACTGTATTTTAATCTATAAAACAGCAAGTTGAAATCATGATAGCAGTTTGGAGAATGTCTACAGTGTGTAATAAATCACAATAAATTGTCTTACAAATGCACCTTAACAGGATTGGGTGGATAGTTATGTTTCAGAAAAACCCCACCTATTTTTACACATATCAGATTGTTCCCTTGAGTAAAGGCTAAACAATTTTGAATGGTGGGAGGGCCGCATATTGTTTTTGCCAAAGTCCACAAAGTACCCCCTCCTACCTTGCCAAGGGCACAAACCTCCCCTGATGCTCCTTGGCATCAATCCTGAATAGTCCCTTCAGCCTCTCAGCTGCAGCAAAAATGTGTTCCTAGATCTCCTTTGCAGTGTAAGTGTGTAGGATCCTAGGAGTGACATGCCTGTATTGTCCAACCCTAGATTATGTCTAGAAGACTTTAATACACGTAACACAGAGAAAGGTGAATAAAAATTAAGGTTTTGGTTAGGTGAAAAAGTTTTTAAATGATATAAATGAAAACATAACATCCATAGACAGCTTTTTGGAAACGGGATTTAACTATATCTGAGGACAGTTATGCTAAAGCTGCTGTTGCACTTCTAGAAAAAAAAACTTAATTGGTTAAAAGACACACACTTGCCCAGCTGCTTGTATAAATGGGTAAGATGTCACATTACCACAAACAGTCATTCTGCTAAGCAACATATTAAACTACATTATACAAAGAAGCTTTAACAGATACAAGGTTTAATCATGCATAGTTTGTATACCTTTTTCTATCAAACAAATAAGAGGGTTTGGATGTCCAGCACTCAACGTGACAGACATCAGTTAGACTATTAAATACAAGCATACATAATCATAGTCCAGTTGATGTGAAGATGTTGAGAAATGGGAGTGAGAGTAACTAACTTTGTGCAGTAACTGGAAAATGCTCGTTTTTAATTGTGCCAGAAGGTGGGGTGCATTGTTAAATCTAATACTGACAATTTAAAACAATGAAAATAGTTTTAAAATGAAACGATAGGAAGAAAAAATAATCCAAACACTCAAGTTGTGTTCATTCATTTTATTTTATTTAAAAATTTAGGTAGAATTTTGGCAGAACAAATCAAAAGTAAAGATGTTTTGAACATTGGCACTCTGCAAAACTACGCTTCCAATATTTTTCATGTTCATTTAGCTCATGAAATAATGAAAAAATATATATTACTGCTACTGCTTTATAGTAAATACAGTGCAAAAGATTAATTATTTTATAGATGAACTGTAGTTAAGATAGAAAAATGCAGAAAATAATCCAGTAGAAAATTCAAAATTAAAATATAAAATAAATCATGCATTTAATTTAAAACTTTACTGGAACTGCAGTATTTCCACATGCAACTATATAGGCTGTCACAGCTTCTAAAGTTTATAACATTACTGCAAATTAACTATACAACTATCAATTATTGATTTTCTTTTAACTGTATATTTATCCACTTTAAACAGTTGCTTAGGAGATAAAAACAAAGTTCATGACTATTTCAGAAAAGTGAAAACAGCAAAAAATACTGACATTACACTATTAAGAAATTGTTATTTAAAGACATGTATATGTAGTATTGTGTTGCTATACACCTGCAACATTTATTGTATCAGACTAAAACAACAGACTCCATTAAACACACTTATACATTTGTTTAACTTTCATTTTATGACAAATGTATTAATTAATTTTTATCATAACAGACTTTAGGAAGCTGATGACACACAAAAATGTTTTTGCTTTTTTAAAAATGTGAAATAACTTTAAAGAAAGGATTTTTTTTGGAATGACTCCACAAGATTTCTTCTGCAAGGTTTGGTGTGTTTGCAGTGACATCTTTGTCACTACGTTTCCACAAGATTAAAATACAACCAGGCATACACACGTTGAAGGCCCTCAGACATCTTGGATAAAGAGCGAGGAGTCAGTCACATATGTGTCTTTGTCATCATCCTCCTCCAGAAGTTTCTCCAGCGGCAAACTAGTCACAACATTGCGGGCTTGTTCCAGCCGCTCTGGGTCAGGTTCTGGCACCTCCACTGTCATAGGTTGGGAGGGCACCTGGGTAGTGGAGAACGGTGCTGTGCATGGTGGGCACTGCATGGTGGGTGCTGAAAAGGTGGCTAGTGGCTGAGCCCATGGTAGGTAAGCTAGTGAAGAGTCTAGGAGGTCTACTTGGGGCAAGCCTTGGGAAGATGAAGGTCTGGTCTGTGATAAAGAGTAAAACAGCCAGTGAAAGCTGAGCATCTACAGAACCTGCATAAATTATCCAGTAATATTTTACTATTCATTCATTATCAGTCACTGCTTGCCAGTACAGACCCATGGTGGTCCAGCATCTATCTTGGAAACACAAGACATGAGGCAAGATCCATATAGTCATATAAACACAATAAGAAAATCAGAGTCACCAATTCACTTGAAAAGCAAGTGAGGGATGAAGCAAAAGTACCTGGAGGAACCCATGTGAATACATGAAAACATGCACATTCTACACAGAATGAGCCTATTCCATAACCACATCAGAACACACAGACTCAGTACTGAAAGACACCAGCCCAGTATTCTGTCACTAAACGTACAACTTTGCAAAGATTATCTACATAGCTGCCAGGGATGCCATTTATGACATATGCTCATAAGCTCATTTGATAAATTAAATCAGTATTTAACTGAATAACAGAACATTTCATCTCATGGTATTTAAGGTACAGTCCCTGATATCAACCAAGAGAGAAGGGAAAATTAAAATATGAGCTTTTAAGCCTTCAGGATCCCAGTATTTAAGGGAAGACATTAAGCTCCATATCATACAAAAGTGTCACAGAAAATGAAATATATCACATAAAGTGTGAAGTAAAAGAGGTATTAAGACCACTGGACAACATTAGTCTCTGTTTAATGCTCATTAGTGATATCACTCACCCCAAAGTTAGTGAAAAGAGGCGTGTGGGTATACGTCAGCATCGAGGGTGGACCCACCACAGTGTAGCTGGGGCAAACAGGCTGGACATACACATCAGTGGTGTAGGCTGAAGCATTATGCTCTCCAGGGAGAAACTCAGGACTGGCCCAGTGGGCCACAGGCTGCAAAGCTGCAGCAGCTGGTTGTGCAATCCATCCTGAGCACAGTGTCCCATCATCCACTACCATTCTGTCTTCTGCAACGGTACCCACTTCAGAAAAGCCCACTGAGCCTGCTGGGACAAAGAGCATCGGCTGAGAAATGCTCCTCATAGTGTCCCTCTCCATCCTCACAGAATGAGCATTCGAACATAGCTTATATGTAGGCTTCAACTGATCTTCAAATCTTGTTCAAGGGATTGTGTGCATTAAATTAAATAACTGTTACTCAGGGATGAGGCTTAGTCTGAGTGGGGTTTGCCTTTTCCAGATATTTGCATAGGTTTCCTCTGGGTAATCTGGTTTCCTCCTACATTGCAAAGTTACGTGCTTCAGGTGACCTGGTGACTCCAAATTTCCTGCAGTGAGTGCATGAATTTATGGTTACCCTGTGCTGAACTGGTGTCCCATCCAGGGAGTTCCCTATGTAGCCCCTGCCTAACACCTTGAGCAGGGTAACACTACTGCAACCCCGATTTGCACAAGGGCTTATTGGCAATAAGTGAGTTAATTTTACATAAAATTTCTATTATTGTCTTTAAGACACACCATATATTCAGTACATCCACTAAACAAATTAATTATCCCAGCAACCAAAAATGGCTACTTTTAGGACTGAAAACTGTGACAAGGGATTGTCATTACACATCTAAACCATCTAAATGTCTTTGATTTGGAATGCAACCTTTGCTGAGTTTCTACATTACTTTGTAGAAAGTTATTAGCTAGCATCCCAAATTAGGGATATGATATGTAGGGATATTAAATAACTCACCAATTTGTGTATATGATGATAAAGCATTTGCGGTGTTTGGCACCACCACCTAGAAAAGGCAAACAAACCATAACAGAGTCTCTCCAAATTTTTGGAAGAACAAAAATTAGCATAAGCTTCATATTATACAGTTTATGCATTTAAAGGAGACTCTTTTTAACTGGACCCATTGCAAAATTGTATGTTTCCCCTTAGACGAGGGCAGTATAAGAAGATAAGAAGGATTCTGCATCTCCTAAAGGCTATACCAAGTATAAATAACTAATTAAATTGGGTTGGCTAAGGCTGATGTGTAATGAAGATACATACTGGTGCACACTAGATACAGAGATTCCCTCACACCCATGTGCAGCATGGTTATAAAAATCACTGTATTTTCTTGGTCAGATAAAAAGGAGCCTCCTGCTATTTGATGTTTCATTGAATAATAATGTGGACAAAATGACAATTTGTTCCCAGTTATGTTTGACTGCAGAAAGTACCTGTAACCACACCATGTTGGCGCTGCTAAGGGGGGATCAATTTATTTAGGATGATGTATGCACACTCTCCCGCACAGAGTGAGGAGCTCAAACAAGAAGAAGTGCACTACTTCCTATAATGTGCCAGGCTTTTCACTATTTATACCTTTTCTCCACTTTTGACCCTTGACATTACTATTTTATTGTCAATAAAGTTCTGTAGCGAAAACTGTGCCCTTTCAGCAACTGATGGAGAAATATAGCTCATGAAATACAGGTCCTGTTCTGCTCTCTTGAACTGTGCCGCTGTTAGGCAACTGTGTGGCGCATTTAGTATGGGTGTGATATGAACATTGTTTGTTTGATATGCAGTATGTGTAATGTGAACAGTGTTTGTGAGCCATTTAGAGTGTATTTGTGTGTTTGTGTATGTGGTGTGGACAGTGTATATGTGTTTTGTAGAGTTTGTGGGCTGATGAGGACAGTATGGCTGCTTATGGTGTGTGTATGTGTATATGTGCGCATATATATATATATATATATATATATATATATATATATATATATAAAAAAGTAAATGATGGATAAAATTTTTTTGAGTTTGTGGGTGTTGTGTTGTTTTTCTGTAGATGGTTGCTAAATGTGTTGGGGAGGAGTTCACTTGGCAGTGGTGGTCTTTGCAGATCTCTCAAGTTATTTGCATAGGCTTTGTGCCCAGCCCTGGAGCAACACAAGGGAATGGTACAAACTGTCATGGAAAAACACCGATTAAGGACCGAAAAGCTTCATCTGCTTGCGTTCACATAACATTTTTTTTTCCACAGATGTTTCACATTGCTTTTTTTTTTAACAGATGTTAGCCTGTACTTTTCCCAGGCAGCCTATAATCTATGGATATATGTTTACTTTAAAATCCTTAAGGAATTGGTTCACACTATTCTCACCATTACGAGCTTCCTGCTTAATATCACAAATTGTACTCACTCACGGATTTTAGGGAGCCAGTATATTCATTTCTGCAATAGACATTTTTGTTGCACCTCTCTTTATCTGAAGCATTTATTATGTGTTTTGATAGTTAAGGTCTTGATTAAAAGAAATGCAAGCAGAAGAGTTAAAGCTGAAAGGCGAGGAAGTTGGAGTGTGTGTGTGTGTGTGTGTGTGTTCTCACCGTGGTAGTGTGTGCAGGCTTGGCATTAGCAATGTCACTTCCCCGCTTTCTCCTCAGTAGTTCTTTGACAGGATCTTTGACCCGCACTCCCTGGTATGGCTTGGTCACGGCCCGTTCTGCCGGTGCTGCTGCATGTCACCAAAAACATAAAAAATGTTTCTTCACAGACAGGATGCATGAGTCACTGCTCCGAGTGAATGTTCCGTCCCTCCATCATGGAACAAGCACAGAGTCATTTGAGGAGACACCTTTTGAGGCAGGTTTCAAACTTTGACTCCTTATAGCATGACTAGAATAATTCTATTAATTCTAACTGTCCAAGTTAAATGTTTAACAGCAACACATTTCAGAATGACATTAAAAAAAAAAAATCAGTATTCTGTTTATTAAACAGTAGCTGTGGCTACAGTGACTTCTATCAAAAAATAACAGTTAAACAGGTGGGAATGCTTATAAATTTTGCCAAACATAAACGGTTGCTTTCTGCTTTGTGGTTCAGATATGTGCTCCTAATAACCTATTGTACATAATATTGTATACAGTGAGTTTGGCTGCCCACAAAAAGACCCATTCTAAATGGCTTCTTTGTATCCTCTACACTAACAGTACACGATGGAGAAATAATTCCACAGAGTTAAATCTACACTCCTCCCTTTCAACCCCCCTGCAAGAATGAGAGATGTGTTTTGTGGGGAAATGGGAAAACAGGAAAACCATTGACATTTTGATAAATTGGGCCACAACTGCGAACATTTGAATCTTATCAAATTTTCCCACAAACATTTTTTAATATCTCTTTTCTGATATGAGTCATAGTCGAATTATGCGGTGAGGTTATAATAATATCTGTTTGGTGTTTAATTCTTTTTTTTGTCTTTTCCTGATCTAATACAGCAGAACCTCAATTCATCCTATAGATGTGTTCTTTAAAAAATGGAGGCTCAATGAAAGTGCTGTAAGAAGTCTTAGAGTATACTGCATAAATGCAGTTTGAAACTGTGCACAAACAATATAATACGAAATACATTAATTATGCAATTAATAATATTGAACAAAAACAGAAAAATGTTATGCATAACAAATAGAACTAAAATATAAGAGAACCATCACAAAAAACGTTATAGGAGGCAGTGTTAATGAAGGTATTATTGTTCTAGTACAGAATAATATTTGCACATAATGAATGTGCACTTCACGTGGTATAACATTCAATGCTGATTTGTTTAGCCCATTATAATAGTATATAGAGAAGCTGATGTCACCTTTTCGGTTAACATCTGGTTATGGTGTCCATGTTTCATCAGAAATTATGACAAGATCATAGGCTAAAATAAAGTGATTTTGAACTTTGACTGAGCTGAAGGATCACGTCACCCTACTTCTCTAATTTGCTTTGGCCATAAATGGCATTTTTTTCCAAACACAATAACTATGATGTCTTTCAAGTACCTCCATGAAAAGCTTTCCCATATGCTGTAAAATATAAAAAATATCCACATTAAAACCCTTACACTCTGCTATAAATCACTATAAATCACTATTCATCTTGGACTTTAGGCTATTTCATGCTTACAGATGGTACCATAGTTTCCACAATTCTTATTAATTTGAAGTTTGCTGAAGAAGCTGTCTCATTTATAAAAACACATGATTCTGTGCTGAAACAAAGATGAAAATGAAACAAACTAAAGCTACAATATTTTATTTAACATTACCTTCTTTTCCACAATATTTTAGCCAGTTGTGAGGGATAAATGTTGATGAAATGTCTTTGTCATCATTTTTTGGGTCATAGTCAGGATATACAGACTAAGAACTTGGACAGTATCCATGACATCTCTCCAAGCTTATCCATTCAGGAATTTTTCAAATTAGTCTACATAGATGGGGATTTTTCAGAATGACAATGCACAATGCATTTGTGGCATTAGTATTTTGTTGCTTTCAAACTTTTGCACTTCAAAAATGAATATACCTTTGCTAACCACTACTTTACAAGTATGGTAAGAACCTCACATTAGGCTGTTTGGGTCAAGATATAAACAAAATCTCAATTTTCCAGAATTACCTCAAAGGATGCACAAAACAGTGCAGACAAAAAAACATTCTCGTAATTTCCTTAAATGATACCTTAGAAACTAGTGACAAATCTTCAGCCAGTCATTATCTGTAGTATAACAGCTTTCCACAGAAAATGTTTAATACTTGAAGAGTATGGGAGAAATGCTTCAGAGATTTCCAAGGAAAAGCGGCATGCCAAAACAAGCAGATCAGAGTAAAACCCTTGTTAATTTTTCAGGAATTACAAAGCTTTTTCAAAAGTGTTCTCATTCAAAAACTACTTAGGAGCATAGTTTGGTTTTATTATTTTTGTTCCTTTTCTGCCTCAATTATTAGAAAAGTGAAAAACTTTGGGGACTGCTGACGTATGGGGGATGTGTCAAACTTCTTGAAGCACTCTTTGATAATGAATGAGTTGTTTTGTAGGAACTGTATGTAGCCAGAGCAGACATAGCAATAAGCAGGCTGTAGAAACTGGTTTCTGAGAACTGGTAACCACATCTACAGCAAAGTCAACAGTGAAACAGGAAGGAGCTCTAGTCTGGGGGGGGGGTTCTGCAGTGTAAGTGAGATATCACATTACAATTCTGTAAAAAATTTTATACTTCTTTCCTTGTAGTTGTAGAAGACATTCAAAGTCGTGAAGTAACTGTACAAGCAATGCTTATGCAGTGACTGTAAAATCCACGAAAAAAGTCACTTTCACTGTATTAAACAATAATACAGAGACCCAGGCACCTGACCTAGGATAATTCTACATTACTAGTTTGCTGAATTAGCCAGTTTCAAATAGTGGAAGAGTCAAAGGTGTGAGCCGTAGAGCCCGGGGAGGGTCGTCACTGAAGAATTATTCAGCTGGGTATTAATGTGTTCAGAGGTATAAAAATAAATGTGTGCGAAAAGTGTAAGTACTGTATATGTGACAAAGCATCTAGCAAGAAAATAGGGTCTGTAATGTCCTGACTGCTTCAAAACTACTTTTGAAACATTTGCCTGCATAATGAAATTCACTTTCAATTCACATTCTGTCTAGTATATGAACACATATAATTAGTTTGATACACATTCTCTGTCACTCACACATACATACAGCTGTAAAAAAGAGGAAGGTCAGGGAGTAGAAACAGACGCAAGGGCTGTAACACAGCTGTGGTGGGTTTCAGCCCTCTGCAGCCGTTGTTCAGCTTTGCATATCAAAATTAAGGGGCCAGCATGAAGGGCCTACTAAAAAAAACAGATTGTATCTTGCTTTTACTTATGGTGTCCATCTTTGCAGTACTGTCATTGCTTAGGATCAAATTTTAAATCTCCTCAGTTCATACATCCTGTGTTATTTGTAGCTGAAGTAATGAAATGCTACATATGAATTAGCATATCTTTTCTGGTGGCAACTGTCCTTATACCCTTCAAATTTAAAGCTAAAAACTGTTTTGAATTAGCCAGGTGCTGAAAAAAACAAGCTATATTTCTATGATGCATGTCTAACAAATGTGCAATCTGTTTATCTAGGGTTATGCTCCAGAATATTGTAGCAGTGACACGTAACATAGCCGTCAGATGCCTTTTGTGAACGCTGACAAGGTGCAGACAATAAATATCCAACAACTTGGATCTAAAGTACTTTAAATAAGGGACAGGCTCATCTGTAATATGGTGCCTCCGATTAATTCTGACTAAAGTTATTTTTTTCTAGGTTATTTTTGAGGAAAGATGATCATGCCCACAGCATCACTTTTAGAGGGAGTGAAAGGTTCTTTGCACATCTCTGCGCATATATTCTGTTTCTGCTTGACACGATGCAAAACTTAGCAGGTAGGGCTTTTTTAAAAAATTTTTTTGGTGCCAGACTAGTTAACAGCTTTTAAAGGGAATACGGTACTAGCTCACTGTTACTACGTTATTCCATTGTTTAAATTCTATGATAAATGGGTAGACTGATTAAGAATGAAAGTTATACATCAAGGTAGATAAGACTTTTTAATGTTATGAACATCATAAAATGATAAGCGTGACTGCATCATAAATCGAATAATATATTCCAAGTGATGTTCATTAGATAGTAGTAACTGATACATCATTAAGGAAAAAATAGCTAAAGGATTGCAGAAAATTCCTTAATCAATGTATTTTTAGCACCATTTTTAAACATTAGTGCCTTAATTAGAAAATAATTCCAAAGGGAGTCTGTCATCTAAAACTGTTTTAACAGGGTATCAAACCATTTTAACCCATACATTCATTTCAATGTTTATGTCTCATACAAATAAGCTAACTGTGGAAAAATGTGTTAATTGATGCTCTTTAATAGAACTAAAAATAGTGTCTGTACAGTCAACATACTTTGCCACAAAAAACATGAACAAATGAGTCATAAGAAAGTTGACAAAGGGAGACTTTCATTTCAATAAAAAAAAAGAAAAATCACAAGGAACACCTCCTTCACAGGCCTGACCTCAGGTTGCCATCTCAGCTTCATGTGAAGAGTGAAAATTTACATGGTAGGTATGTGTTCTAACATTATCGGTTGGAAATGGTTAATCAATCCCACACCATACCAATGGCATACTCCTACAAGCATAACCTCCGAGACGCTGTGAGTAATAGCACCACCCCCAGAGAGTCTGAAGAAGGCAGGTGGTGATAACTGAACATGCACCATGTACATGTACTGTGTTATGATGTGACAAAACATTCACAGCATTTACATTTTTTTGAGTCTTAAAGGAATCATCAAAGGCAAAGTGATTTCTTTAAGTGTATTTTTCTAGCGTGATCGGTTTTGGCTGACAATTTGGAATAACATTTTCTATCACTGTGAGCTTTACCACAGCTTTACACTTTACTGCAGCAATTTTTTTCTTTTACTGTAGTGGGTTTAAAGGTAGTATTCTTCGTTGACATACTTATCCTATAAAAATGTTAGACGATTCCACATATATATGGAATATATCCAGGACACACTAGGGCCTGAGTTTTTCTCAGCTATTATACAACTGAAATAATTCATAGTTTTGGTGAACGTATTCCGGTTGCTCACAAGTACAGTATTCCTTAATTTATTCTAATTTACTCATACATATTACAGTTTCTCATTTCACCTAGAGAACACCTCCAACTGAGGCACCATTTGACAGCACCGTTGGTCAAGTACTTACATTTCTCCCAGTGCATACTGTACTCTTGGAGATTTGTCCTGCTCAGCTTAGCTATCTGGTGGCTTGAGAAGAACCAGGTCGTGATTATGCGATGAGGTTTCACAGTTACAGGACTTGGTAGCTGCTTTTTAAAAGCCCACGACGAAACCTAATGTGATGTCACAGTATATCTAACCTCAGCTCATTCCCCCTGCCTGTGAAACCCCACAACTGCCAGGATGGAAGGTATTACACACATAAACTCACATACATAGATATTTGATGGATATGTACACCCACAAATATCAACTTCTTGTTTTTCCCTTTGAACAAAACTACATTATTTTTGGATGTTGCTTGATGTTCTGCTGGTGCATAATGGCAGACCCAAATCTAGCCCAGTTTTAAGCAAACCCTCCCAAAAGTAGACCATAGCAAAAAGGGTTTAAATGTAGTTAATGTATGATTTTACTGGTTCATATTTTCTTGCAATTACAGTATATCCTAAAAGTGAAAATAGTGCTGCTACAGATGGTCTAAGTGATTTAACAATTTAGTCAGAACTAGTAGAAAGCCAGTTTTCAGTGTAGACTTGCAGTGAGAACCCATGTCTTATTTTAATGTTAATTAAGAATGTGTATCCTTTGGAAGAGTATTATTATCTGTATCTGGATATATGAATTAGATATATAGTAAACCAGCAAATATCATTTTAAATTGTTTTAATTTATGAACACATTTAAAAGGAAATTATTGCAAGTGTCAAGTTACATATATGTTGACCAAGTGTTTTTACATGCACACAAACCCATAATTTTATGTGCATATTGGGCCACAAGCAATTGTATCATCTTAAACTTGTGATGAGGCATATTTTTAAGAATCTGTTGTTCAACTTTTGTGAGTCTGTGAAAATTATTTTAAAAGGCAGCTGAAACTGCAGCCAGTCATCCTACAAGTGGCAGAACGGAAGCACCTGTATTCAAGGTTCACTGACCACTACAACCCGCCCCAATGCTCCTTTAAATTTTCTTGACACTTAGAACTTACTACTTCTCACTAAACAACTTTGTAGTACAATATATTGAAAACGTGTCCCTACTACTCAATTTTCATAGTTTCTTACTGTTTGGTTACTTTCTGTGTTGCATTTTAAATTATGAAGTAATTAAAGTACCCTTTTTTAGTCTTGTTGGGCCAAGTAAATAAGGTCCATGAACCTAAATAGTAGGCATTGCAGTGTGTACCTGTGACACACAGAAGTAATGTTAGTGCTTAGACAAAAGCAGTGTACCAAACCCTGCTTCTTATCCTCACTTATTGTGTATTGAAAGATTCTCTCATAAAGACAAGTCCACGTCAAGGGCCATTTAGTTATTACAATTATAAATGAACAGTGTGGGTAAAAAAAACACCATGCTCTATATAAATAAAATGTTCTAAGAAATCCTGTACCATCACCCGGTGTGCCCACTTTAAGCTTGTCATCAGCGATTGCAAGAGATGGTATAGGACTTACCATGTTATTAGGGAGTTCTCAAAGATGTTCCTGGGAACCCCCATGCCAGACCCCTCACCACAGCTTGCCTGCCTTTACAACTGTGTTGCCTAATGCAAACTCTAGCTATCTTGTTGTAGGCAGATGCAAAGGAGCTCATGGACCGGGGATTTTTAAACATCTCTTAAAGAGGTCTTTAGATAAACATATGCTAATATCCTCTAATATGAAATCACTGGGGTTGAAAAGGCCTTCAGTAACACTACTATCTTTGATGCACATTAAACGTGGACCATCTTAAAAAGTCAGCACTCAATTTATCAGCATGGTTTAAACTCTTCAATTTTAAACTTAAACTTGGTTTAAACTTCTTTAAACTCATAAGGAATACCTACATATAATCCTACCATAGCACATGGGTAAGAACCTATTATTATGTAACAGATAAAAACATCCTGTAAAAAGTTGTAACTTTGTAATATTTCAAAATATTCAGTCTTCTGCTTAAAGATTCTGCAAATTAAAGCAGAAATCTAATACTACCTTCAAGTAACATTACATTACAGAAAAAAAATCAGTATATATTATTTACTGTTTTCTTACAGAAGGCCAAAGTAATCATTTTGTTCAGCTATATTATTTCAGTTAGCTATAAACATTTACAAACAAAGGCTCTCACTTGTATGTACATGTTAAAATGAATGTTAAACATTTTTTCAATGGGTTATATACAGTAATGTGAAAATGAAAATACACCATATGTCACTTCAATAGTTTTACATATCAGGGCTTAAATGATGACGATTGTCTTGTCCTCAGCAATTTCTATGTCTGGACAAATCTAGCCTAAGATAACAAAAGCACTTAACAGATATCACTATGTCATTATTTATTTTACATGAAGTAAGCTAAAATGCAGAAACCATGTAGGAAACATTAAGTACGCCTACCATTTCTATAGGAAATAAGAAGGTAATTAGCAACCAGGCCACATGTTAGTCCACTTCCTCTCTGTAGACCTATTCATCATTGTTGAAGATGAGTCCCACAACTATGGTGTCATCAGCATACTTGATGATGTGGTTACTGTTGTATTTGGCAACAAAGTCATGGGTTAGATGGGTTAACAGCTTGCCAAGTGCCAGTGTTCAAGACAGTGGTATGGGAGATGTTGCAATGGATTCTCACAGGTTGTGGCATGTTGGTCAAAAAGTCCAGGATCCAGCTGCATAGCTGGATGTTCAAACCCTATGAGGACAGTTTACTGACCAGCTGCTGGTGGATGATGGTATTAAATGGAAAACTGAAGTCAATGAAACGCTTTATGGCATAACAGTCTTTAACCACCAGATGGGCCAAGGCCAGATATACTGCGGCAGTCTTCAGCAGATCTATAGTGGCGGTAGGAATACTGGCAAGGGGTCTAGTGTGGAGAGTGGGATGTTGGCCTTGATGTGGGACATGAGTACTCTCTTCAAACACATCATGGTGACCAGGGTGAGAGCAACTGGATGGTAGTCATTGAGGCATGATGTCAGTGATTTCTTGTGGACTGGGGCAATGATGGTGGATTCGAAGCATTTGGGAACAACATCTGAGCCAAGGAGATATTAAAGATGTCAGTGAAGACCCCGTCAGTTCACTAACACACTATTATTGGAAGTTCTGTCAGGATTTGCAACTTTCTGTGCGATAACTGTCTCCATTTCTGCACACATCAGTTAGGGGCACAAGAAGTACCTGGTGAGAGCTGTGCGTAAAGGAATTCCCCCAAACGTCAGTGAACAGAAGCTATGTTCTAAAGAAGAGTGTGTCCCAACAAAACAATGTGAGAGACTGAGAAAAAACAATTTCTTTAAGTTATTGCTGCTAAAGGTGGTTTTACAAGTTACCAAATGATGGATTATACGTGGATTTTCACACATAGCTTCTGCATGTTGGATTATGGCATAATGTGTTAGATGTTGTCACCTGAGGTTAGAATTATGACATTTTAGGACCTGGTGAGGAAGGAGCAGATGATTTTTTGTATTGTCCTCATATAAAAAAAACATGGAACTGAAAGAAAGTGTATCTTTTTCTCATGACTGCAGATTAGGATTTATGATCTGCTTGTTGCACTGCATTAATGTCAATGTGTTAGAACTGTACAGTAATCCCTTGATACCCAAATCTAATTTGTCCCTGAAAACACATTGGTTGCTGAAATATCGGTTTATGGATGCCTATTTCCCAAAACACCTATAGAACTACCAATCCATGACTTCAACATGATAAACACTCTAAACATCAGTTACAGTGGTGCTTGAAAGTTTGTGAACCCTTCAGACCTTTCTATATTTCTGCATAAATTTGATCTAAAACTACATCAGATTTTCACACGTCCTAAAAGTAGATAAAGAGAACCAAATCAAACAAATGAGTAAAAAAAATTAGACCTGGTCATTTATTTATTGAGGAAAACGATCCAATAACACACATCTGTAAGTGGCAAAAGTATGTGAACCTTTAGGATTAGCAGATAATTTGAAGGTAAAATTAGAGTCGGGTGTTTTCAATCAATGGAATGACAATCAGGTGTGAGTGGTTGACCTGTTTTATTTAAAGAGCAGGGATCTATCAAAGTCTG
>UFQX01000407.1:399359-448883 GCA_900497675.1 Arapaima gigas | reverse complement strand
TACCTGTACTTCTCCACAGACATTGAAGTTGCATGCCTAAGACTTTTGCACAGTACTGTATGTATATATTTAATTTTATTATCACTTATTTTAAAGTATACTTAAGTTTTATGCTGTATCATGTTAATAAAAGATAATAAAGGTCATCCATGTTGTACCCTGACTCAGGCCCTGTGCTGCCAGGATAGAGGAATACAGAGAGTAATTGTTGTATAAGCTGTTGATGAAAATGAATAATTAAAGTTTTCCTGTAAAATTTTAATTTGTTATAGTTTTACCTGTAGTTTTTAGCAGACCCAAGAACAAATTGAGGGATTAAGATACAATTTTACTGTCTTAACTGGGTTTGCAAGTGTATTAGCTTTCAATGTACCTGCCTGTCGTTTCAGGCCAATCCTCTAGTGTTCATCACATTATCACATAAGGAAATGTTCAACCACTCTAATTTCTTAACACTGTCATGCAAGTTTTCATATACCTGGTACATTATATTATTAGAATTTGAAATTTGCCAGTTTGCAAGTTTCCCTAAAAAGAACTTTGTTTGAGCAAATATGTTTAAATCCTTATCCATATATTAGAAAATGAGGTCTTTGTCATTCCAGATGATGAGGTCTGTTCTAGAGAATTAACAGAAAAACAAAGAAATACTTCTGTATATTTAAAAGAACACTGGAATAATTATATGAATATGAATTATTTTAATGACATTTGAAGAAGTATAACTTGCCTAAACAGGAATTCAAAACCACTGACAGGAAGCCAGTGAAAACTGTTTGCTTTAGATACAGGGATGCTGAAAGTGACAAGCAAGGTCCGGTTTGGTGGCAGGAAACTGTCCGACGTCAATGTGCAATTTCAGTGATGATGTGGCCAGCTGCACATCCTGTGAACGTATGCTGAAGTCCAACCCTCAGCAGATTACATCTATGCTCGCAGTCTCCAAACAGAATGTCATAATACTTGTTACCATGCCTTTTATAATAAGGAGCTAAGAGAAGACACATATTAAGAAATTTTACATGAAACTTGATCTCAAGTACTTGTAAGACATTACAGGTACGTTAAAGACTCAGTGATAAATGTTAATAGGGCGCGAAAGGGGCTAAAGAGGCTAAAGATGGAACCAAGGAGAAACAACTTCAGTTCCACATTGCAGAGCAGTTTTTTATATTCCCCAAAGAAATTATTTCTGATTCTGCTTCTAATAACACCAGTTCAGTTCATCAGTCAAAAAGCTTGTTCTATGGATGAAAGAAATGTCTAGTCCAATGAGCACTGTGTTTGACTGAATAAGAGGCATTCAAGCTTGGAAAAATTTGGATGCTGTCAATGCTAAATTAAAAATGTTTTCATCCTCCACCGTGGCCAGTGGTGAGTGAAAAACTTGTGACATTCGGGAGCACAGTCGTGCCCCCTCTTAATGGACAGGAGCCATCAAGCTGCAGAACTTAGACTGAAGTTGTTGCCTAAAGCTCCTGTTTCATGTTTTCTTAAGTGTATTGCTTTTGTTGTTACATTTGTTTTTTATTTTTAATAAAACCCTCTGTGTAAAGAGTACTTGTTTGCAAGTTCTGCCACCTCCCAAAGGCAAATACTATAGGTAGATAAGGCAGTTTCAGTTAAAAAGTGCTTATGATCACAGTCACTAAAGTGCACTTCAGCAAACTTGGAAAGCATACCAATGATCAACAATCAAGACCAGCAGAGTCAGGACCACCGGAGTCAAGACCAGCAGAGNGTGCACTTCAGCAAACTTGGAAAGCATACCAATGATCAACAATCAAGACCAGCAGAGTCAGGACCACCGGAGTCAAGACCAGCAGAGTCAGGACCAGCGGAGTCAGGACCGGCGGAGTCAAGACCGGCGGAGTCAGGACCGGCGGAGTCAGGACCGGCGGAGTCAAGACCGGCGGAGTCAGGACCAGCGGAGTCAGGACCAACAGAGTCAGGACCAGCAGAGTCAAGACCGGCAGAGTCAGGACCGGCGGAGTCAGGACCGGCGGAGTCAAGACCGGCGGAGTCAGGACCGGCGGAGTCAGGACCAGGGGGCGTGACACATCTTTTGTTTTTTTTCAGTGCTCCTTTTATGGTGAAGCTATCATTGTATCTTAAACCATTTTTCTCAGCCACTCACCATTCATGTGAAATTCTCTGTAAACACATTAGAATAGCCAAGAGGGGTGAGAACTTGAATGCACAAAGTGAATTCTTTGTTTTCCTTTCCTCAGCTGACAGTTGGCTTACTTGTACAGCTATTCCATATTTTGCCATATGTCGTGGATTCATTTTTCTGTTAATGTCCTTATTATTGTTTATTTATAAGGTATCTATTTTTCTCTATGTCACTGCTGAGAACAGCACTCTATAAAAATAATTTCAATTGAACTGGCCAAAAGAGATGAATAGCATTTGTGTCATCTGCTCATCTGCATGGTAGTGATAGAAGAAACCATGACAGGCAAAGACAAAGCGAAAGAAAAGCAGTGTAGATGGAGAAAGGTAAGGGGCCCAAGACCAATCCTCATGAAATACCTGTTAACAAACGTTAAGAAGCCAAGAACGAGCCATGCCATAACTCCTGGTGAGATTGCAGGTAAAATTCTGACCACTCCAGTGAAGATCCTTTGATTACAAGCCATTCTGAGGTAATTTTAACCATTTCAAATGTTGCAGAGAGGTCAAGAAGAAAAAAAGAACTGGGGAGGAGAGTGAGGCTTAGTGGAATGACCCATTTTAAGCCCAGACTGAGATCCATTGAGGTAATAATTCTGGGTTAGAAATATAAATGTAACTGGGGGGGAGACTGGTCTTCACTTCTGAACTGAGTTTGGGTCCTGAGAACATTTCTTTACCTGTGGCAAAATATGAGAGGTTTTGTAAACATACTGAAAGCAACTGAATGAGTGTAACAGATTAAAGGCATAAAATAAAAAGTTACTGGAAAACGATCGATAAAAAAAGAAATGGGAAGAAGGGGGGAAGTGATGGTATGATAGGTAAGCAAGAGGTTGTTGATGTTAATGTCAGATTTTGAAATGCAGGGAATAAGGCTTTGCTAAGAATTGTGACCTGGAAGAAGCAACTCTTCAGGACTGAGGGTCAATGGAAATTTTCTGTTTCCACAGCATGTATTAATTTGTTTGTTTTGTCTGATAAAAATTATTGCAGAAATAGAAGCATGAAAGACAGCAACATTTTGCTTTTACGTTCATAAATGCACAAAATGGAAAATGAATGTGCTGGTCTGGAATTAAGAGAGCAGAGGTACCAAAGACAGGAGGTAAGTGGCACTGACAGTGGACTCAGAGAAATCTGGAGCAGATAGGGGGTGGCCAGAACTACAGAGGAGAAGGGGGAGGATTTAGTAAGTGGCAGGTAATATAGAAGACAGAATAGGAAGGGTGATGGAAGGGGGTAAGGAGATGACTCATCTTTTCTGCAGTAACAACACAATCGCGACAACATGTGCCAAAGGCAGCAGCTAGCATAGTGGATACAGGACTTGTACTGTTAATTCTGTCTGCTTAAGTATGAAAAAATGAATAATAATCCAATCAGTATCTCAAAATCTTCACGACCACAGAGGACTGCTTGAGGTATGTGAGAATCTTGCAATAGGACAAGGTGCCACATGGGGGCGCAACTTCGCCAGTTTCAGCTGTTCTTCTGTAAGCACATTGTTTTTAGTTTCTGAGGCAGCTGAGAAGTAGAAATCAGACCTACACAGAACTGAAAAGTTAATATACATGACATTCTTGCCATTTGTAAATGAAAATTTAACTGGGCGATTTTTGTGATTACTTTTAAACCACATGTTTTAACCATCAAAGGGAAGTTACTAGTACAGAGTAGTGTGGTGCCACGCTTTACACTGTGATTCTGCTCAGTCGGTGCGGTTTGTATGTTCTCACTGTGTTTGTGAGAGCTTCCCCTGCATGCTGATCTCTTCCCAAAATCCAAAGACACGCATTTCAGCTGACTGGCTGGATTTAGTCACTCTAAAGTGCCTGTAATATGGGTGAGGAAGTGACTGTGGCATGACTGAGTGCTCCATGGAGGACTGGCATGGTGCTCAGGGACCACCCTCCCCAAGATGGCACCCTTTGCTCCCAGGATTGGCTCCAGACCACTGAAGTTCTGCTTTTAAGCATTTATTGATAGAGGGTGACTGAGGAAACTAGGGTGATGCTCCCCTTACAGTCTGTTCTTCCTGGGACTGGTTCTGGTTTACTGTACCACTGGACAAGTATTTTGTGAATATGAAAAAATAATGTGCGTAATACTACACCATTAGTGTTGTTTAATAATTGGTTTATGTCCTGTATATTTACATTTATTTATTTAGCTGACCATTTACAATGTTAAGTTATATGAATGCCTTGCATCTTGTTTGTTCTTGTATTTTTTCCTGTCACTTTAAACAAAGGAACATAATTTATTTCTGCCCTCTATATTTTGAAAACAAACAATGGCCATAATGAAAATGCATTGACTGTTGTGTAAGATGTTCCCATTGCACTTATACCAAAGTAGAGTTCTTCTTTTAACTCAAACTATATCAATAATGAACCATTTATATTTATGTTAGGATATCTACATATGTGGGCATGTACTTGGAAATTAAATGGAAATATTTTATGACAGATCTGTTTATAGTAGCAAAGATTTTTCCATATTTCCTGCATTGTTTCCTTTCGTTGTTTAGACATAAGAATAATTGCTAGAACAATAATGAAAACTAGATTAGCATTTGACTCAGTTAACTTTTTTCAGAGTACAATACTTTGTACAGATGGTAATCCAGTGTAAATCCAAGAAAAATGTGAAAATTACAACATAAGACAGAAAAGTCAATACTGCAGCAAAGTGCTGGTCAGATTTGCTCAGTCTGGAGCAAACTTGTTTCATCTGCCCTCTTTGAATCAGTCAGATGTTTACTTGTAGTCCACTTACAATATAGGACTTTGCAGAACTAGAGACAATGTCCTATTTGTGAGCAAACAGGTTGTATAATCAACCTCAGGAAAGCAACATCTACACACACTAAACATATCTTGTAAATGTCTGTTTCTGTTCCAGCCACTCGTTCGTTTTATTGTCCACATTGGACACTTTTAAAGTGCAATTATAAAAGAATGATACCTAAGGTTTCAGTTTGAACAGTTCTGCATTACTTAGAAGAAAGTGGACCTGGACTGGACTGCAGACCAGCAGAACGGACTATGAAGGAAACCAGCATTCCGCTGGCCCTGGTGGACTGAGGTTTAGACTCCTGCTCTTCACATTGTTTGTTGGCTGTTATAATGTTCTGTATTTGTCTGTTCTTCTGTAGAAATACAGGAAATTACAACACTGCATTATGTTACCACATGATGTCACCACAGGAGATTTTAGATAGCTTAATGATAACTTCAACTCAAAACAATGTGTTTTCCTCAAAAATGAGACTGATGGTGGACTGTGAAAAAATGGCTTTGGTGCTCTAATTTACAAAAAAACTAAATAATCCACTGATATTTAAATATTTCTTGCCCTTGTCTATGCTTGTTTTATTCTAGCTGTGCTTAAATAGCCATTGTAAATTTTTTAGCATATTAAAAAGCAGCTGAGGGAATGAATCTTATAAACAAGAAATTGGACCAACAAAGAATAACTTTTGGCATGTGAAGCTGAACTTGCTAACATGCAAGTGTAGTGTTTTCTCCACATCATGCTGTAATTCGACCTTCCTTTCTGATAGTTCCCTATCCTGCTAGACTGCACGTTTGGCTTTGCTTATGAGCAAAAAAAATCTGAGGCTTCAGAAATAGCATAAATTTATTTAGCCAGCAGGCAGCAGGTGCCCATGGGGACCTAAATGATGAGAATAAGCGTGAGATTAACTGCAAGTCTCCTGTTAATATGTCAGACGTACGTGAAAACCTCCTTCTTGAGATGGAACAACATGATGAGTCAGCCAGAGGATATTGTCCAGCTGTTAATATACACAGCACTCATTTGTGTAAAAATCTGTTCAAGAAGATCAGAGAACCCTACTCCTCAACTACTTCCTCATCCTTAGCCTATAAATTCCAAAACATCACACCCTTTAGCTTAGTATTTTTGCTATTATTCAGCAATAATGTATTTCAGGGCATTCCTCCAACTTCTCTGTCTGGATAAGGATGATGTACAGTCACACCTTTTGATTCTTTAGAAACTCATTTGAGTGTCTCTAAAACTTGTATAAAACGTGCTCTAGGCAGGTTGCTGAAGATTGTTCATAGAATTCTGCACTGATTCTTGGCCCAATCTTTGTGCTTAATTTTTAATGAGTCTGTTTCTCTGTAACAATTTGAAGACACTTTTTACAAAGTCATTTCATGCACTTTTATTCCTCTTTTGCTGTAATAACTGCTTGTTCACCCTCACGCTTGACTTTCTACAACAGTAGTTCATGTAGGTTAGAAACATATATAACAGCAGGGCTGGTAAACTGATTTTTAATTCACATATTTTGGGTTGTGGCATACATGAGTAACAAAACTGTCAGTCACTGCTAATAAAAAGAAATCAAAACTGGCTGAACCTGAATTTAGGAAAACCTTATTCCAAAGTTAGCATTCAGTTCAGGGCATAATCTGTCTCACACCCTATGCCTCCAAGACAGGCTCCACACCATCATCACCCTGCACTGAACATGTGGGTTATTGCAAAGTAAAACCAGTCAACATCTTTGGGATAGGGTTTATCTTTACTTGTAGGCAGCTCAAAATTTGTGAGAAAAAGGAAGCAACAGAGCAGTAAAATTGCTCAACTGATCGTGGACTGCTGCAGATATGATATGAGCATAGTAAGCATTTAGCCACAATGCTCGTGGAGATCACAGAGTAAAATGTGCACAGCTTTGTCCAAAACAATGGCACTGAATAAATCATATAACCATTTTAATTTGAACTTCCTCATGCATGAATGAGTAAGATGGATAGAAGGAAGTAGCACTTCATCAAAATTCCAGTAAAACTATCTACAATTTTGATGATCGACATTTTCTTCTTTTATGTATATCCATTTTTTATATCTAGACTTTTTTCAATTTCCAAACTTTAATTAAAAACTAATGGAGGCCACTGATAGGAACTGTGTTCAACCTGCTAAAGCATTCCTACATATTTCCCTTCTCAGCCCTCCATTGGCTTATTATGACTTCCTGTAAAAGTTCAAAACTCTTACACCCTACAAGATAGGATTCGCACTCCAAAACCTACAGAAACTGACTGCTGTGCTCTACTACCTTTGGTGTTACTCAAAAGATATCCAAACTTGAACATTTCTTCAGTTTTGGCTTTAATACAGG
The DNA here is from genome assembly GCA_900497675.1 of Arapaima gigas. Lineage (NCBI taxonomy): Eukaryota > Metazoa > Chordata > Actinopteri > Osteoglossiformes > Osteoglossidae > Arapaima > Arapaima gigas. The sequence continues at coordinate 441,544 of UFQX01000407.1, read as the reverse complement.
GAAAGGAACTCCCTGCCCCTCTCAGAACTGCTGAATCCTTCGCAAATCAAGGTCGCTTTCCATTTCCTTGGGACCTACGTCTATGCCAATTTATTGATAGCTGCAAAAATTTGTAGTGCCCTATCAGTTTTATTATATATTACAGTGTCACCACTGTAGGCAGCAACTTGAATATTTATGAAAATGCTTGCGTCAAACTTCTGAGCTAAGCACTGATGTCATGGCATGGATTGGGGTGAACATGAAGGCAAGCTCTCCACTGCATACTCCTGCCAAGCCAAATAGATGACAACCAGCTGCTGCCTATTGGATGCCATTCAGAGCAGAGTTACTTAAAGGATTACAAGACAGATGGGGGAGCAGGATCTGTTCCAGAAGTTGGCAAAGATTTTGTTTTGCAGCGGTCATTTTCTGCTTGTTGATTTTGTGCCTGTTTTTGACATTTCTATCAAGACCGAAAGAGGCCGTATTCCCAAATTGTTTTGGCCACTGTTAGTAGAAGCCTAAGTTTTAGGAGCACATGCTGGCCTTAGCATTTTCTTTTGCCCCTGTGGCCACCCCACCCCACAATTAGTCATGCTGCACTTTGTTTATATCTTCATGTTATTCTTTGTTGAACATTTTATGGAATTGTATATTGCTTTGTGTCTGCAATGAATATCTTTGTGAATTTCTCATGAAAGCCTTTTTTGTGTGTCTTTTCTTCCCCACATCTTAGCATGAAAGAACACTATATATTTCAGATTTAAGTGATAAAGACAACAAGGGGGGGGCTGAGGATTTTGAGCAACCTTTGGGTGTGAGCCAGGCCTCTGACAGGAAGCTAGACATTGCCACAAAACAGAAACAAAGAGCAACACATCCAAGATACCAGAGATCAAGAAGAAATGGTTTTTTCTGAAAACATGATCTGCTGCAAAAGTGTCTAACCACCTCTGTAATATATTATGCTTGCAGCAAAGAGAGTGATATGACTACAGGTTTTTGGTAAGATCTGTCTTGCAAGACTCATTTTTTTATACCCTGATGTTTTCAAATAGGACGCAGCTACAAAGGAAGTTTGAAAAGTTGAGCCCTACTAATTGGACAGAGCAGTAGTACCGATGTTTCACAGCTTCAAGGCTATGTTTGCACATGGGGTTTGAACCTGACTCAGTCTGTTGCACATTTTCCCCATGTTGACATGAACTTTCTACCAGGCTCCAAAGATATGCGAATTGGTGACTAAACTGAACCTGGCATGTACATTTGTGAGTGGAAAAGTGCATGTAGTTGCCTGTGATAGACCTGCATCCCATCTAGGATGCACCTTGCCTCACACTGTACATTTTCTGGAACAGGCTCTTGACCATGGCAACCCTGCAGTGGAACAGTGTTCACTAATAATGACTGCATGACCAGACAAAGACAATTTTGATTATATGAAGTACATCAGGTGAACCTGAGTTTTTTGTATATGGTGTGTAAGGTTTCCGAAAACTTCTAAAATGAACTTCCAGATCTCTTGACCTCATCACTTACAGAAAGCTCAACTTCGGTGCAAGCTGTAGTTCCACTCTCACATTGAATCAAGGGCTTCTGACATGCATTAATAAAAAAAATAAAATAAAAAAGACATCCTGCCAGGCTGACTTGCAAGTATCATCTTGTAACAAATAGTCAAACCATTTCCTTGTCTCGATGTTCGTGTTTGGGCAAGAAAACCATAAGGAGGTGTTGAAGTTGCACAGGAAATCTGAAATATTGCAGCAGCAGTTTTGCAATAACAGTAGAATATTCTGAGCAACTATTTCTGCATCAATTTCGTAATACAAGTAGTATCTTTGTGACCACTGTCAATACTGTTCTATAGCTTGACCTGGTCAAATTTGAATCATACTTATCACTGTTAATGTAAATAATACAATGCATCTGAAATATTCTTTGTCCAGGTGCAAAGTAAAACAGTAGATATTGATGTAGCTGTAACTGTAAATGATAACAGCTGACATACATTGGGCTACTGCTCAACTGTGTTTTTAGAAATGGAATTTAAACACAAGTCAAGTTGCAATGTGTCATTTTATGAAATCTGTGAGGAAAGCAAATCCTAATTATGAAAATGTACAAAGGAAGAAGGACGGATATTTCAGGTGGCTATAGTGCTGCAGCTGACTTTACATACAGTTTTAGCAAAGTTATACAAATAAATTAAAATTTGATCCATAACTTCTCCAAAATACAAAAACACTGTATTAACACTTTACCCCGCTGCACCTCAACGATTGAGTTATTAAAACACATCAGAAAAAAATGAACAAAAGCCAAATACCTAAACAGCTGTTACAATGGTTCAGCAGGAAGCAGTAGCTTTTTGTACTCAGTGATCTTATAGTATATATAGATAATTATATGTGCAGGTAAGACTGTGGTGATGAGTCTTCAAACATGGATGAGCTGGGGGAAGAGTTCAGTAGCAAAAATGTCATCCCAGAGTGGGGAAGACATGCTGCTGAAGGGGGAGGGGGACTGTTCATATCCAGAGTCACAGTTGGCCTCTGATAAGCAGGAGGTCTCCTTGGGACTTCCAGGGACAAGAAAGTCACCCACCGTCACTTTGGGAACGAGACCCTCCTCTGACTCCTCTTTCACTGAGCACATTTCCACTAAAGCTGCCACCTCATCCTTTTCATCTGACCTCTTCACATTAAGGTTGCTTTCCTCACTATGCTCTGTACTGGCCACCTCCACCTCCACTGGCTTGGTGTAAATGTGGTCCCAATTAATCAGTTCATTATGGGCTTCCAGCTTTGCTGATGGGGCCCCCACAGGTAGAGAGGTGGGGGCTGGTACTTGGAGGCAGGTACCAGTCTGCTCCAGCAGGCCCCTCGGATCCTGGGAATCACACTTGAGGAGCAATTCTGGGTCAAGAACATCCAGGAGGCTAAGCAGGAGATCAGACTGGAGGTACAAACAGCACAAAGTAAAATGTCAGTGTTAGAAAACAGAACAGTATGTTCTCAGTTGCAGCTGGAGAAGTCTGACTTGCCTTAAAGTTATTATCCCTTCAACATGCTATATCAACCCTTGCCCTTACACCATGTACAGCTTCAAAAATGAGTCTTTTTCACTGGAATACCTTCCGAGACCCTTAGCTCACCTCAGCATCTGCAATGCTGAGACCATCAACGCTAACGTCCAGGTGGACTTCCTCAGCCTTGATGACTGCTGGGCCTGCACCTTCTGCAGAGGCACACGTAGCCTGAGTGCTGCGGACTCAGAAGACCCGATCGTCATGCTGGGAGCAACCACGCTGGAAGGTACCACCTGAACCTGTGAGAAAGCGAGAAGAGGATCCAATTTAACTTTAATCGTGGCTTGCTTAGTTTTTTATCTTAGAAATGCCAAGTTCCTGTCCACCACCCTCTGTGTCTTCACCTATTTCATCTTGACCCTTTGTTGCCAGTAAGTTCAGCATTCTGCTGAGTTGAACAATCATTAATTTTTCACAAACTAATGGGCTAAAACACATTTTTAGGAACACTAAAAGCCCTCACCTGACACACATCAGTGCATGTTATGGCCTCATTTAATCCAGATTCTGGGAATTAATGACACATTTACTGTCTATTCTCGGATTTAGCAGACCTGGAGTTTATGGATTTTTGGATTTTACTCATTCAAAAAAATTTACTGGTTGAAAAAAAATTTAAATATTGAAAAGCTTATCTTTAAGCAAACTGTGAAGTATTTTTTTTCTCCATTTTCTGGAGAAAATAACTTTGTTGATGACTAAAATATTTGACACTGGTCCCCTTGCAGCAGCATTCTGATCAATTCAAATTGCCACATTATTCACTGATGTATAATTCACTGTACTGTATTGTGCTTCAGTTACAGTATTAATTCATTTTCTTAGGCACATTACATGTTCACACATTAAAGTAGATTATACAAGTATTACTGTACTACATATAGAGGGTACAGCTCCATAGTAAAAAAAAAAATTACCCTTAAATTACACTTTCAATTTTTTGTAGACTTTCAACATATCCAGACTACCTCCCTGATACAGCCCAGAAAATCAGCCCACTTGTATTGTATACGCAAGGTGAGATTATAGAGCTATGAAATACCCATTGCTTGGCGTCACAGGGAATCATACGATTATAGACTTTGATGTGGTAGAAATCAATGAGTCATGTATGGCAGGGTATACATCCCATCGCATTACCTTCTCCTTGACTTCCAGGGCATCCAGTACCAGTCTCTGACGAAACTCCTGGTTTTCTGTCATCAGATTGTGTGTCTGTTCACGCAAGAGCCTGTTTTCCAGATGAAGCTTCTGATTCTGAGTGAGGATCACAAATTACAGGAACATTTAATGGTAAAATACAGACAATGCCACAGAGATGACAGGAGCACACAGGAGCTATTAATAAAATTATTTCAGTTGCTTCCAGGTTTAGCCATATTAGCAGTACTGAAAGCAACATATACCTCCAGTTCTAAGTCTAAAACCTGCTGCTCCAGTTCACCCATCTTGGCTTTCTTCCGGTCTCTCGCTGTCTGAGCAGCAACCCTGTTTTTCAGCTTCCTGTAAAAGTAAAAAACATAGATTAAGTGCATCCAGTTTTCCTAATATATAGTTACACTTACTTTTATTAGTTTTGCTGGCATGTTTCTCTAAAATGACTTATAATGTTAAGTTTGCATACTGTTACCTATAATTATTTATCCACATAAAGGGACAGGTAATTTTTACCAGAGTAATTCAGGGTAAGAACCTTGCTCAGGGGCAGGAATGGGTTTTGAACCCAGGTCATTCAGACTACAACAGCGGTGACAGCTGTGACCACCATACCACTTGCTGGCTAGCTTATATCACCTCGAAGGTGAAGGTTGCTTTTTCCACAGCCATTCCTGCTGGGATAAACTCGATCTGCTTATCGATCAGAAACTGATACGATAAAAAACATTGTCAGAAATCAGAAGTAGTCTTCGTAGTTAAGGTCAGCAGTAATACTGCAAACAATAAGAGAGCCGCTGTGCCACGCAGACAGCGCTACAGTGACATCACTGCTCCCCCCGCCCAACACCCCAGGTTGTGTAACCGGGCCCCGCGCCGGCTGTTTGGACAAAGTTCGTGGCTTAATAAATATTTACGGCCAGATTTACGGTAGTCATTTCGCAAAAGAACGACACACCGACCTTCTGAGGGACTTCTCTTCGGGGCTCAGGTGCGTGAGCCGCTGTCGTTTGCGGGGAGGCGCTCCGGAGCCATTCGAATCCGAGTCAGAAGACGCCTGACTGCCGGACGGAGGAAGAACGACTGAAACCGCCCGGTTGAACCGTCCCTCTGTCGCACCAGGCTGCGCAGTATGTTTCCCGGAGATGAGGAAGATTTTGTGGCCACTTCCTGGCCCCGTTGTAACAACAACCATAACTTTAGCGCGTTATAGTGCCCTCGGAATTGTAAGACGAGTTAGTAGATTTATAGTGCCTCGGTATTGTAAGACGAGTTAACAGATCAGAATCGCTGCGATTCCTGCCCGTCTCTCCTCCTCCTCCTAAGTCTACAGTTTGATGGAATTTCTTTCCGCAGTTGAACGATGTTGCTGTCATGAGATGTGATTGGTTCACATACACGTGACGTCAATGGGACGCATTCGATGGTCGTCTTTGAAATGTAGCCTTTAAATAAGCGGCTCGCCTTTCCGTCCGTAGTGGCTCGAGCGGATGAGCCCAGTATTACTGTGAAAGTGGATTTTATAATGGGAGTTTTAGTTGTTACATGACGGTTCTTAACTATTTATTGTAATGTTTCAAAGTTTTAAATAAACAAAGCCGGAGATGATGAATGGCAAGATCGCGACTGTCGCGATGGGCAGGTTGGTGACGCTTGGCGACCGCCAAGCGAGTCCATTCTGATCCGGAGAAAAAAGAAAAAAAAATTACTGTGAAAGTGCGGAATACTTAAGTATTAGTACGTGTTATATTACAGAAAAACAAACTAATCTTTGAAACGTTAAATACTTTAGACTTATTACTATGGAAATTTATCTACTACCTTGGCTAAGTACATTTTTTCACGTTCATATTTGTCAAAATCTCCAGCGATCTGCTTTTTCATGTACAGCCTGCTGTACTTTCTCTCTGTCTTTTCGATACATTTCTGTCTACTAATACTTTTGAGGGACAAAATAACCAGCTTTATGCTAGTTTGGCTGTAAGATCCTCTTTGCAGCCATGAGGCCCTTCACCCAGGGCCTTACCTTGTCCACAGTGCAAACTTCACAGTGATGTACTGTTAAAAGGAGGTTTAAAGTAAACTTAAACAGATGTATCTAGCCGATGAAGCCAAGCGTACTAAGGCCCCTGTGACTGAAGGAAATTTGTTTTGACTGTATTTCTTCCACACTTCTGGTTTCAGAATATTTTTGTACAAACGTTTCGGTTCTTTTCTAAACTAGCAGAGTTTCACGTTACCATTTATGTTCCTAGTTTAAGTGTTGTGTCATTGTATTTGCATGATGTTTTATTTTCAGTTTTGAACATGCAGCTGCTACAATTTTATCTGATAGAGGGCTTCATAACAGTGGTGTTGCCAACAGTACTTATGTGTGTTTGCATAAATATTGCAGAGGAGAAAGGAAACTGGCTGAGGGATTATATCCATCCCCCCTCTTGCACCTTCAAAATTACACTTATTGAGGAATATATCAGGGATTATGAGTTAAAAGTTATATAAATATTATACTGTATAAAATATATATGCTACAAATACATTTTAAAGGATAAAGACATTTTTTATCTTTTTCTAAAAGACTGACTTACATTGGCCATGTGGCTACTGGAAAAACAATGAGGAAAGCATAAAAACATTAAGTAAATATAATTTCAGCATCGACAGTTTTCTGAATATGTGTGGGAGAATGGAATTACATATTAACTGCAAAAAAACAAATCCGGTTACATAAATAAAAACTATAATTAATATTTTCAACAATCCACTGGAATTTTTTTTGTTACAATACATTAATTGATCAGTAAATTAAATTCCTTTGTCTCTAGTTCTACCCATTATCATTAACCACTTTATCCTGTTCAGGGTCACAGCAGTCAAAAGCATATGCCAGAATCACTGAGCATTACGCTGTCAAGTTACTCAAATCCCACTAATGCTGTATGGGATGCCAGTCCATCATAGGATGACCACACATTCGCACACACAATATAGGCTGGCCAGTTACCCGGAAACTCATATCTTTCACCTGTGGGAGGAAATACACACAGACATGGGGAGAAAGTACAAAGTCCACATTGACTGAAATAGATTTGAACGCCCAAACAGCCCAGGCACTGTGAACTGGCAGCAGTACATGCTGCACCACTAATGCCTTTGGTCTATAATTCCCACCCATAAATGACAGAATTCTGACTGAACAGCATGTGACTGCAGTACGTCTGATAGCTTAGTTTTTTATTAAGTATAATAATATATAATAATTCACTTTACCATTTATGTTCTTAGTTTAAAAATGTTGTTTTGTTGTATTTGCATAATGTTTTATTTTCAGTTTTGTGCACGCATCTGCGGAAAAAGAGTTTTCTGTTTACTGTTCCGACCATAAATCCTTTTTATAAGCGCTGACGATGCTAAACACTAGTCTTGGTACATTAGTTATAGTAGTAGTTTATAGTTCCTAGACAGCAAAAATTTTTCAAACAGCAAGGCTCTTTTTAAACTTGTCTAAGAACAGGTCATGTACAGTACTGTACAAACGTCCTTAGGCACCTGTGGGGAAAAATGCTATAAAGCGAGGATGGTTCCAGAAATAATGCCATGAATACTTATTAATCAATAAACCTTCTAAAAAGTGCAGGAGACAAAAAAACCTCAATCAGATCAATATTTGGTGGGACCACCCTTTGCCTTTAAAACACCATCACTTCTCTTATGCAAACTTACATGCAGAGAGGTTGGTAGGTTCTTCCAAACATTTTGAGGAACTGGCCACAGTTCTTCTGCAGACTTTGACTGTCTCTGCATGTCCTCCCAGACTGACTCGGTCATGTTGAGATCAGGGCTCTGTGGGGACCAGACCATCTGTTGCAGGATTCCTTCTTTTTGCTGAAGATAGTTGTGTATGACTGAGATTGGGTGTTTGAGGTCATTCTCAGGCTGCAGAATGAATTTGGGACCAACCAGAAACCCCCCTGATGGTAGATCAGAATCTACCTGTACGTCTCAACAGACACACGCCTAAGACTTTTGCACAGTACTGTACATGTTAACATATGTAATTGGCCTGTAAATGTGCAAAACCTACATCCTATATGAGGATATTTTGAGTAGCTCTTATTTGTTTTCTAATACAGGCGCCTCTTGTATAATAGCTCAATACAGTGCTTTCCACAATATAGAATGGTTGTAGCAATTTTGCAGACTGCTAGCAGTTACTTAGAAACACAGAATGCTTATAGCCGCCAATAATATTAACCAAAACACACCAAAGGAATTAATTTAGTAAATGAAAATGACTGAGGATATCACTATCAAGAGGGTATTATCCCAATAACTTTAACAAATTTTAAAATGTGTTCTTTTCTGCAGCCTTTTCCACAAATGTCCCAGTTAATTTTTTGGGGAAGGGAGTTTTTTTAGTGTTAGCTTTGTGATCAAAAATGAATCCAATTAAAGTTTGTGTTACATTTCAGAAAAAAACACAATTATTTAATGCTTTGGAACAATAACACTAAGAGTATTCAATATCTGCATGTTCAGGCTGGCACTTGGCAAGGGGAGGTGTTTGACTTTGTTGGGAGGGTGGAAGGAGGCTGTTCACCAGCTGCATAGCACTGCGATTCTGGTTTTTCAGGAGGAGGGATACCTTTACCTCAGCACAGCAAACTTCAGAATAAAGTTCCACTGTTCTGCTTACAGTAAACCGTAGGCTCTCTTGAAACATGGCTGTTAACCTACAGAAAACACATAAAATGCTTACATGCTTAAAGATAATTTGAGTAAGACCAGCCATGGGCTAAGAGGGTCATAATTCTAGTCCTCACGGAACACAGCCTTGCAGGGCTTTGGATTAACTTTGATGACTTTGTGGCAGGCATACCTAGTCAGGTGATTTACTTTGTAAATCACAGCTTCTGAAGAGCAGTTAAGTGGGAAGGTACGCCTTACTACCCACTAACAGCTGGACCTGCCCACCCCTGTCCTCAGTGATAGAACTGTTCAAAAGTGTCAGTGGTGTCATAATCGGCCACTACGCTTCCGATGTCTCTGTAGAATTATACTCAATACAAGCAGAAATGCTTCTCAGAGTCATGTCAGACTGAACATTTTGCTGGAATTATCAAAGTTTCCTTCTATTATTCATTCACCACCCGGTTTTTGAGTTGCTAGATAGTTAGTTTTTTATTTATCTGGTCCATGATTATTAATCTCTTTGTCTCTCTCTCATGCACACACACACACACACACACTCACAAAGCACTGCACACATTAGTAATGTAAGGGTAATGCAGTTTGGTGATATATTTTTTCCTTTCCATTAGACTTCTGCCAGCATGCACATCACTTTCAATAGCACCCTCCTGTTTGACAGAACTAACAATGTTGCTATACTCTGAGCTGGTTGGTGGTGGTGGTACTACTCTGATAGGAGTGGGCTCACCGTGGTGGACAGCTCCCTGTTGCCTGTCCCTGCCCAGCTCTAAATAAGCAAATGAAGACCAGATGTGACCAGTCAGGGGCACTATTCAAGCATTAGGTCTGAAACCTAAAAGGAGCTGGGAGTAGTTGGGCTCTGCAATGAATACATGTGTGAAGCTTGCTTTTTGTCCTTTATATATGGGTTTGTTTTTCAGACTGCACACTTTAAATGTGGCATGCAGGTTTTTGTGCAGTCAGACACATACTCATGTACTTAGCATTAAAGTGGTATGCAACTGCTTTAATGTGGAAAAAGTTTGTCTGGTCTTTCAAAGTTACATTTCCAACACTACTACATTTTTGGCCCAGGCAGTGCCAGGTAATTCAGCTGAAAGTAAACTATTTGAATAAGATAATTCCGAGGAGAGGAAAACAAGACACTCCCAACAGCCAAGAAAGGGTGAAAAATGAAACTGTAGGGTGAAGTACCAGCAGCTGCCTACCCCTCCTGGGTATTTCACTCAGATGTCCATCTTTGTAGAGTCTTTGAAAAATGTTACTGTTTTATGATATTTAAAATCCAAGTTTTTTCCCCCTAGCTGTCATTTTTACAGCTGTTGGCAATAACGGTCAGGTTTGGATAGTTCACCTCTTTCTGGAACATCCTCAGTTTCAGAGCATTACTGCCCAGTAAATCAAAGGCTAAAATCCACAATCAAAGAAACAGCCCACTTAGCCTCTAAAGTAAGGACAGTCCCATAATAGATCAGGAATAATAATTTCTTTGAAAGCAGTAGACATGCTGATGCCTGAATTTGTTTTATAACCCAACAATTGTATGGGTTTTCTAAGGTACGCAGGTGCAAACCTAACAAGGCCTCATGAAACTGGAACATACAAACTCTTGTTTCATAAGTAATTTGCAGCCACAGTAGAAGTATTGTTTTTAGCAGTGCATCATTGAAGATAACTAGAACACTGAAATCTACACTTCACATGTATTAAGGTGAGTCCTGCACACAGGGCCTTTAATGGCTGAAACCAAAAAGTTGATCTCCAGTACTATATTGCTGCAAGATTATTATTATTAAGTTGCATGCACTACTTACTGTTATTTATTCATTTGTCATTTCACATAGTATTTGTAATGGAATAATCTGGAGTAAATACCTTACTCGTGGGTACAGCAGTAAAACCAGGATTTGAACATAGAGACTTCTGTGGCAGATTCCATCACCTTAAACATTAATGTCCACTGTCTTGTGCTTCAGCCTAAAACAACTGAAATATGACAGCACTGGTTAAAGCTGATACTAGACGTAACGTTTCCTTGAAGCAGATTTTTTAATACTTTGAATGAAAAAGCTGATGTTATGAATGCTTGGAGGGTGTTCACAGGAAAAGTCTGAGATCAGTGTAGATGATCTCTAAATGCTTTAAATCATATCAATGACAATACCATGACATAACTGAATATATCTCTGTAATGAATTAAATCAAGTAATTCAGTCCCTAACTCCAACAAAAACCTACCGTGGCCACTTGATGTAGCCGCAGAGGCGATAAAAGGGACCAGACAGCAGGATTTACTAACAAAAGGCATTGATATCAAACTTAACTAAAAGTAGACACAGTTAGTTAGTTAGTTAGTTAATCAATAACCCACAGAGTAGATGTCCATTAAGTTAAGCCCCGCCCCTACCATGTCAGTACCCCCCACCAGCTGTCACTGCACAGCTCCATCCGTAAAGAACTAGCGTCACGATACTACTTTATCCTGGTGGGGTCATACTGCCATCTACTGCATTTGAGGGGCATTGCAAGACAGTCGTCAAGTCGGGGAGAGTAAGACGTGCAGCGCAGCTGTTTTCACCTGTAAGGTCAGGTCTCTGGTCACATTCGGCTATCAGAGGAAGTGTTCCTGTTTCCCAGAAGTTCGCTGTATTTTGAAAACCAAAACGTCACACGTGTCTATGGACAGGAAAACACCTAAACACTTGCATTGTTGCATTTCAAACTGTAAAACCAGCAGACGTTTTGTGAGGTTTTGTTAAGAAATGAAAAAGTGAAAACTGTGCAGACAGGTTAAGGCAGATTTTTTTTTTTTCAAAATTAAAACATAACATTATCCAACTGTGGCATGAAAGAACATAGCTTTTTCCATTGCATTGTGTGCAAAATTTTGCTGGAATTCATGTCAAAGTCTCCTTTTTATTATTTATTCACCACCCTGTTTTTTTGGTTGCTGGATAGTCAGTTTTTTTATTAATCTGGTCCATGATTATTAATGTCACTTATTGTTAATCTGTCTGGCTTTTCATTTATCTGGTCTGCAGGATGGGGTATGGGACCCCAACATTGTTTGGGCAGTATAGTAAACTGAAATCACATTTGAAAGTTGTGCCAAGGAGCTATGTGAGAGAACTTGTAACACAAACAGGTTTTGTAAAAATCCAGTAACCATATGTGTTTCTGTTTCTATGATCTATTTTGCACCATTGTGCTATAAGTTCACAAATATTCATTCGTTTAATTGTGGCGTATACCTTTAAAACTAATATTTTTTAAATTGATTTATATACAGTACACAGTACACAACATAATGACATTTTTAAAAAATGTGTTGTTCTTCTATTCAAAATGTAGGCTATAAAAAACTGTCAGATATAGAAGGGCAAGGAAGTATTTCATATGCAGGCCCATGTTTGTGTCACGCCCCCTGGTCCTGACTCTGCTGGTCTTGGTTGCTGATCACGTGAAGTATTGCCATGATCCCATGTGTACTGAGCATTCTGTCTGTTTGCCACTCCGGTTACCGGCCTGCTTTGTCTTACGGCTTTTGCTTGTGTCTAATCCTTATCTGCTTTGTCGCTTGTATTGAACTACTTTCTGGTTTTGACCCGCGCCTGTTTTGTCACCACGACTTTGGAATCTCCTTTGGCAATAAACAGAGTTCATCACTTCACGCCTGCATGTGTCTGCACCCTTACTACAGCGTGACAGTTTGCTACTACAACCATGCATGATTCATTTGAGATATATGGGGTTAAACAACTGTTACAGACCCCATCAATTTTTTTAAAGCAGTTAGGTGTTTTTTTTAATGGCCCAGAAGGTGACCTGGCCAGTAGCTGCTGCCTCACTGTGTCTATGCTATTTAGATGTAGATTCATATCCAGCTCAGTCTGTGTGCAGTTTGTGTGTTTTCCCATGTCTGTGTTGATTTTATCTGGGGCTCCAGTTTCCTTCCACAGTACAAAGATATGTTTCCAATTAACTGGTGTCTAAATTTCCCATATTGTTTGACTGTGTAACTGCTTGCCTTTAATAGATGAGCAGCCTGTCCCCCACAGCCTTGTGCCCTGTGCTTCTGGGATATGCTCTGGATGACCACAACCCTAACTTTGACAGATGTTTATGGATAATTGGTGTATTGTTTTGTTTTTTTGGGAACAAACTACTTAAGAATATGTGACATGAAGGAGTGTACACTCCTTCATTCATTATTCATTGACTTTTTCCTTTTGATATTAGGTGTAATTTAGGATTATTTTGGGTTAATCTGGGGATTTGGTTTGGAATTAATAGTGGAACTCTGATTTTCTCCATAAGTAATTTCATTATCCAGCTTTTAATACTGGATTGATTTTCAGAAAGGAAATAGGAGCTGATAATAAGAATAAGCATACTAGGTATTGTCAGAAAAAACACAAGATAAGAACAAGTTAGTCATTCCACAAATAACAGTGAAGTTAATCCATATAAGCCTCCTAGAGAGCACCCTCTTACTTACCCAAATGATGACCACAGCAGAGAAGCATAAATAATTATGTACAACTATAGCAATTCAAATTATGACTCAAATTGAAGCTTACGCTAAACTAATAAATAAAAGCAGGCCATTTCATTACCAGCCACAATTAGTGCAAAAGTTCTGTCTTTCCTACTTGCAACAATACTGTCTCCTCATTCTGCCTAAGGAAGCCATGGGTCAGTTAGATTCTGTTTTGGAATAACTGGGGTTTAGTGATGCACAACTTATTAAGGGGTCTGAGTCCTGCAGGGTTTAAATTTAAAAAAAAAAAAAAAAAAAAACATCAGTTAGTGTCTGGCCGGTACCTGAAATAACATATGAGGTTGTAAACTGTCATACTGAAGACTTCAGCATCCATTCTTATATTTGTGCATTATCTTTAACCACTTTGTCCTAGTCATGATTGTGGTGGTCCAGAGCTTATTTTAGAATCACTGGACACTAGGCAATAAAAAAGCAGATATAAAGCCAGTCCATTGCAGAAGACTTCAGTATGTAACCACTAAACTGAGAAAACACCACGTAGCCCTCAAAAATTTTTCTCCCCTTCCAGCTGCCTTCATCATATCAATCAACTATACAGTTTCTAAGTTATAAAAAAATCCTCAGCTGAGTTGCTCCAGTAAGTATTCAATCATTTCATAAATATTATGTCCAATATAAACTATCTTTTTTTATAGCAGTCCTGTTCAGAGAGTTATCAAAAATACCACTAATAAGAGCTTGTGAGTGTGAAAAAAACTCTGAAATTGACTTTAAAACAGATGGCATCTAGTGACTACAATGAGAGGAACTCTGGCCACAAGAACATAGTGAAAACATTTCCTTCCCACCTTCCGGAAACATATAGTCAACAGATGGCAGGCCATTGTTGTGTCTCCTTTCCCAGAAGGTATTTTCTGCACACTGCTGGTGTTTTGTGGTTAACTGGCATGTTTTTTCCCTGTTACCAGCATGCTTTATAATCATTGGCAGTTTCAAAATCTGGTGGAACAGTGATCGAATCCTGAGGATAATCGGAGACACGCTGGTTCTTCCTCTGAAGACCACGCATGAACGGCTGTGGTTCTGGAGGGTTGGTTTTTGCTTCACATCATGTCTTAAAAACCTTACAATGATGTTTTTGGTGTTACGTCTTCTCGACTCACATATTTAAGATGTAAAAAGACTCCATCACATATACTGTGTTGCCTGGTGAAAAAGGTACTCTACAAAATAGAATTTTCTTGTCAAGTTGTCAGGAGGATCAGTCTCTTTTGTGCCGGGCTGCCTTGTACTGCAGCACACTTGTATGAAACTAAACCTTTTCAGAGCTGCTTATTCTATGCACAAGGTGCCAGAATCTGAATTTCTTTACTGAAATTATTTGATCAGTCATCCTGAGCTAGTGTCTTGGATGTCAGTCAGGTGCTGACTGAAATGCATTTTCTGAATTTAAGAATTCTTAAAGTTAAGAAAGACAGAAGACAGACTCTGCTTCTACCTGCGTGGTGGATTTACAGTGTTTCCTAACGTAAAAGTGAACAGTTCTGACTGTAACTGACAGTCTGGGGATTGCTCGTATTTCCATGACTTGTTGTTCCCCAATGAGGTCCTAAATGTGTGTGAAAATAAGCCCGGTTTCTGCTCAGTTTGATCCCTGCGGGGAATCAACGCTTTGCATCGTGAGCGGGAAACGTGATCACGTGACTAGGCAAAACGCGTCCTTCAAAAAATTCGGGATCGTGTTTTATTCACGGTGAGTGATCTGGAAATGTGAGAATGTGGGATTATCCATCTATTGTCGCTAACCCCTTAATCCTGTTCGCACATCCGCAAACTGCGGACAGTTTGGAGGGATCGATTCACCCGAAGCGCTTGTTGTTGCGCGATATAAGAAAAACGACGCAGACGCGACACGTGCGGAAACTCCACGCAGTCTGATCTGGACTCAAACCCACTCCGCGCCCTGGGGCGGCTGCGCCACTAGCTGAGATAATAATAATAATAATAATAATAATAATAATAATAATATGGGCTCCGGGCCGCCGCGAGTCTCCTCACGATTAGCGGTTAATGATAACCGATCGATGGATGGATGGATAATAAAAAACTTTTTACTATTTTTGTTTTCAGTCCCAAAAACGTCAGTTTCCTCGCGATGACATGTAAGACTGGAACCAGACTTTGAAAGGGTTTTAGAAGTTAATACTGATTTTGTAATGTTTTTATGCTCCGATTCCGGTAGCGCACGTCAGTGAGTGAACATCGATGTGCTTCACTCTTATGCTCAACTTGAGCGCGTCTGCTTTGCTAGCAAAACCATTTTGACTTTAAAAATGAAACATAAGTCAAATACAAATCTGTGTGTTTGAGGGGAAACGAAACAGAGGGGCGCCCTTAAAAGCGCTGGCAGGCGGCGACTAGGAGCCGGGACACGTGGGTGTGGGATGTCCCTTTTGGGACAACGAGTCACGTGATGCGAGATCAAAGGAGGCTCATGGAGCAGCCAAGACAAGGGGGGGGGAAGGAACGAGGAGCCCTATACTTGGCAAGGCTGCAGTGGTCAAATAAACACATTTGTGTGTACAGCTCGGAGTCCTCCTCACCCTCCTTGCCGGAAGCACAACTTTCTTGTTGAGATCTCATTCAGTCCAGTCCGGGCTCGACGACATTTCCACACAACTGGAAATTATGTCCCGATCGGCGCCGATCCAGCCGGCAACATGACGCTTCTTCCGAGGAAGGTTAACGACCGTCCAGGCGATGCGGTGGCCTTTTTCCTCTTGCTGACCGTGTCCGCTCTCGGGGGGGCATCTGCCAGGGATATAGCCTTCGTTCAAGTGGTGCTCTTCGAGTCCACTGCTAGTGGAGACTACACGACCTACACCACAGGTCTGCAAGGTCGATTCTCCAGAGCCGGAGCCACCGTTAGCGCAGAGGGCGACATCGTGCAGGTACGGATGGACGGCAACTCTCACCCTTCGGGTTTTGATGGCCCCCCATACCCCCTCCGCCGGTGTATGGGTAGGTGGCGATATGGCTCCTAGTGCACAGTGGGAGTTAAGGATTAGATCTTAGTCAGACTGTCGTCCAACTGCTCCACAAACGCTGGAGTCACCTGTAATGTGCTCCGTCTATTTGTTTCCGTGCGTCGCACATTGCATCGGGATCGATAAAGTCCTCGTTTATTGATTCATTTCATAATTCGCATTTTTTCAGCATTTTACTTTAGCCGATTTTGTCAAATGCCTAAACAAGTGCCCTGTGACTAAATCCTGAATTGTTAGTTATATTTATGCTACTTGTGTCGAACTGTTGATATGGAATATTTTCGAGCAGGGTGTTTACGTCGGTCTGCTGAGCATTCGGTTCACATTTATTTAAGGTACATATATCGATCTTTTTTTTTACTGGGACAATTCAAGATGTGTGAGATGGATTTGGGTCGCCACACCTGTGCTGTTAGCCAGGTAGGGCGGTATGGGAACCCTTTTAAAAATCTTGCTGCATGGGATCAGTCAGGGCCGTCATGTCCCCTCGGCTCAAAACGAGGGCGGGTTATACATACCGGTCTTCAAAATCGCACGATTTCTTTTAAAAGACTTTGCAGATATAGTCCGCAAAGTTTGTGTCGGATCCTCGCACCGCCCAGCACTGGGGATCATGGGACTGTGTTTCTGGAGAAGAAATTCTTTAAGTGTCAGACAAGTTAGTCGTGCGATTGAATGGGTGTTTAAAACGTGTTTTTATCTTAAAATGAGAAAGAAAGGACGTTTCCAGTGGCTTGGAGGCACAACCAGGGTAGTTTGGCCAGGCTGGAAAGCAGGTAGTCCGGGTTTAGAGATTCTGCTCCTGCTGTTGTACCTTTGAGTGGCTACTTATCCTGAATGGATGCCGTGAAAGTACTTATATGTGAAACTTTGTAATGCTGCTTATCAAAATCGTTAAAAATTTCATTTAATAGAAAATATATCGTTTTATTCTAGCTGTTATGTCCCCTGCAGACATTCAGTACTAGTTATGCTAAAATTCACAGTCGGAAAGTTTTACAATCACGACAGTGACCACAAATATTGTACAGGAGTGAACAAACCCTCAGTGGGCAACGCAGCTGGTAAACTGTACATCCAGGTGCACTTCACGGTAATGGGTTTCAGGGCAGGTATTTTATTATGAACGGTGCAAAAAGAACAAAAACAGAAAATGAGCTTTATAGATAGAGAGAGAACTGTATATAACATCTGCTGTGGTTTTCACTAGCTGTCAGTAACAGCCAAGTTTTTCCGGCTGTGAAAACCACCACACTAGCCTTTACCAGTCAGAGCTATATTTTAAGAGTTTGCAAACAGCATTGTAAGCTACCTAGGACAGAAGGGTCGCATGAAACAGGATTAATAATACCCTGTGAAAAGTGTTCTTTTATCGGTCTAACTTACAAAATCTAATTTTATTGGTATAGCAGATTTGATTTGTTGAAAATATGACTTAAAACTATAATCATTGAAAAGCTTCATTCGATACAAAGTTTCTATGTTTGACTTCTGTGTTGAAAGACTCCTCTTAACCTGTAGTTTGCGGTGGGAGTTATTGGTAAGAAATCACTTATGCAGGCATCATTCATGTTATGTGCCTCCCTGTATAGTTTTACTGTTTGTTGCTTGACCAAAAAATACAATTCTACTGAAATACAAGTCCGTTGTATGGAAGAAAGGGTTAAGTATTTTCACCAGGCACTGGAGTGAAAGTGCGATGGATGGTACCTTAGTTTATGAGTAACTGAGCATCTGTAAGCTTTGCATGCTTCTTATTATTACCCTGTTTCCTAGTATCCATACTGTATAACAAGGCTGTTTGGGAAGATGTATTTCCAGTTTGAACTGAGCAGGTGGTTAGACATAGGCTTTAGGGGAAGGTGGGTCACAGGTGGCTGCTTGAGAAGATCGGCCAGCGAAGCAACCAAGCATGGAGATGAAAGGACCCGCCCTGGCTGCTGTTCTCACACACATAAACGCAGGGCTTCCCAACTGATTCACGCTGCTGCTATGAGCTGATGATGCCATTAAATCCCTCAAGTAAAACACACTTCCTACAGAAGCCTGTCAGTGCTCTCTCCTGAAAAACTGGTTTTGTTCTAACCACCTCGGCTTGCATGTGTGCACACACAGTGTTTAAAGTCATTCATGTAGTATTCTTTTTTTCCCTCACTGGTGGGCTGTATGATTGATTTTGCTCAAGCTCTCTATCACCCCACCGGGTGGTCCACCAGCAGTCAGCAAGTGGATCTTGTGATCAGAGGGTGCTGTGTACACCTCAAGCTATGTTAGCTCGCTGTGTGTCTGTAACTCTGTTTTTGTTATGGCTTCAGGGATTCGCTGTTAAGGTGGTCTCATTTCTGTATTCATATAGAGTTAAATTGTAACCTCTTTGGTGTGACTGTTGGTACGATTTTAATGTTATCCTTTTTATGTGTTGATCTATGTAATATAGGCCTACATTGTTCTGGTCTTTTGGAATAAATGAGGACATCACTGAGCTTCATCAGCATAGAAAGCTGTGATGTTGTTCTGTGTGACCTACAATAACTTTACTACAGGTCACACTGGACTTCAGTGGCTCTAGGCAATAGCATTGATTTTCAAAGTTGGTCTTACTCAGGTCTGCATTGCACAAATTAGGCAATTTTCTTTTTTTGCTTAGAAGACCTTTATTCAATTTCACACACATTACTTTTAATGTGAATTTTAGATGTTTGGATAATAGGTGTCAGTGAGGTCTTGTTATATGAAAGAGGTTGCATAGATCCTAAGAGATATCCAACCACTGGGGTGCATGTGGGAACAAAGTTTTCTTTTTGCAGTTGACTCTGGGTAATAGGCACACTGTAGTGCCGAAATAGATACCTTGGCTCATAGTGAGGATAGTTGTGGAACAGTCCAGAATATGCTGGAAGCTTTGATGATCTTGGTGCATAGATCAAGAATAAAAAGACTTATTCAGTGGGAGGAGTTCAGTAAACATCTGCTCTCATGACAAGTTCATTACTGTTTATAGTCACTGCTAATAACTATGATCCATCTCACTAATGTTAGTATTGAACAGCTGAAAGACTCTTTGTAGATATTTTCACAGTTTGTGTTTCCGTAGAGCCTTTTCCAACCATTTAGTGTTTGTTGATGTTTGACTCAAGTGCTTCCTATTCTATTTAAAATCAAGTACTGAATTGATATATTGACCTTCTAATAGGCTTCACTGACTGCATCTGCTAACTTACACTGGAGCTCTTACTTTTCACTTTATTGTGGCTTCATTTGAAATGGTTATTTGTGTAAGAAGTATTTGAACTTTATACGTATGCTGTCTGAACAACTTTCAAGCCTCCAAGCTGTTCCAGAACCACATGCCAAAGTGGAGTAAAAGCTTTTGACCATTTCTTTTTGTTTATTTAGCCACATTTGTCTGTGGTTTCTCCAGGGCCCTTTAGATACATTTTCTAGGAATGAATGTGGTTTTACAGGGGTGTTCAAAAGACCACTTTCTACGCAAGGACACTTGATATGTAAAGCAGAGCTTACGTCCATAAGCACACTGTTTGTGTCTATCTGCATGCACTAACCAGGGTAGTCTTGCAAAAAAAGCTAGATATTTTTTGCACCATTTTTGTTTTACAATTGCTTTGACTGAAACACTGTACCCATTGGCTTTCAGAACATACTACTTATATTACTTTCGGACACAATGAAAGTTATAATGTTTTCCGTCCAAGTTTTATTGTGGTGACTGCTCTCTTTTTGGTCTTGAAGACTGGCTGTAAAAGTAATTATCTTTTTGACACGTTCATTCTCTCTTTGTCCCTTGGAAATAAGTTTTCCCAGATTTGCTGTTTTCTAAACTCAAAAACCCTCACTAGTGATAATTCGGAGTAAAGGGTTCCTGACTCCTCAAGGGTAACACCACCACCGACTGCAAGGCACGCACATTTCTTTGAAGTTATTTCTAGCATTTGAGAGATGGTGAAAGATTTGTACAAAAGTCACACTGCACTCTGTCCTCCTTTTCCCTCACTGTGTTCATTCAGAGACAGTCAGGCCGCTGTTTAGACGGATGCTCTGTTTTACCTTAAGTTGTTCGCTGTAGATTTGAATTGTTGTTCTCTTCATGGACTTGTTGCTGTCCAGGCACTCAGCCTGTTTGTCCCTTGGATAAAGGTGGGCTTTTTTGGTAACACTGATAGTAGTATTAAATTCTCAGGTAGCAGTGTACATGTCATAAGAAGCAAGCTACCTCTGTCACCGGTGCTGGTTTGCCTTGACTTGAACACCAGTAGATTGACACGCTTTCTGACTGTTCTCGATGCATCAGATTTGACTGGACAGGAGGATGATGTAAAAAGATTTGACCAGATTATTAATTCTGTTGATCTCACACGACTGTTGTGGAAGCAGCTGTGTTGTGGTTTTTGGGTTATTACTTTTTTTTACCACAGTTAAAGCAGGTGAAGGAAATTGTTAATTTCCTTCGCCTTATTATTCATGAAAACCATATGAATTGATTTGTGATAAAATAATTTTTTTTTTTTTATTTTGCTCCCAAGTTTCAGTGTTGAATAAAAAACAGAAGAAAGGAAATTAAGGAAATTCCATTGAAGTGATTCTGGCACTGAAAGCGTGGTAGTTGTGTGAAGGGCATGCTGGATTTGGCAAATAATGCCAAAAATATAATGAGCCAAAGATGAGATGCTCTGTGATAAAGTGTGACTTTCCCAGTCATTTTCCATAAGAAAAAGACATTCCCATAATGTCTTCTTTGATCTCTTGAAGTGCATGCTTTTCCCCCTAGCTTGTGTGGGAAGCTTGCACAGCAAAAGCTCTTTTGAAATCTTCCCTCCCAAGCAAAGGAAATTCAGAAGGCATCTCTACCAGAGTTTGTGTTTAACATGTGTGTATGTAATCTTTAGCTTTATCACAAAATCCCAAGAGTTTCCAATCCCCACAGCAGTTCTGGAAAGGTCAAAGTTGAGGAGGAACGTTCCTTTTGAAAATTTTCTGTTCAGAGGATGGAGGCTGTGGGAACATGAAGCGATGCCATCCTAGCCCGACTCTGAGCTGTCGTACGGGATACAATTAGACAGCTGAACTGAGTATGTTGGGTGAAAAGAGTTGCTTGTGTTTTTGATTCCACAATGTAGCATTCCTGCTTTTGTATCATCAGTAACAATTCTCCATCCCTTGCATGAAGTCAGAATTAACAGAGTGAAGCTGACAGAGCATCTCGGCTTAACTGGCAGTTCTACGGACCAGTAATACAACACAAGCCTAGTAACTTACCTGTGTTAAAATAACAGTTCTGTTGTTCATTTTTTCCATCAATTACATTGTAATATTGCACCCATTCTCCATTTAAAAACAAAAAGTGCCATAGAGGAAGTGACATGAGATAATGTCTAACTAAAGTGTAATAGAGCTACCCTGAGCCATCCAAATCTATCTGTATAAATAGAATGTGTGCAAATGGCCAGGATATAGTATACGCATCTGCTTATGGGGTTTATTATACTTCTCTCCTGGTGGTTTGCTCTGACCTTTTTTATTTTTTTAATTTCATTTTCAGCTGACCTTTAACAAAACTGCAGGAAAAATTATTATTATGACATTACTACTCACATTCATTTGTGATCAACTGTGATACAGTTCCAATGGGAAAGATGTTCTGTTATCCAAAGGTAGACAAGTGTTTCTGATGTGGGAAACACTTTGAAGTGGCTTTTTTTGATAGCTGTGGATTTATGTTTTCCACTTGCTAATCTGGGACTTTGGTGTTGCTTGAAACAGCAGACACACACAAGGGACTGGGTTATTTTGGGAAATGGCAGCTGAGGTTCCCGCCCTGGGACGAGTTTCACTGAAAGCATTTTAAAAAGTTATAAAAATGTCTCAGTGGCTGACTGAGTGTGTGAGTATAGTGCTATACAAATGGGATAAGTTGAATTATATGAAGTGATTTACAGATTTCCTCTTTCATTGGTGTTAGCAGTAAATAGATTTGCTGCTTGGCAGTTTACCAAACTTAATAGTAAAGTAGAAGGTTTTTTTTTTTTTTAAAGTAATCTTTTGTTTATAATACAAAAGTCTATTTATTGTCTAATGTTAGCACCTTTAGAAATGTATTACTCTGCCCAGTGTTTCTATCTATTTCTTCTGGAAAGCCATCTGTTTCCTGTCGTGGAACTGTCCGCGGTGAACAGATTTTAAAACGGGTGCCTTACGTTACTGTAGGAGTTAACAGTGTGTATATGCAATATTAACATGAACTTGTCACTGAACATTTGGCACAACTTCAGCCTGTCAGTTTTGACTAATTTTCGATTAAAATTATTTATTCTTTAGCCCACCGAAACATCTTCAGGCCTATTCCATCAAAAATATTTTATATCCAAAGTACAAAGGGCCCTCAGTTTTTCTGTGCTGTCAAATTCAGTTTCCTGGATGTTTACAAAAGCTGCACGATACATTGGAATAAATAGAATAACCAGAGGTGCTCTTTGTGATCCATAGACTCACCTGCACCAGGAAGACACACATGAATGAATGAATGAGTGTATGAATGCAACTTTATTAATCCAATAGTAAAAATAACTTAGTTGTAGAAACATAAAACAAAACAAATGTAAATTATACATGCATACATTACACATATACATAAATACAGTGTGGGGGAAAAAAGATAAGTTAGTGAATAGATGGGTTACTATGTGAAGGAGAAAATAAATTTAAAAATGGGTTAACATATTTCTACATAAGAGAGGGTGAAAGGAAGTAATGTGGTTCAGGGTGTAATGGACAGTCAGCAAGCAGACCATTCTGAGGACATTTAGAGGTCACTATCCGGGAAGCATGAGAACTCATTGTGGAGCCTAATGGCTGCTGCTCCAGTAATATTTTAACACACTGCAGCTGGACCAGCCTGCTGTGAAGGTGGTCCTGTGTTTTACCACAGCGGCATGCAGAAGGTATGAATTATTGTTCACTGTGGCCCAGAGTTTTAGTATCCATTTCTGCAACACTTCCTCAAGGATACAACCTCACTCCTTGGACCAAGCTAACCTTCCTGAAGAAATTATTAAATCTTTTGGGATAAAGCTATTGCCCCAGCATTTTACTGCAAAAACAATTCATCCAACTACAAATGACAGGTGGAACATCTGCGGCAAAGATCTGCATACTCTAATATATGATATAGACTTATGCTTCACTTTGTTTTCAGGAAGTATTCATTCAGTCGGTTATCCTTTTGACTGTCAATGGATTTAAAAAAACAAAAACACTGCTCCTTTAAATTTCACTTTTTCGGATGCTTCAGGTGCACCCTTTGGGCTTGTGTAACAGCCATGATGAGGAGGATATCTACAACTATGGTTGGGTGGGAGTTGTTAAATTGGAACAGCCTGAGTTGGATTCCAGTTGTCTCACAGTTCTGGAGAAGGTAAGTGTTTGCTTTCTACTAGTTAACACATGTTTTCAAGGAAACTATGAAACACTGATAAATCAAATTATGGAATATATTAATGAGTGCCAATGATACATTAAGGTTGTTAAATTTAAGTCTATTGTTGTTATTGCTACAAACATTAGTATTATTGATTCATATTTCGGTAACACCACTGTTCGACAATACTTGTATGACTACATACAATAGAATTAGATAATATAAAAGCTTGGTCATTGTGTTTTTCGCATGATCCAAAATTGAAACATCCATGTATACTATCCATGTATAATATGTTTATTTAAAGGTGAATCTAAACTAAACTTGGCTCATTGACGCTACAACAAACACGATACTTAAAGTGTTACTTACTCATTTAAGTTAAAATTATTGTAAGTTTAATATTTAGCAGTTCATACAAACTCATGATGATTCAGCAAGTATATACTCAAGCCGTAAAATGAAAGATAATACGTGGCATTAAAGCTAATGGGAACAGGGTAGGTAGCCATAACATTGCAGAATCGACTTGATGCAAGTGACCTCAGAAACCGTATATGTTGAAAACGTACTTATTGGGTACGGCTCACTGATTTGTGCAAATATCTATGTTAATAAACATAAACCCTGCCTCAATATAATGTTCATATGGTGAACTCACACCCTGAAAATAGTTTTATTTATTTTGTCCTATGTATAGTGAACCCATACATTTTTTTTAAAAAAAACTTTGCATTATAGCCAGCATTTGATAGTATTTAAAGTTATTGACTCATCAAAACAACTGAGTAGTTTAAAAAACATGCCTGTTCACTCACTTATACACACTGTAGGCAGTTTTGTCACAACTGACCTGAAACACTTCTGCTGACAGGGAGGGAACAAAAGCATTTTAAAGGAAACCCTGGCAAACAAAGGGAAAATATCTTAACTCCTCCCAGAATGAGTCCGATTAAAACTCAAGTCTGAAGCCCACCGTACATGAGCAGTGAACTGCAACACAGTTATCATTGTCACTATAATGTTTGTATGTATTTTTTGTTCTCATGTGATAAACAATGCATGGTCATTATCATGTTTCATTACTGTTTGAGGGCTATCATTCCTAAGTGTCCCTTGTCCATTCATCTGTTGGGCATCCATAAAACTCTACCCCTGCCTCTTTACTGTTTATCAGCCAAGAGGGAAGAACCCTAGCTCTACTTTCAACATTGGTTGAAACGTTTGCGTGATCTTCATTCAGTCACGATGGTCGAGGAGTGCTGGTGACATTTTGTTAGTGAAGCTCCTGTATTACCAGATAGAGGACAGTGTGGTAGGAAAAATGTTCTTTTTTATGAAAGGTCGCTTTACAAAGAAGTATGCAGGAATGAATATAAAGCAGAAGGGTTCCTGGAATACAATAGCAGGTTTAACTCAAAGAAGTGCCTCTGTTAGACACAAGTCCTTCTAAAAACTCTAATGAATAATTTGAGTTCCTGTAGAGACTGTGGTCTCTGGAGTGTTTACTTGGTTAGATTAAACAGAGCAGAGTGACCCTGTGTTTGACCTTTAAGTGTTAGATCTGGGGAAGGGAACTGGAGTGATGAGAGCAATGAGAGGCTCTTTGTGCTCAACAACCTTTAAAGGTTTCAGCTGATAAATATGCCATAGGACCTTAACCTCATGAACCTCATGTGTTATGCACTGTAAAAAAAAGTAAATTTGGTAGAAGAAACAAAAAAACCTCAAGGTACTTGATATAATCAACTTGCAGTTTAGATTCTACTTTTGGCACTATTTATTTAAAGATCTGCTCCTTAGTTCACTAACTTAGATGAGCTTTCAGGAGAGTACTGGCAAAACCTTAGCCCACGGAGTCTGTTCCACTGGTCACAATGAAATGTTCAAATAGAAGAGAAACTGTTAGTTCCTTCTTAGCCTTGTGTTCTCATCATTTGGAGAAAAATGAAGGTTTTCCAGGTCACTGCACTAAACTGAGATGAGTTATAAGTTTGAGGATTTCAGGACAGCATTTTAGCTATGTCTCAATAAAACACCTGTACTTCTTTTGAAAGATTTATGGTGTTCCTTCCTGTCCTATGTTCCAGAAGATCCGTGGATATATTAATGTCATTTTGTTTTTCAGTACACAGTTGTCAGCTGCTGTATCACTTCAGACAAATTCGGGTTGTCGTGACTGGATTAAGTGCATCGCGCTAATGGGCAGAGGCATAAGCACTTTCATTTACGTTTCTACACAACACTGAGCCTTCTTTTATGCAAAGGTAGGAGTGTCACGTGTTTATGAGAAGCAAACAAAAGAGAAAGAAAATAACTTCCTTTCAGTTGGCCAACGAAGAATGTTAACCAGGAGAGCATCCCAACTTTTCATCAGCTCACAGTGTTATATGTCTGCTTTTTTGTTTTAACCTTGTTGGGCCTTTCACCTGGTGGAAGAATGAAGAGATTTTGTAAAACCAGAAGCCAGAGGCAAACAAATTTAGTTAGCAACCATGTTATGGATCGCAATAAACATCATTGTTATGGAATTAAGGAGAAGTACAGGTTCAATAAGAGGCTGTTTTCTCAGGTATGAGTATTACTGTGTTGTGTGCACAGCTGTCAGAACCTTAGAATGAAGCAGGACCTATGGGAGATAAACTCACCAACAACATAACCATTATGTAGTGATTCCGAAACTAGTGTTTGGGATAGCAACGATAAAACAGAATTTTCTATTTTTTCTGCCGTTGACCAACTTACCTTGTATCAAAGATGGTTCTGTGATGTGCAAGGGTACAAAAGAAGGTGTTCATACCACAACCCATTAAGGTTATGCTCTTTACCAGCTTACTGTGCCAAAAAAGATCAAAGTGACGCAGCACACAGCCAGTGGATACGGCATACTGTCCTGTTGTCTTTCCAGCTGTTGTTTATGGAGAGTAACAAATATGCAGTTATATGTGGGAAATTAAAAAGTGATGGATACTAACACGAATGGGGAGAATCAACTCATTACAACCCATTTTAATTTGTCCTTGTGTTTTACGGTGCATATCTTCAGTGTCTTGTTCATCTTTAGGGTTAGTAGGACTGAAACCCTAATGTTCACTATATTTCTCCGCATCACCCCACTTGAACCGCTTCATAGTCCTTAGCCAAGGCAGTCATGTCTTGTCTTGTCTTCCTCGGTTTCTGCAGACTTTCCTTCCTCTTTTCTTTCACCCATGTACCAGTGAACAAATGCTCACTTGGCATATGTGAGACTAAATTTGTGGTCAAGGTGGTTCTAGGCTTCACCAGTTGCTATAACATTGCTTAAGCTGCACACAGCCCTGTCCATCTTGACAAACTCCTATCCAAGGGTCCTGGTGGAGAAGTAGCAGCTAACAACCACCTTATCCTGTAAGGGAGAGGCCTACAACATGGAAAATGCAGTGCTGTGAATTCCAAGCAGAAGGACTGAGAAAAACTCCTCCAAAAAGCAGAGATTACTGTAAGGAATCATATAGTTGTCTTGAACAGGCCAACTATAGCAAATTCTGAAATTTTCAAGATCCTAAAAGCAGAGAAAAAAATCTCTATAAAGAATTTATAGTGAATAGGTCAACGGTTTGGAACAACAGGTGATTATACTATAAGTAAAGGATCTAGAAGGCCCAAAGCCACCTCAGGCAGGGATGACCACCATTTGAAATGTATGGTCCTGACAGACAGTAAAAAATATGCCTGCAAAGTGTCAGAAGAATTCAATACCTCACACAACAAGATTCTTTCTAGAAGGACAGTTACAAGTTGTCTCTTCCTGGTTTTGTATTAAAAAAGCCACTGCTGTCTGAGAAAGACATAAAGGACAGAATACATTTTTTTGCAGAGAAAGGAAAGCTTGATCCAGAGTGGTTCAGCAGAGTTGTATAGAGTGATGAATCATGGTTTTGGGTTGTACAGTGATGCTGCAGAGGCATGTCTTTGAAGATCTATTGAGAAATATATAGAATGCATCTCAACCACAGTAAAGCATGGAAGAGGAGGCATCATGGTGTGGGGATCCTTTTCAGCTGTGGGTCCTGGTAAACTAGTTCACTGTAAAAAGTTAATTAATGCTGCTGAATGCAAGAAATTTTCAGAAAAGCTTATTTCCAACAATTAAGCAGTTGATTTTGGAGGAAGAACGATCATCATCAAGAAGTGGCTTGTGTCCAAGCCCAGCAGTCTCATGTTTTGGCCTCATCATATATATATATAAATGCATGAAATTAGACATCAGGAAATTTAAATTTTAGCAAGCAGAAGTGTTGGAACACTGAGCTACAACACACGCACTGTACTGTGTGCAACACAAGCAATTTACCTTCAACTTAGTAAGAAGAAATATTATTACAGTATATACATTCACCTGCCACATTATTAAGAACACCATTCTACTGGGTAGGACCCCTTTTGCTCTCAGAACAGCTTGAATTCTTGGTGACATGGACTCAACAAGGTGCTGGACACATTCCTTAGAGATTCTGGCCCATTTTGACAAGAGTGCATCATACAATTGCTGCAGATTTTTCAGCTACAAATTCATGCTGCCAATTTGCCATCCTACCACATCTCAAAGGTGGTCTACTGGATTCAAATCTGGTGACTGGGGAGGCAACTGAACTCATGTTTGTGGAACCAGTTTGAGATGACTAGTGCTTTGTGACACGGCACATTATGATGCTGGAAGTAGCCATTAGAAGATGGGTAAATTATGATCATTTTGGGAGTGGGCCATTCAAACGATGTTCAACTGGTATTAGTTGTGTGCCAAGAAAACATTCACCACACCATTACACCATCACCACCAGCCTGAACTGTTGACACCAGGCAGGTTGAGTCCATGGCCTCATGCTGTTTATGCTAAATTCTGACTCTTCCATCTGCATCCCACTCCAGAAATTAGGGTTCAGTAGTCCAGGCAACGTTTTTTTCCACTCTTCAACTGTCCACAGAACTGTCGGTCACTGGATGTTTTTTCTTCGCACCATTCTGTGTAGACTCTGGAGATGTTTGGGTGTGAACATCCCAGGGGACAAACCACCCCGTCTGGCGCCAACAACCATGTCACGGTCAACCTTACGTTGATTACATTTTTTCTATATTTGGAAGTTTGGTGAGATGTGTTTGTGTGATTTTATGTACTGCACTGCTGCCACGCGATTGGCTGATCAGATAACTGCGGGGGTAAGAGTGACAGTATGCATTCTTTGTATACATTTTTTGCTGAGCTAAAAAGTATTTAGGTACAGTTTAGCATGGCTGTGCCCTCCTGTGGACCACCACTGTAGTATCCACATGTTGCCATCATGACAGGCCCGTCCTGACCTAACAGAATTACTTATCTAGCAGTGTAGGTCTGATCACCACTGCCAGATTCTGAGAACATTTCTGCTCTCAGGTGCTAACCGGTTGCATGGCATCACTTTGGTCTGTCAGTACACATGGTAAGCATTGTCTCTTGAATCCATCTAACTTAATAATCACGTCCACATGGCTTCTTTTTTGGCTCAGAAAATAGCCCCTGGGACTGTGCGGATACTGTGCGATCATCATACATCTGTGTTGGTACTTCACAAAGAGACTTGTGCTACCTTTTCTTCTTTATCAAGTTTTGAACAGTGGCTGTACAAGTACAGACTTGTTTCTTTTAAATCATTACCTGTGGTTTTCCCATTTTAAGCGAGATAAAAACAACTGTGTATTTTAGATTACTGTATAAGACTGATGAATATTTATTTCAAATGGTATTTTTTTACAGCAGAAGATGATGTGCATATCTCCTTCACGGTGCACTCAACAAACAAAGTTCAAACCATTTTACTAACAAAAACCTGCTTTGGTATACGGCACTATAGTTTATTTTATTTCTAAATTTTGGGAACAACTATTTTTATTTGTTAAGATAAATGGCTGTCCACAAACTATTTTTTGCTGCTTTGTACAACATATCTGTATAAGGTACTACTGTGGAAAGAGTGTTTTACTTTTGAATTTTATCCTTGTTTAAATGTCTGTTGAGCTAATTTGTAGTGCCAAGTCCTCCGTCTGGTAGGTCTGGTTTCAAAAGTCTCATTATACCTCCACCATGGTTTGTAAATCTTCAGCCAAGGTCACTATTAGCACTGCGCACTTTCCATTATTGGATTCATCTCAAAAGATCATGCATCTTTTGTACACCAACTCTCCAAAACAGGAAATTCATGGTTTCTGTTTAACCATTCCTGTTAGCTGTATCTCAACACTTGCTTTTTCTTGCTTACTGAAAACTGTATATGCAGGTGTCTAGACCATGTTCTCTTTTCATCAGGCAAAGAGAGCTCTCCAAAGAGGAGCTACAGCTGTTATCCTGGATGTGTCTGAGGACCTGGATGCCATCGGTCAGGTAAATGCATGCCCTGGGTTGTTTTGCCACTTTGTTGTCCAGTAAAATTTGCATGTTATTCTTAGCTGACCTGTAGAAAAATGTTGAAGGTCCCATTTCTACCTTAACCTTAAATTACAAAGGATGATTAAAAAAAAATGCTGTTTTTTTAAAATTTCTGGGAAGGGTGTAAAATTCTTTGTCTTTTTTATCAACTCTCATGTTTCTTGCTTGAATGTGTCTCTACTGCTGCGTTACAGCTGGATCGGAGTTTGGATGTTCCATTAAAGAGACCCGTGGTGTTTGTGAACGGCATTGATGCTGTTAAGCTAATGAACATTGTCAACAAGCAGAAGGTAGCACGTGCCAGGATCCAGCACAGACCTTCCAGGGTAGGAGTGCCCTCCCCCCAACGCCCTCACCAAAGTCAGCCAGACTTGACACAGATCTATCGCTAATATGATAAATCTCCAAACTGGCCTCATTTTTTGCTAAATTTGTTGGAAACAAAGTACACTAAAGACAGTGTAATTTTTGTGGAAGCATTCTGAGATGATGTGTGTTTTCTGACATGGCACATTATCCTGGAAACAATCAGTTTGAGAAACGCTGAACTGACCATGAGTAGATGCAACAGGTCAGCAATGATGTTGTGGTACTTTTTGGAATTCAAATGATGCTCAGGTGGTACTAAAAAACCTCATGTGTGCAGAGAAAATATTCCCTGCACCCTTACACGACCAAAACCTGTCCATAACAGTCTGATGAACCTAAAAAAGTTGCTAGTGAGTATATATACATATAGAGAGAGGCAGGGGTGTACATGTTTATTTAGCAGAATATTTTTTAATACATTTTCATTCCATTAACAAGTATAAAATGGAATTTACAACTCAAAAACAGAAGTATGTTCAACAGATGAAGAGCTTTAGATATAGACACACAGTTATTGAAGTGTGGTTTGTGGTTCTTCTACAGAAGTAGCTGCTTGTAGAGATGTGACATAACAATTATGTAGATAATGATAACTGATGATGTTGGAAATGTTTATGTAGCTCTCAAGAGATTTAGATAGAAATGACTTTTAAAGAGACTGTTTGGAAAGCTGGGAGGGATTCAGCACAACTGAGGGACAGAACAAGTTTGTTTGGTGAAACCCAACAACCAATAGGCTTTTGATTTTTAATTTTTTATTACCTGTTTTCAGTGGCACAAGCTCTCAGCCAAAGGTGGTTATCTGAAAAAAATCCTGTTGCTTTATATTCTCTATGACAGCCGGCAGAGCACTTTGATATGGGAATCTTCCTGGCCTTCTTCATGGTGTTGTCTTTCATCTGTCTGATCCTCCTGATCAGAATCAAGCTGAAGCAGAGGAGAAGCCAGGTTAGGTGCCAGAAGTGTTTGCACTTTTAATACTGCGTAGCTTTGGGGACCTACTCAGTGTTCTTTCCATGTGCAGCAGATGCTAATGATTTTGGTTGTAATGCAACAGCAGAACTGCTTTGTGTTCTGTCACAGACATGAGTAGAGCTAGTGAGACTGAAAACAGCTGGCATGTACCAGATCAAAAGAAATGATCTTTCAACTACATTTTTCCACGTTTAGCTGTTTTTTCTGTGTTTTTAGCATTTGTTTTGTTTTAATATGTTTGCCACTACTGAGTTCTGACAGAAGGCCTTTTGACCTTGTAGAGTGCTAAGAACAGGATGGCCGTGGAGGCACTGGAGAAGATGGAGACGTGCCACTTCCAGGCAAAGGTCAAAGGCAGGCGGGACCGCAGCTGCACAGCCTCCGACACACTCTGCAGCAGTTCTGCCTCACACTGTGCAATCTGTTTGGAACACTATGTTGATGGAGAGGTGAGGTCATGCACTATTTATTTATTTCAGACTTTTGTCCAAAGTGACTTGCAGTGATTTACCCATTTACACAGCTGGGTTGTTTTTACTACAGAAAATCATGGTAAGTACGGTCCTTAAGGCTGCTACAGCAAGAGTAGAAGCAGAACGTGGGATTTGGACTTTGGTCCTTTGAAGAATGTTAGCAGGACTACACTACCTGCTGCTTCGCATTGCACTACCTACTTGTAATTGTGGCCAGAGGATTGACTGGTCCAGTCCCAATGCCCTAACAATGGCTTTTGGTTTGTCATGCCACCTTCTTAGCAGCTTTTGGGAAATGAAATGTGTAACTATGGCGCCACCTACAGCAAATATTCATACATCTATTCATGAAACTTAAAGTTCGCACGTGAATAGTAAAACTTTTGTCTCAAAGGACTACCTAGTGGTATAAATTTTACCTTTAATGATTTACATTGAATTAAATGATTCCTGAAATTGTTCCTGAAAGATTTTAATTGCTACAAGTTACAGTGAAGGTCTTTACTCCAGCCAGTTAAGTCTTAAAAGCACGAATCTGTTATGTGTAAAGATATCCCCTTATATTGTCCAAAAAAGAAATCTGTTTTAAATTTTGTGTTCCAACAGTTTTCACTTTTTGGTAAAATAATGCCTGTCGCTGTGTATTTGGTGTTTAGAAGAAGGTGCTTGGTGTTCAGCAGCAGTTTTGGATGTTGTTCAGGAGGTTATTGTTCTCCAGTAAATGACAGTGATTTTCTCTCATTACTCCAGAGAGGTTGCTGTGGCAGATGAAAGCTATTTAGCTGTATTCCTGACCCCTGTGTCTAAATTATGCCAGTGGTCCATTTGCTCCTTCCAGCTTTTCTCAGGCAGAGCCCTGCGGGGAAACCAGCTATAAATCTGTCTAAATGTGTCCAGTAGCAAGAGGTTTTGTTTTTGCCTTGTTATTTTTTTTTTTACCTACAACTACGGCCTACCTTATTTCCTCAAACAATCTTCTGTTCATTGTATGCTATTGGTGCAATATGTGAGGAAGGTCACTAGTTTTACTTTGAGTTCTGCTGAGGAGGATATTTATGCTACTGTACAGTTCAGACTATTGGTGTTACGAATACAGTAGTGATATCTTAACAGTGTATGTAACATAAATAGCTTTAAAGGCTTCAGGGGCAGCCAGAGGGATAGTAATTCGAAGCGCTGCGGTTGGACTTGGATGGTGCAGGTTGGAGGCCCACTTCTTGTCATTGTACCATTGAGTAAGGCGTTTATTCTAAATTGCTACAGCAAAAACTACCCAGTTTTGTGGGTAAATTATTTTAGGCAGGTTAACATGCTAAGTCGCTTTGGACAAAAGCATCAGCTAAATGAATAAATGTAGAACATAAAAATAATACAATCCCAAAAGTTTAAAGGCACAAAATGGGGCATCAGCCTCCCACTAAGTCCATGAGAGATGGTAACATCAACCTGTTTAGCATTATTGTTAAATGATTTTTTCCCCTGAAATTCAAAACAATTTCGCAACATCGAAAGCAATACTTTTGCTAGAATGCATGCTGAATAACTACTGAAACAATGCACAGCGTATTGTTTTGGGAAATAATAACAGTTGAGGCACCAACGTCCACCTTTCTGGCCAGTTTAATTGTTATGCTCCTGCTGTGTCGACTCGCTCTGTCTGCAGGAGCTGCGCGTGATTTCCTGTGCACACCGATTTCACAGGAGATGTGTTGATCCCTGGCTTTTACAGCACCATACCTGCCCTCATTGTCGACGCAGCATCATTGGTGAGTTCATCATGATGGGACCTCTGGCTGCGAGCTGCTGTGCTTACTGTCCTTTCACATGATTCTCCACATTCATATGAGAGGTCAGATTTTTGTATCCACTCTTGTTACATGTACAGAATGCAACCAAATGTGCATTGTGCAGAGAGCTCACCTCGAAAATTTTGACTGTGTTCGTTTTACTGTGTTATTAGACACAAAGTGTGCCAGCCATTTAAGGTGGGCTGGTTGTGGGCCACAGGGGATGAGAGAAATGAATAAACCAGATTAGACCATAGTGAGCTATGGTCAGATAGCTTTAAATCCTCTTTTCCTGCAGAGCATCAGAAAAGGAATTTCAGCCCTGTGTTTGCTGATACTGGTGCTCAGGCCCATGGCAACCATCAGAGAGTGGCGCTCCCAGTTCACTACCCGGGACGTGTGCACCGTACAGTGGCAGCACATCCAATCCGCACCAGTATGGGCCTCAGTAGGAACTTCATCACCACACTGACAGAAAGTCAGCATCTGGAGCAGCTGCCTTTTGTGGCACAAGACTCTGTTCTCCTCCAAAGTTATCTTCCTGTCCACCTGGAGCCCATTGAGACCTACTCCCAGCACACAGGGGCTTTCTGTTCTCCACCATGGGCCACCTCTAGGCAAACCAAGAATTACACTCAGTCAATAAGAACTCGCACAGAGTCGACATGGGGCTACCGTCTGCAAAGTCGAGGTTACGCTCAACCGACACAAGCACCCAAGGCCTGCTATCAGCCATCAACCTACTCTCATTCACTTGTCTTGAAACAGTCCAGGTTACGTGGACATAGTTTCCTTAGGACCACTTCCCTTTCCCAAAACCAGATGGTGTACCAGCACTATTATTTTCAGGGATTAAGTTTCCCCCAGGGCCAAATCCACTCAGGGACCAACGGTGCCTTCAGAAGCCTACTGTACCCGACTGTGATCCTGCAGGGCCCAGCAGAGTGTGATTGCTGCTCCAGTTTCAGCTGCTATCATGGCAAGAACTCTGTATGCAGTGGCTACCTTGGTGATGGGCCTGGCAGTGACAGTAGCAGCAGTGACCAACGTCATGGGCGTGGCAGCAGCTCCTGCGGCGACTTTGCTCCAGACTGTTCGTGGGCCAGTAACCAAGGTGTGTATGACAGCTGTTCCACCTTCGGCAGCTCACTGAGCAGTGACTTCGACCCTTATGTTTACCGCAGTAGAAGTCCAGGGCGGGTTGGCCGAGACGAGATGGGACAAAACAGCCTAACCACCCTGCAAGGTGACCTTCTTGACCCACCAGACTTTCAGGATTGTCTTCTTGCCCCCTCAGGCGCTCCTTCCCAAGGGTTAGGGCTTAAGCCACCGAGCTTTAGTTTTGAACTCAGTAATAAAGGACAACCTTCTCTGGAGCCCACAAATACCTATAGGGCTGACTCTGTAGGGGCAGTAGAGGATGCTAGGGAGAAGATCTGTAAGAATGTACTTGAGACAGAAGTGCTACTGAGTTGACCTGGGACTTATATATAGATAATTGGCAAACAGCCTCACAAGAGAAAGAACAGAAAGTGGTAGAAGCCAACATAAGGGCAACTGGAAATTGCATTGTTCAGGAGGGCAACAGATCACCCAAGGAAGCAAGAAAGTCTGGCCTGGTGTAGTACGTGAAGTGGAATCCATTTTGCAGGGTAGCTGGGGGTTGCTTCCTCACCAGCCTCAGGGCTAGTGTTCTGGAGCCGCAAGTGAACATGGTCAGTGGACACAACTGTTGCAGACTGTGCTGTGAGACCCCAAAACACCATATGAACTGAAACCTGAACTTTGACAAGCAGTAGAACAACCTCGGTCACCGCAGCTTTCCTCTAACCTTTCCAGAGCTCAAGAGGAAAGCAGTGTGTTATATACTGCACTGGGGAACACTGTATGCCAAGTGTACCCATACAGAGAGGAGGCTGAGGGCCCAGCTTCATACCCAGTGATCCAAGAGCAACTCAAGCCAGCAAGAAGGACACAATACAATTGAGAAGCTGAAGCAGGACTTCCTAACATGAGACTTTTAATGACTTGAACTGGAGAGTAGGTCATTGCTTTTTAAACACTGTAAAAAGGGATACTGAGCTGTTTTCCATGTATTATTTCCAGGTATCCATCATGTTAGCACATTTCATGTTGTAAGTAGCACTAAAGTTGCCTCTCATGTAACTGAACTTTTGAAACTAAATTGGTTGTGCTAGTTGTCAAAGTGCAGAAAATAAACAAGCAACACTGAGAATTGGGGCCTTTATAATCATGAAATTGTGAAATCTACCTCAATGCAGCAGAAAAATGTGATGCAAACATAGATCCTCAACATGCAGTGCTTCTGTCTCAGTCCAGTTCTGGACATCAGGAATCCCAGGAAAGAAAGTGAGTGGGATGGCCACTGTGTAAACTTTTGTTTTTAATATAGTGCCAATAAAAGGTATTGACCCCCTTTGCACTTTTTCATTTTTATTACTTTACAACATTGACAACAGTGGGTTTATTTAGGCTTTTTTTGCTAGTCAGATCAACGAAAAAATACCTCTAATGTCAAAGAAAAAATATGTTTGTATAAATCAAATTTGAAACAATTATAAAATAAAACAGGAACTGAGTGCAATTGTAATTATATGGACCTTTTTGGCCATCAAACTAAAAAAATATGCTTCTCTGCAGCAAAGCCTAGAAAGTTTCTCAAAATATAGTGTGAAATGCAGCAAACTGTTGGGAAATCTTGGAGTAAAACTTACTGCAGTGTGCAAGAGGACTACAATTTAGGAGACCATGCATTATTTTTTTAACAGAACAATGACCTGAAATACAAAGTCAAAGCTACATAGGAATGGGTTAAAAGCAAAAATGTCAATGTCCTGGAGTGGCCAACTGGTCAAGTGCCCAAGGCTTGGATCTCAATCCAATTTGTTTCAGGACTTGGCAATTGAATTTGTTACATTTTGATTTCTACATGTATTCATTTTGCAGATTCTTTTCTCCAAAGGGACACACAATGACTAGTATGTAACATCTAGCTGTCATCTTTGTCCAAAGTGAACAGAAGTACATACAACACCCCAAACCCTCCTAACAATTATTCATATAACAATAAACCACTGCAATGTAACATATCCAAAAAGTACATACATACACTGCAGGTAGTTACGAATCACCAAGTCATCTGTAAAATGTCCTCAGGAGACCTGGAGGAAACCCACAAGAACATGCACTCGCCATACAGAGCGAGTGGAGATTAAACCCATATCCAATTGCACTCTCCCAGTGCTGTGAGACTGTAGCACTGCCCACTACACCACAGTGTTACAGTTTACTCACAGTTCCCATCCAGGAGGGGGCAAAATTACAGCGTCAAGATGTGCAATATAGTCAAGGCTGTTTCGCTGCAG
This sequence comes from Arapaima gigas, assembly GCA_900497675.1. NCBI lineage: Eukaryota > Metazoa > Chordata > Actinopteri > Osteoglossiformes > Osteoglossidae > Arapaima > Arapaima gigas. The sequence continues at coordinate 404,191 of UFQX01000407.1, read as the reverse complement.
AAGGTGCCTCTACTAATTCTTGACCTGAATGGGTGAATGCCTGTGCAGTTAGCCAGTTTCTGTCTCATATGTGTTCACAATTTAAAATTTGATAATAATCTAACTTGTGGAAATGTTTTCAATTTGATACTGAGTATTTCTCTGTTGATCAGTGTCAAAAAGCTTTATTAAATTCATTGAAATGAATATTGTAAAACAAAAAAAGAAGAAACACAGAAAAAATCCATGGGGGTGAATACGAATTATAGGAACTATGTTTTAAGACAAATCTGCATTTGAACATGGTTTTTACTCATATTTTCTATATGCACTGTGCAGAGAAATACAGGAATATGAAAAATTGCCAAAATTATTTTGATCTGGCAAAATGGTGTTACTGTGCTTAGTGGTTCTACATTTATTCATTTAGCTGATGCTTAGTGCTTCTCCATGGTTATGAAGTGGTAATATTATCTAGGACAATCTGTGAATCTCTTGGTGGATTATTTGCAAATATACCTTTACTAGACACTTAGGTGCATTACTGCCCCAGCAGAACAGTAAGCCGATGAGAGACATAAGGCTTCCTGGGAGAGCAACATTTTGGGGTGGAGTTGTCACAGTACCTGGTGCTATGAGACAAATGCTTGTGAAATGAAGGTGAGGAAGGTAAATTTTTCTGTCAAGCATCCAAAGAGCAGCAGATGGGTTTAGCAGAACATTCTATAGCCTATGACGTTGCCAAACCTTTGGCCGATTAGATTTCCCAAAGTGTCAATAAACAATTAATATTTGACAGAAGTGAGGATGCAACCAAGGCCCATCCTCTTTCATAAGGTTTAAAGCATGGTGGTTTGTCTGCCACACATTAGACTTTGCATTTAGACTTTGTAGTCCTTGAAATATCAGTGCTGTACAGAAGGGAGCAGCTACTGAAAACTGACAGTTCTTGGCCTTTCTGACTTGGGCACCAATAATTGTGCCTCTTATGTCAGTAACAATTTATGCCTTGGCTACAATTTTATAGTTCCAATCTGAAAAGCTAGAAAACCCTACAACCTTCAGACTAGATCACTGCTGAATTAATTTTGAGTCTTTACAACAGTTAGGTAACTTAATATGATTCTGCCAATGCAGAGACCATATTTATTTTTACTTTTCCTTGTGATTTTTATGATCAGATTTTAGGTCTGCATTCAAATGATGTAGAGATCATATTTAGTGTTACTTTGGAACTTTTTTTTTTTTTTTTTTTAAACACTCCACATTGTATATTTCTACATGTATAAAGTAGAACATTTAAAGGTGGTCTCTGGACGTTTATTAATATTATTTTTAAACCTACACCTTAATGAAGAGGATACATACTTTTCTGTACATTTCAGAATTTAAATGTTAATCAGACAAAGATGATTATTGGCTAAAACAGCTGGAAAATATGTAAGAAATAAATGCAGTTTTTTTCTTTAGTGTATTTTAAAATAACTATTTTATTGATCTGACTGCAGCATCATCATGACTACAAGTTCCTAAACTCCACTGTTAAGGCTACAGAAACAGGACTCGACACAAAAATTAGAATTACACATTTATTTTATAGCCAAAACAATTTTGACAACCCAGTAGTAAAAATGTATAAAATTAATAAATAACTCTCATTGTAGACATTGTTCCATCCACCCCTCTCTTCAGGCTATTTGTATAGTTGTGTTTTGTGCCAGTATGGTAAACATGTACAGTGCTACTGCACTTGAGCAAATGACAGAATTCTGAATATTTTTGAGAAATACAAACATAACATGTCAAGTCAGAAAAGACGACTTCTGTGGCGACAGTATAATCGGCCACATTTTTAACCTTTACCCCTTAACAATGGATATGGTTGTAACAGCCCCATAATCCTAATTGGTTAAGTTTGGCTGTAAAGGAATCTTAGCCCATGAATGGTAAAACATAATCATATAATATGACCCAAAGGCATGAAGTAGTTTCTTTCCACTGGTGTTTAAGGAATCTATCACTGGTCAGTCTCAGGCTAGGCATGAAGGAACATCATGGAGCCCAATAGAATCTGTATAACCAGAGAGTAAGGCAACCTAAAATGAGGGGGGGGGAAAAAAAAAAAAAAAAAAAAAAAAAAAAAAAAGTTTTCCATTCTGGTAACTCCAGTGTGCAGACAGAAGATAGTTACAGGCCTCGTGCTGACCAGTTCCTGCTTCTATCAGGTAGAAATAAAATCATTTATAGAAACCACAGTCGCGTAAACATGAGGTCCCAGTTGTGCAGCCAGTCTGGGGTTGAACTAGGCAGTGTTGGTTCCACTGTGGTCCTGTCTTCCTCAGATGTAACCGCCCCCTCACCAGTTTTGTGAGTCATTCATCGTCAGAGATGCCGCTCAATCCATGAGTATTGTCAAAATTCAAAGAACTTGTTTCTGACCACTGCAGGGTTTGTACTTCCAAAAACACCTTTCAAAAGCACCAGTGCAGAAAAAAAAAAAAAAAAAATGACCTGTCACTCTTCTCCCACTATTTATCAGTCCTTGTGATCCTGGTGCGGTTCTGCCCACTAGTTATTGTTTAAATTCCCATCCTTAAATATGACTTGCAGATGGATGATGAACCTGCAGAAATCCTAGTAACAAAACCCAGATGTCAGCGTCCTACCAAGGGGCTGAGGTCCCCCTGATGGCTCTTCAGCTTTTTCTTGAAGAAAGAGATGGTGGATGGCCGATAGAGGATAACCCATGGGTCAGAGGCCATATTTTGACCGCAGGTGTCAGGGGCCTCAAGGGTGGGATAGATGTAGGACCTGAATGAGAATTCGAGGAAGGGCAAAGGCAGTTGAGCTAATACATTGTGGTTTTCTGCCACAGACCTAATTGGCCCCATTATATTCCTGTTAACTAGTTATAATGCAGTTTGCAGATAGTTACTAATAACGACGACTTTCATCAGACCTCCACATCTTAGCTGAACTCGATCACAATGCCCACCGAACCACCCGGCACTGACGTGTACTTACCTCATCACCACATGCAGCAAGAATTTAGCAACCATTGCTATGACAACCAGAGTCAGAAGGGCAGCCATGATATAGACAGTCCAGGCTGTAGCAAGAGATCAGGAAAAATCAAAAATCCTGTCATTTTACCACCCAGAGATTTGTATGCATGGCTCTTAAGAACACTGGCCTGTATGCTTTACCTTCATCACTGTAATCAAAGCATTTTATAAACCATTTTACCATCGTTTGCTAGTATACCAAACCTGCTGATGTAAAACATAGTCTTATTTAGCAAGCTTCTGAACTTGCTGGAGAAAGACACATATAGCAAATGGGAATAAACTAATAGTTTAAAATCCTCCAAGAAAGAACTAATGCACAATAAAAAAGTATTCCTACATTATCCCTACAGCAGACCCCTTCCTCCAACCTCCAATCAAGGGGTGTAATGCATACATGTAATATATACGTTAACGTATGTAACGTGCATATTATCTACAATTTTTTTACTTAGTTATACAGCTTTTTACTGGACCAATTTTATGGTAAGCATCTTGTTCCAGGGTACCACAGCAAAAATTGTGATCCAAACCTGGGTCTTTCAGTGACAAGGAAACAGCTCTAGCCACTATGTCACTTGCAGCCCCCATTATATCTAAATATCACACCTAGTGAGCCTCTGCATGTCCTCCACTATTAACAGGTAGCCAAAATGGCACAATCACTAACCCGGAACTTTGTGGTCAGCTTCACCAGGTGTAGAGGTGATGACATAGAGGACCTGGTTGGAGTGCTGGCTCATGCTTTCGTTGGACCACTCCGTGGTTGCCTCGAGTTCTGGTTCAGGCTCTGACTCTAGCTCTGGGTCAGCTGCGCTGGTGTCTTCCTCCTGCTCCTCTTCTGCTGGTTGCCCAGTTGAACTGGCGCCCAAGCTTTTCAGTGCTGTAATGGAATAAAGATGAGCTTTGGGATGGCAAAATAAAATTATAAATGATCATTACACACACTCCAAAAAAATCTAGCATACAGTAGGGAAATAATTACTTATAAGAGACTGCAGGGATAAAAAATAATAAGCAAAATATTCTGAGTTGTCAAATTTAAGTATGGACTCCAGGTTTGCTGTATAAATTAAAATATAACACTGTTTTAAGGCTCATTTATTAATGGATGTGTTACACTGAAAATTAGACCAAATGTAAGACATTCAACGTATAAGCAGCACCCTATCCCACCCCATACAGCTTTTGTTCACTTAAAATCTGTCATTTCATAATGTGTCCTTACTTTTATGACGTTGCAGCACAGATGTTGTTTACAAGGAATAGTCTGTGAGGGCCCCTTGGGACGGTCCAAATGGGTTTTTAAATATCTGCAGTGCAATTGATGGTGGCTGGCTTTCTTCTGCACCATGGCAGATACAGTAAAAATGTGTAAGCAATTTAACGCGGGATGAGAACGGTCATTATGTGTACGCAAATTAACATGAGATGAGAGAACATAGTCGTTCTTCAAGCGCAAAAACGTTTGTTTTTGCAGTTCCTCTGCAGTATTGGATCTTAGCAACAGGAGGCCCACATCTGCCTGGGGAAGTGACCCACGGTTCCCACGCCAGCACGTGTGTGGGCACCATCTGATCAGGAGCTCTGGAGTCCCGAACTGTGCGGTTTCCTCCCATCATACATCTCATTTTATTGTTCTTTCAATGTGTAATTGCCAGCTGGTTTGACTGTGTCTATGCAGGTTCAACTAGACTCCTTGGGGGCTTTTCTGGAACCCCAAAGTAATGGATATGTATTTTCAGCTGTGTTTTTGCAAAAAAAAAAAAAAAAAAAAAAAAAAAAAAA